>CM061547.1:100609764-100949764 GCA_030864215.1 Capsicum pubescens
GATCAGTAAAGGATCCAAGAATCAAGCCTTATGTTTTGGTGGTTTTATTAGTGACTTAAATATACAGTAAGACCTCAAATAACTCCTAGCTTATAGACAAGTCAAAACATCCCTTAGCAATTAAATTCTTGGGATGTATATAACCATAGTCATCTTCAAACAAGCATCACTTTTGGTATAATAAGAATTTTTGAGCTAAAAACCCACCAACGGATAGATAATTTGACTTAGCTTTCCAATGATACCAATTTTTACTTAATCCGATATCGGGGTGAAAAGTTAAGGCCAAAATACTGAAGCACTGTCAAAGCTTCCCGAACTACGACTCGTAATGTCTCATTACGAGTTGGTAGGAAGGATTCGTCAATTGGGCAGTAAAGTATGAAAATGGTTTTTTTACTACGACTCAAGCCACGACTCATAACCATAACTTACGAGCCGTGACCTAAGTCATCGGGACGTCTTCCAGACATTTTTCAGATGATTCCTAAGGTTTTTTTTTTTTTTATCTTTTTCCACTCTTTTAACCCCAAAACTATGTTGTTTAAGCTATTTTAAGACTGAATAATAAGTCAAAATCTCCCAAATCATGTCAATATGTTTTCTCATGTAAATTGGGTTATTTCATGCTTTGAATTTCAATTAACCATGTCATATGCAATTGCTCCCATGTTAAATTATCAAGTTAAGAACTAACCCATGTGAAATTGATATCCTCTCAAGTTTAGCACATCCCTATGTTCAAATTCATGTATCTCATTCATTTATTGAAATGTATTATGTTTTTGGATCTCTGAATTATGACTTCCTACTAATGTTTTAAGTGTTGCAATCGTATTTTTATATCATTCAGTGCTATACGGTTATAAACACCCGATAACTATGTGTTTTTTACATGTTTCCATTTTCAAGTAACAAGTTAATCAGACCATGATTTTTATTATCAGACCCAAATTATCTTGTTCATGTTGAGAACTTATCAGTACAACACCATATCATGTTAAACCAATAATAATACTAGTGTCGTTCAGTGGAAAAGTAAAACTTAGCACTGAGTGAATGCAGGGATGGCGGCTCCCCCGCCAGTTAGGCATGAGTTGTTAGTAGCAGTCCCTAAGTTCCAAACCTACGGTGACACCATAGATTATGAGAGGTCACCCGTCAGTTAGGCATGACACCCTTGTCCTTCAGTAGCTCAACCTTGTGGATCCACATTGTCAGTCATGTGTTGGTACCCCTGGAAAGGTACCAATACCCTTTTAACTAAGGTTACAGGTTGGATCCTAATAGCTCAGATTGGGACATATCGGTAATACTCAATTTATATCAGTTCAGGTTTGCTTGACCAAGTAATCAGATTACCAGCTATTCAGTCAGACAGTTTTACAAATTATTCAGTATACAGATCAAGTCAGTACATGCCTTACTTAGTCTTGCATTCATCTTACATGTTCATGTTTTCATGCTTAGCAGCTATTCAGTCAGACAATTTTACAAATTATTCAGTATGCAGATCAAGTCAGTACATGCCTTACTTAGTCTTGCATTCATCTTACATGTTCATGTTTTCATGCTTAGTATTCATACATGATGCTCAGTTCAGTTTTACAGTATGTTCAACTTTACATGACATTTAATTATAGTATTCTTGTTTCTATTGCTCCCCAGCTTACAGAATTGTGTTCGGTTCATGATTTATAAATCTCACTATGACTTATAGTTTTCACTTATAGCCATATTTTTATATGTATATTTCATCAAATAACTTATATCCCCAGCTTTAAAGCATGTTTTAAATATTTTCGTGACTTAATGCATGTTCTCATATATTCAGTACATTCCAAAGTATCGACCATACATATGCGTTTGTGACTACATTTCTTTATGATGTAGGTACCAAATTAGTCCACACACCAGGGTCAGACAGTTCTCAGCATTCATCCAGCAGGTGATGAGTTCTCCTATTTCGAGAACTTTAGTCAGTTATAGTTCATACACTGTATTGTTATTATTCTCATGTATTGATTTGTGGTAGTCGAGGACATGTACCATCCACCTACAGTCAGTATAGAAGAGGCTTCATAGATAGACAGTCAGAGTCATGACATGTAATTCAAGTTTTTGCTTTAGTTTTATCATGTTGTAAACTTTATCAGTATTGCATTCATTCAAATTTTCTCATGATTATGTTTTGCCTTAGTAAATTTAGTTTTTATTTACATTATAAATCAGTTGCTCAAGCAGTATGCCAGTACATGGGTTCTCTTGGGATCACTTGTGGTTCTAAGCACCATGTTATAATTAGGGGGTAGTCTTGGGTTGTGACAAAATTTGGTGTCAGAGAACAAGTTTCAAGTGTCCTATGGTATCTATGAAGCCGTGTCTAGTAGAGTCTAGAGGAATGGTACGGAGACGTCTGTATTTTTCTCCGAGAGGCTACAGGGCATTTTAGAAATATTTTCCTTCTTTTATATCTCAGATCATACTATAGAGATGCTCTCTAAGAAACTTATACTGATTCTCATCTTGCTCTATTCATGCCAACTCTGCCTTATTCTTGAGGTAACAAAAACAATAAAGCTTAAATTCCTACTGAAAGAGTTTTCTCAAACAGTCTCGGCAGATAGTTATGAGATTGTACGCAGGCTCAAAAAGATCCTATTAGTTCCTTTATGTTCCAAATTTTTAAAGATTTTATTCATGTTCATGAAAATTGTGCACTAAGCCATAGTTAGATATACCCTCAGATCCCTTCTCAGAATCCTATAATAGCATGATCTAGAATTATAAGCATGAACCTAGAAGTTTAGCTACAGTAAAGTAGGGATAACGTTTATCTGAATTTAGTCGATTATGTATCCATGGAGTCAGAAGGGCGTTGTTTAGTTTGTTTGATAGCACTTTGAGAGAGATTTATCAGTTAAAAGAGACTTAGAGTATGTTAATGTTTTAGTTAGGATAGAGATTAGGCAGTTACCACAATGATATGGAGCTTATTAAGGTTGAGTATGTTCATAAAATTTTGTATGGATTAGTGTTCATGATTCCTATCCAGTAGTAATAAGTAGGTATTAGTGTATGAGATGTTCTGTGGATATCCATGTTAAATGTTAGAATCTAAGTTTGAATTTTTTGATGATTGAGCTAATAGAAAGAAGAGTTTGAAACTCTAGATGGTGTGAACTCAAGGTACGGTGATACTCCCAAAGATTCGAAGTTAGTAAGTGTTTAATTTACTATATAATGATTGTTGGGGCTATAGAAAGTTAAGAGTTCTATCTCAGAAGAAAGTACTAGCAGTGGGTTTTATAATTCAAGATATAGTCTTTCAAGGAGAGTTTATTATTTATCTGTATTGTTATATCTCGGACTCTAGAGTAGAATGTTTGCAATTCAGCTAAAAACCCATAGCTAGGGTTATGCAAACCCTGGCTGATTGACGAAGTAGGGGAAGTGTGATTGTTGAAAAAAACCAATACCTATGACATGCATTACATTATATTCAATATAATAATTGTCTTAGCGGTTGCAAACGTTAGGATCTCGCTTAGATGTTGCTTCTTACTTCAAAAGAGAAGGAGTGACTAGGAAAGATAATGACAACAGTAATTTGAGGTTTAACTATCGATCCACACTACTAGGTAATATCTAAGTAAGATGGTTAGCTTTCATCTAATAAATAGAGACTCAAAAATTAATAGTTAACTGGGATCAAGATAAGGTTTAGTAATGTGACATCCTGAGACTCAAAACGGTAAAGGGTGAAATCCTTCTACTCGCCCAAATGACTGTAAAAGGTACATAACTTATCAATTCTGCATGCAAGGAATTGGGATGGTTCAACATAGAACGATAAACCTACGGAGTTGAGAATCCAGGGGGAACGCAATCCTAGTGTTCACCTACACCTGATTACAACCAAAGTTAAAATTGTTACTTGCTCGAGATTACTAAAAATAAATCCCCCCATTTACTTTCAAGCACTGCCCATAGACTACAACTGTTGATAACTACAATTCTATGTATTCCCTTGAGATTTGACACCAACCTTAGTTGGGGTACTATATCTTGACAACGACTATATTATCATCAAATGAGGTGTTGCTTGGACGTCATCATAAAATTAGCACCGTTGCTGGGGAATACGGTGTTGAGTTGTTAATAGAATTCATTGCAGTTTTTGGGTTTTTCTTCTTGTTCTTAGTTGGGCATAGGCTGTTGTATGTCTAGCACACGGAGTACAGGTAATCCCTTACTCCCTACTGATTTTCGAGAATATCCTACACTTGCATAGTAGGATGACAGAGCTAACGAGGGACAATCTCCCTGAAGATGGAGTTCAGAGATTGTTTCTAAATAGATTGGAGATGTTAGCTCAGATAGATTTAGCTGAGCAAAGACGCACAGTAGACCACCGAGCAATACTCGATAGAAATCAGAATAGAAGTCGATCTAAAGTAATCCCAGCATAGCAGTATGTCCATATGTTGATGATGAGAATGATATGGGATACAATGAGCCGACTGATACATGAGCCATTATCCCTCCAACTTTACCTCCTGATGTTACGTTCAATATCTCTAGTGCTATGATCCAGCTCTTGTACATGAAGGGTCTATTTGTGGGGTTTCCTACAAACGATGCAAACATGCATCTAACAAACTTTACATGGATATACACTTCATATACCCTATCAGGAGTAGATCAATAGGCATTGAAACTGAGGCCGTTCCCTTTTTCGTTTACTGGAGAAACATCATTATGTCTTGGAGAACTGCCAAGAAGGGCCATTACTACATGGAATGAGCTATGGAGACAATGTTTGAACAGGTTGTTTCCTCCATCCAGGGTATTGCAGCTTAAGGATGAGATTTATAATTTCATATAGCTGCAGTCAGAGTCTATATATAAGGCATGGTTCCGGTTCAAGAAGAGGTTTAGAATAGTTCCCAAACACCGAATATCAGGGACAAACTTGTCAGAGATATTCTGTAGAGCCCTGACTACCAGTTCCAGAGTAATGATAGACACTATATTCTGAGGATCCTTTATGAGATTACATTGGGAGGTAGTTTCAGGTATTATCAATCAGAGCTCATTAACTAACTGAGGGTGGAAAACTCGTGAGGTTAATAGAGGTTCTGATATTTATGCCATTAGATCTTCCGGTGAACAGAGAGTAACTGAAGATGCTGTAGCTCAAGATATTTCACTATTACAGACAGATATTAGTGAGTTGGTCGAACAATTTGCATCCACCAACTCTTCAAAAGTGAAGGAAGTCGGGATATCTAAGGAGGCAAAGTTTGTGGATCCTCAATTAGTGGGTTTTGATCCCAAGGGCAAGGGAATCAAATTCATAACTATCATGTTGAGATAGATAAGTACATTCCACCTAGCAAATATGAGGCGGAGTCTATAATTGAAGAGTTGTTGACCACGTTAATGAAGGGTCAAGTGAGACAGAAGGCTTGCCTTAAAGAACTTAAAGATGAAATTTAAGGATTATCCCAAAAGGTTGAATCACATGCGATTGCTATTTAGCAGTTAGAGCAGCAGTATGCGCAAATCTCTATCACTTTCGCTGAGATGCAGTCAGGAGCATTACCTGGTGACAATATGTAGATTCCATCAACACATATTCACTGTATGGATATTGACACTTAGGATGAATCCTCACCAGATGAGCACTATTTGCCTACTAATAATGAGCTTAAGAAGAATAACAACGATGTTGATGAGCCATCTGAGGCAGAGTTTGAGAAGCTGGCCTGTAGTGAAAATGATTTCGATGATGACTGGATTGAGGAAGAGCTCCAGAACATATTTTAATAATGTAACTCATACTATCAGGCAACATAGGTAGAAAAGAAAGGGGACCCAGGTACAGTGACCATTCCATATTCTATTAGGCCTTACGGTGTTAATCACGCTCTATGTGATTCAGGAGTAGGAATAAACGTTATTCCACTGGTGATATACAAGATTGGGGTTAGAAGAACTCAAGTCTATATCTGCAAGGCTTGTGATAGTTGATTCATCTGTAAATGAGCCAATGGGTATAGTGCGTGATGTGGAAATAAGAGTAGCAAAATTAACATATCCGACATATTCTATGATTTTAGACTGTGAAGTGGATACCCATTCTCTGATCATATTGGGACCAGCCTTCTTATCTACTAACCGAGTATTGATTGACATTTATTTGGAAAAAATCACTTTCAAGTGGAATGATCAACAAGTTGCATTGAATATATGCATGATCGTACAACAACAAAATGACATAAGCGTAGTGGAAGTTATAGATGCTGATGTGCCTATTGAGGAGAGATTAGGAGTAAAAACATTAGCTGTAGTGATTATGAACTTTGAGAGTGATGGGATACCAAACTATGAAGAGATAGCTAGTTTACTACTGGCATAGACTCTTACTATTATGCCCCTAAGAAGCTGGATCTTGACTTTAAGAACAAAACCATACCTCTTGTAAAACCATCAGTTGAAGAACCACTGGTATTATAATTGAAGGCCCTCCCTCCTCACTTACAGTATGTATTCTTGGGGGACAATAATACCTTACTGGTAATCATTGTAGCAGATTTAACAGAAGCAAAGTTGGAGGCTTTGATATCAGTCTTGGGAAATTTCAAGAGAGATATTGCATGGACTACTACAGATATTATGGGAATCCCACCAGGTATATGCACACATAAAATAAAACTTGAGCCAAACAACATTCCCAGTATTAAGCATAAGAAAAGACTAAACCTCCAATATAAAAAGTGGTAAAAAAATAGATAATCAAGTGGTTAGATATTGGGGTGGTCTTTTTCACTGCAGATAGCAAGTGGATTAGCCCAGTTTAATGCATACCAAAGAAAGGGGGAATCACAGTGGTTTCAAATAAAAATAATAAGTTAGTGCCAATGAGGCCAGTAACCGAATATAGAGTGTCCATGAATTATACAAAGTTGAACAAGTGGACACAAAAGGACTACTTCCCGATGCTTTTTATAGATCTAATACTAGAAAGACTAGCAGGAAGGGGTTGGTACTATTTTCTTGATGGGTATTTGGGTTATAATTAAATCATTATTGCTCCCAAAGACCAAGAAAAGACTAACTTTACTTGCCCCTATAGGACCTTTGCATTCAAAAAGATGTTGTTTGGACTTTGCAATCCACCTGCCACTTTTCAAAGATGTATGATGTCCATATTCTCTGATATGGCAAAAGATACGATTAGGTATACATGGATGAATTTTCAATGGTAGGAGATTCTTTCAATGATTGTTTGGCACATCTGGCCAATGCACTATAGAGATGTGAAGAGTGCAATTTAGTTCTAAACTGGAAAAAATGCCACTTCATAGTGAGAGAAGATATCATGCTAGGGCATAAGATCTCTAAATATGGTATTGAGGTAGACAGAGAAAAGATTAAGGTGATTGAGAAATTTCCACCGTCAGTATCAATTAGCGGTATACAGAACTTTTTGGGTCATCCAGGTTCCTATAGAAGATTCATCAAGGACTTCTCTAAAATTGCAACTCCCCTATGCAAACTTTTATAGAAGGAGATAAAATTTATGTTTGATGATGAGTGTCTCAAGGCTTTCAAATACCAAAAAAAACGCTTGATTTCAACACCCATTAGTGTGTCGCCTGATTAGCCTACACCTTTCCAAGTTATGTGTGATGCGAGTTGGGTGGACATGGGTGCTGTCCTAGGCGAAAGAACAGAGAAGATCTTGCACCCGATATATTATGCGAACAAATCTTTAAACTCCAAACAGAAAAATTATACAGTTACAGAATAGGAGCTACTTGCGGTGGTTTTCACTTTTGAGAAGTTTTGATCTTATTTGATTAGGACTAAGGTGATAGTTTACACTGGACATGCAACTTTGAGGTACTTGATATTGAAGAATGACACCAAGCCATGATTGATTTATTGGATACTCTTGCTGTAAGAGTTTGATTTTCAGGTCAAAGACCAAAAAGGGAAAGAGAATGAAGTTGCAGACCATTTATCCACACTTGAAGAGGAGACAATCCAGAAACTAGATGATAATCTTGAGATAGATGATGATTTTCTAGATGGACGTGTATTAATGGCATCTCATGATTTGATCCCCTGGATTGCTGATTTTGCCAACTACTTGGCTAGTGATCTCATTCCAGAAGATTTATTCTTTTAACTGCGATGGATATTTATGCATAAGGTAAGAAAATTCTTTTAGGATGAGCCATATCTATTTAGGGTTTGTGCCAATGGGGTAATTCGATGATATATACTAGAGGTGGAGATGATGAGCACTCTAGAGGCTTGTCATTCATCACTAGTTAGGGGTTATCACAGTGGTACTCAGATAACCCATAAGATTCTACAATGTGGGTTTTATTATCCTACAATCTACAAGGAGGCTCATGATTTTGAATAGGCCTGTGACTAATGTCAGTGTCAAGGCAATATTTCTCGATGCCATGAACTCCCCATGCCACCTATTCTGGGGTTGGAGCTGTTCTATATGTGGGGATTGATTTCATAGTTTTATTTTTGAGCTCTTATGGCATGAGGTACATGTTGGTAGTGGTATACTATGTATCTCAATGGGTGGAGGCAGTTGCACTTACAGACGATGAGGGCAGAAGTGTCACCAATTTTCTAAAGAGAAATATCTTTTCCAGATTTAGCACTCTATGTGCAATTATCAATAATGGTGGTTCTCACTTCTGCAACTGCTTGTTCAAGGCCCTGCTTGATAGATATGGTGTGAGGTATAAGGTGGCAACACCTTAGCATCCACAGACTAATGGGCAAGTGGAAGTCTCCAACAGAGAAATAAAGTCCATCTTTACAAAAACTGTGAATGCTAATCGGACTGACTGGTCTTGAAAGATAGATGATGCATTGTGGGCCTACCGAATAGCTTATAAGACCCCCATAGGTTCCTCTCTATATTAGTTGTTGTATGGAAAATCATGCCACTCACCAGTCGAGCTTGAGCATAAGGCACTATGGGCGTTAAAAAGGCTAAATTTTTAATGGCGTAATGCAACGAACTTGAGGTTAAGCAAGGTGAATGACTTGGATGAATTTCGACTCCGTGATTATGATATATCGGCCATATAAAATGAAAAAAATAAAGTTGTACCATGACAAGAAGATTGAGAAGAGAATATTCAATTCTGGTGATTTGGTCTTGTTATAGAATTCAAGACTATGTTTTTTTTTCTGGCAAGATGGAATTAAGATGGACCGGAGCATAAACTTTGGTTAAGGTGTTCCTATATGGTTCTATTGAGGTAAAGCATGATGGTGATGTCCCATTTAAAGTTAATGGGCAACGAGTGAAACACTGCTTGGGAAACCTGAAAGAAGTTAGAGTTTGTGTTGAAATAGACTTGGGCGAAGTCTGAGTAGCCTAGGGAACTAAGTTGTTCCATAAAAGTAAAGGCACTTCTTGGGTGGAAATCCAAGGTATTTTGTTGTTTGTATTTGTATTGCATAATTGACGTCAGATCTTTGCACCTATGGTGCTACAGGTATGTTCCTAACTCTCTTGTTTTGGTTTGATGTATTGAAGATAATGCATGATCTTCATTTGGGGGTAGGGCTTCTTGTTGGTCTTTATGTTCTCTTGGGATTTTTATTGTCGTGACTCTTTTCCCCTGAGTTTTATTCCTACTAGAGCTGGCATATTTAGGCATATTATGTTTTATTTTGTGATGTTTTGTGTAATTAGAAGATTATGAGTATTTAGGGAAATAGTCATATTTTGACTGATTTTTTATACCTCTCTAAAATTTTTGTGTTTTAGAACTTTGGTGATGTTTATATGTGTGAACTTTGTGGATCTTGTTATGGCATTAAGATTACTGACATGATAATCACTTTAATAGTTGCATGAACTAGATAGTTAATAGTTGGTGATATTGACTCTATGCCAGGTATGTGTGAGATACTATCTAGTTCTCTTTGTATGTCGAATTCAGAACTTGCCTGGTTAGTCTTGCCTAGGTTGAAGGATAGTTGTTTAGGAAAGGATTATATGCCATTTTTTATTCTAGTCCACTTTTAACCTAAACGACCTTCCATGTGTGAATAATTTCCCTTGATCCATGCTTTCAGCCTTGTAAGCCTATTTTTCTTGTTTTCTCCATTCACCTTTCCATTTATATTACAATTACCTATTTTGGACCAGGTCCTCCTTCGACATTATGCACCTCAACATATAGAAAATGTCTAAGTTGAGGATGTCTATCATAGAGGTGCATAGTGTAGAATGGGTATGAAGAAGGGTAAAATTAGAAAAAAAGTTAGTAGGACTGGGTGGGGTAGAAAAAGAAAAGAAAAAAATTATGAAAAAAGAGCAAAAAAGAATGAATAAAAAACCACACCCAACCTAAATGTGCATAAAATAATAAAAAGGATAAATAAGGGTGGAATAAAAAGAAAATGACTACTAAGTGAGACCCCAAAGTTAGTGTAGTGTCAAGGAGGCTTAGTCACTTCATATGTCCATATGTATCATACCAGCCACCCAAGCCTACATTACAAGCCCTAAAAAGTGCTACAGTAATCCTAACTTGACTGTCTGAATGCTAAGGTAAATAAAATAAGGGCAAGTCTATGGTATTTGACATGCATTGATTGGAACTTCTTTGTTGAGTGTGAATGTCTCTTAATCGTCCCTGCATTAACACACATGATTTTATATGAGTGAGTGGGACATCTTTGTTGTGAGAGAACTTGAGTCATGTTTCTAGCTATTTTCTTGTTTAGGTAGTGTAATTTGTATATATGAGTGGCTGTCTATTGATAATTAATTTCCATGGATTGATTCCATTGTGTCATACTATTATGCTTCATGTTCATACACAGTTGGTTTCAGAAATTATGATTGAAGGGGGATGTTGTGTTTTGAGTTTAAGTGTTGACTTACTGCCTTGAATAACTTAGATTCTCCTAGTTTAGCGCCATTTTTTCTTTGTTGTGTTTTTGTTTCCTGAGGACATACAAACATTCTAAGTTGCGGGTATTGATGTGCTATAGAAATATAGCACTTTCGACGCCTAAAACAAGAAAAATATGAAATTTTATGAGGCCTTTTTATTAGATATGATCCATTTTGGTTATGTTTTGCAGGAAACCTTATTTTAGATGCTAAGTTCATGTAATAGGTGAAAAAGGTGTTTTTGTCTACTTTTGGAGTGATTATGGATGTTTTTTGGCTTGATAGTGATCAAAGCATGTTCAAGAATCTAAGAAACTGACTCCCAAAACTTACTAAGTTAACCCATGGACCGAAGGTACAAAAAGTAGGTGCCAGAAGTCTAAAATACCCAGAGATAACTTTTAGGAATTTTTCCCATCCGGTACCTACGGTCCGTACCTGAGCCCAGAGCTGGATTATAGGTACAATCTGCGCCCGTGCATAGACCGCAGGTGCGGACCACATATGGGCACCAACCCTATTTTCTCCTATTTCATTTGGACTTTGTTTTAAGGGTTTTCTCATGTACTATAAATACCCTTTATGTACTTTTTAGTTGGATAGACACACTTTTGATACCCAAAAATATATTTTGATTTCAAGATCTATCTTTGATCTTGGGATTCCCTTGTATTAAATTCGGCTGATTAATCAAGTTACGGTTTTGGATTTTTATTCATCTTATCATTGTGATTTCATCTAAACTTTCAATTATGAATGTCATTGATTTCTTCGCAAGCAGGAGCAGCTAAAAGACCATAGCTAGGGTTGTGCAAACCCTAGCTAATTGATGAACTAGAGGAAGTGTGATTGTTGAATGTAACCAATTACCATGGGATTCATTGTATTATCTTCAATATAATAGTTGTCTTAGGGGTTGAAAACATTAGGATCTCGCCTATATATTTCTACTTTCTCCAAAAGAGGAGTAGTGACTAGGAAAAAATAATGACAATAGTAATTTGAGGTTTAACTGTCGATCCACGCCACTAGGTAATATCTAAGTAATATGGTTATCTTTCATCTAATAGAGACTCAAAAGGTAATAGTTATCTGGATCAAGATAAGGTTTAGTAATGCGACATCCCGAGACTTAAAAGGTAAAGGGTAAAATCCTTCTACTCTTCCAAAAGACTGTAGAAGGTACATAACTTATCGATTCTATATGCAAGGTATTGTGATAGTTCAACAAGGAACGATAAACCTACGGAGTTGAGAATCCAGGGGGATCACAATCCTAGCCTTCACCTACACCTGATTACAACAAAAGTTAATATTATACTTACTCGAGATTACTACAAATAAATCCCTCTTTTTACTTTCCAGCACTACCTGTAGACTACAACTGCTGATAACTGCTATTCCATGTATTCCCTTAGAATTTTACCCCAACCTTTTTTGGGTTACTATATCTTAACAGCGAACGTATCATTATCTAAGACGAGGTGTTACTTTGATGCCATCAATAGACAAGTCAAAACATCCCTTAGCGATTAAATTCTTGGGATGTTTGTAACTATAGTCATCTTCAAATGAGTATCACTTTTTCTATACTTAGAATTTCTGATCTAAAGACCCACTAACAAATAGATAATTAAAATATCTTTCCAATGATACCAAGTTCGCCTTAATCCAATATCGAAGTGAAAAGTTATGGCCAAAATACTTGAGCACTGTCAAAGATACGCAGAGTAGGACTCATAATGTCTCATTATGAGTTGCTAGGAGGGAGTTGTTATTTGGGTAGTAAAGGTTGAGAATGGGTTTCTGACTACGACTCAAGCCACGGATTATAGCCAAACCTTTCGAGTTGTGACCTAAGTCGTTGGGATGACTTCCAGACATTTTCTAGATGATTCCTAAGGTTTTTTTGGTATTTTTCCACTCTTTTAATCCCAAAACTACGTCGTTTAAGCTATTTTAAGGATGAATAAAAAATAAAAATCTCCCAAATCCATGATTCAACTGTAACTCCACTTATAGAAATCTAAAAGGGCAATTGTCTCTTTTCTCTAAGGCAACTAGGATTTTTCAAGTTCAAGCCCAATTCCAAGAAATTCATCCAAGGCTTCTATAATCAGGTATGTGGGATATTCATCGATAGGTTCCTTCTACCTATTGAGTCCCAAAATTCCCTTTTTGTTTAAAATAGGAATTTTACTCTCTTTATGATCAAGTTCTATGTAAATCATGAAATTTATCCATGTTTCCTTATTAGTTTTACATTGCAACCATGGTAATAATCGTTCCCATGTGAATTATGTCCCTTTATGATTTAAGTTCCAAGACCCCATGTCATGTTTAGTTTATATCATGTTTAATCCTCAAATTTATACATCAAACCATGTGAGCATGTTTCCCTAATAAGTTTATCATATTCATATGCTCATAATCATGAATTTTATTAGTAGTGATATATTCTATCATTTAGTCTCTAAATCATGAATTTAATCCATGTTTTCTTTGTAATTTTAATTCAAGCCATGTCAACATATTTTTCCATATAAATTAGGTTATTTCATACTCTGAATTTTAATTAACCATGTCAAATTCAATTTCTCCCACATCAAATTATAAAAATAAGAACTAACCCATATGAAATTGATATCCTCCCAAGTTTAACACATCCCCATATTTAAATTTATGTATCTCATTCATTTATTGAAATATATTACGTTTTTAGGTCCCTGAATTATGACTTCCTACCAATGTCTTAAGTGTAATTATCGTATTTTCATATCATTCAGTGCTGGAGGGTAATGAACAACCGATACCTATGTGTTTTTTTATATGTTTTTGTTTTCAAGTAACACGTAATTCAGACCATGATTTTTATTATCAGACCTAGATTATCATGTTAATTCTGAGAACTTATTAGTATAGTACCCTTGAAACACCCTGGTTTATAGACCTTGGAAAATTCTAGAGCTTTGGGCTTACTGTCCTAGTAACGACTTATCATACCAGTCGTATAGTGTTGGTACGGGTTAGGTAACCCAAATCATTAGGTGTCCAATGGATGGTGGTTGTGGTTTTATTATGGTTACTGTTTGGTGGTACTAGTCGTTAGGGTTGTGATGAGTTGTTGGGACGATCTTTAATCAAATTAGAAACTTAGTGACTTGACTTGGCTCTGAGTACGAGTGGCTCTCTTAGAATTGTGAGGATAGGTCACTAGTGGTATGGTTGAGTCGTAAGTTGTCCAGTGTATAATCCCTTAGGTTCTGTCTTGGATATGACTAGACCATATAAGTTGTATGATCAGGTCATATGTGGGGCCATAGAGTCGTATGGTGGACAGTGTGTGGGTGTCCTACTCACTGACTTGGAGACAACTCAAGGTTACGAGTCATATGTTGTGGTCACGAGTCACAAGGGTCGACTCGTAACCACCTGCGATCTTTTTACAATTGTAAACTGGGGGCACTTTGGACATTTCCCACTCAAAACACTTAAGATCCTACATCATTATAACACTTTTTGGTCATTTATTCCATACTTTACAAGATTAAACATCATCTTTAATCTTTCAAAATCATCTCAAGAAAAATTGGCTAGGGTTTCTCCAAAGTAGTCATCTAAGGGCTTAAGTATCAATATCTCTTCGTCAATATTTCTAATTTAGGCGTGTGACTATTTCCTCATTGTTAATTTACCAAAAGAACATGTTTAAAGTATTGTTCATAAACCATTAATGATGGTTTTGAAATTAAGGTTGAGGGGTTTGAGTGCATATTATTGAATATTATTTTCTATGGTTTAAATTGTGATTATTCATGTTTAATTATGGTTTTGCACATTTTGGTACATGGGAATGGTGATTTAATGAAGGGGTCAAGGTTGATCCCTTTGGCTTTGATTATTACATACCCTCAACCTATTTGTGGAATTATCAATGAGAATGATTTTTGTCACGTAGTTTGGTTATTCTTTGACTCTTGCATTACATAAATGGTAAATGAACATGAATTGGTTTTGGTTGGTTCCAAATAGTTTTGGAAAGGCCTTGGTGGCCATGGTTTGATTATAAATGGTTTTAGTTAGTTGGAAATGATGGAGACTAATTTGGTTTCATGGTTTATATGGCATAAGGTAATAGACTTGCAAGCTCTAATTTTGGTTTGATGATACCAATGGTTAATTCTTACTAAAAAGACTCCTTGATAAATGGTTGTTAATGTATGTGTAAATGATTTAATGTGATCTCAAAGAGGGTTGAGTAGAAAAGTCGTGGAAGGTGAGGGTCCCAGATGGACCAAAGTGAAAACTCATATTTGCCGATGTGAGGGTGGTTTTGGTGATAGTTGCATGATGTCACACTTTATATTTTGGAGATGTACTAGTCATCTCAGGTTCTTTTCTTCGGTTATGCGGGTAACACACACTAGGCCCTTTCAGCTGGGAGAGCTGAACCCATATAGCCCATGGGTGGATTTAGGACGACCAAGCTACACAACCCAGTTTAAGGATTTAAATCCATGCTAAACCATGTTTCCTACCCTGGCATGATATATATGTATATATGTGTGTGTATGTTTGAATATGGTTATTAGATTTGGTTTTGAATGATGGCATTACTTTATCTTTATCCCTGAGTTACATGCTAGCGTTTACTCTACTAACCATTTTTGGGAATTGTATCCCCACGTGATGCAGGAATCATCCATACTACCATTCCTCCTTCTCAGTGACTTTGATTCGGGGACAACTTTGATTCAGATTGAAGTGGTAAGCTTTTCCATACTCTGAAAGACTCCATTTCATGCTATGTACTTCTTTTTCCTATTGTTATTTCTTTGGTTTTGGTTATGGCTATGGTCCAGGGCATGTACCAACGGGATATTCTTTAATTCTGGATAGAGGCTTTGTCAGAATAGTTTGGGCATGAGAAGTGTTAGTAGTACTATTAGCCTTGGTATTGGTATTGGTATTGGCATTGGGATTGGTATTGGTATTGGTTGGATATTTGGTTGTGGTTGTTCAGTTATGGTAATAGAGTTCATCTAATGTATTTAAATTATTATTATTTTATCTTGTTATATGTTTGATTCATTTGACATAGGAGGTGGGGTGGTTAACGGTGGGGTATTGGGGGTGGTCTCTAGTCCTATTTGGACTTGAGATACCTGACACGATTAGGCCCTGGTTAGGGTCATGTTAGATTAGTATCTGAGCCCTAGGTTTATGGTCAATTAAGAGTCCATAAAGCCATGTCGAGTAGAGTTTATTTTAAGGGTGTGTAGTTCGCCACACTCATAAGGTATAGGCTACAATGCATTTAGGAACATTTCTCTTTCTTGTATTCTATTTTTGGGCTGTAGAGTCTAAGGTCCTAAAATCTTCTCTAATCCCCTCTTGTTTGCTTTTCAGATCATGGCACCCAAATGATCTAAAGCTCATGGAAACTCTTCTGTCCCATTCGAGAATAATATTGATATGACCCGTCTTACTTATGGGGTTCAGATTCGATCTAGGGGTACAGTTCTTGATTTCTCTCCTGGACTTCCACAAACCCACTCTAGTCTTTTTAGAACTCCTTAGGCTGATATGATGAATGTTGAGTTTTGTCAGTCTATTCATATGTTGGTGTAGTTAGTAGCTTCTCTGTCTGAGCGTGGTGCTTATGTTACTCTATCTTTTGAAGTCACAAGAGTTGACCAATTTTTGAGGTTGAACCTTCATATTTTCACTAGTGTTAGGGTTGAGGTGGATCCTCAAGGTTTTGTTGATGAGATGGAGAATATATTTTGCATTATGCAAGCTAAGAATGTGGAGGGTGTCAAATTTGCTGCCTATCAACTGAAAGATGTAGCATACCAATGCTATGAGGAATGGGAATAGACTAGGGGTGATGATACTGAGTCAGCCCTGTGGAATAATTTCTCTAGTGCTTTTCTAGACCACTTCTTTCCTCAGGAGTTGAGGAAGGTGAAGGTGGAAGAGTTTGTTAACCTGAAGCAAGGAAAGATGTTAGTCAAGGAGTATGCCTTGAAATTTCACCAGTTGTCTTAACATGCTCCAGACTTGGTTTCTGGAATGAGGGATAGAATGAGGAAGTTTACTTTTGGGTTATCCCAGGACTTGATTTTGGAGAGTAAGATTGCTTTGTTGAACAAGATCATGGACATATCTAGGTTGGTTATGTATATGCAACAGGTTAAGAAAGAGAAGAAGAAGCAAGATGAAATGGGAGAGAGACAGAGAAAGAAGTTTAGATTTTCTAAGCAGGGTAGTGTCTAGCAACAGAGTGGCAGGGATGGTGAAAAGTGGCTTAAAAAGTGGGGCAACTTGGGGACTTATTCGATGGCTAGTGCTCCCCACCCAAAGTCTTCAAGTGACAGACATTTTCATGGTGGAAATAATTATAAGGCAAAATCTCAGGCTAGTAGGGCACAATCAGCTACATCCTATTATCCCTATAGATTTTATGGTCGATTGCATAGGGTCTACTGTGATGAAAAAAAGGACAAGTGCTTCAACTACGATCAGCTAAGGTAGATGATTAGAAACTGTCTTGTTTGTAAGGTTGCTTCTCATGCAAATAAGGTTCTTGTTGCCTCTTCTTTAGCTCTGGCACCAAAGGGTACACCATTTGGCTCCAACACTGGTTGGAATAGACTCTATGCTTTTAATACCCGTCAGGAGTCTGAGGCATCACCTGATGTCGTTACCAATATGTTGAAACTCTTTTCCTGTGATGTGTACTATTTACTTGATTTGGGGTCCACTCTTTCTTATGTGACCCCATTTCTGGCTGTGTATTTTGGTTTCGATCTTGAGTGTATTTTGGACCCTTTTTCTATTTCTACTCCCATGGGTGACTCTGTGGTTGCTAGGAGAGTCCATAGAGGGTTGTGTGATATCTTTGGGTGGTCGAGAGACTTTGGTGGATCTATTAGAGTTACACATGGTTGATTTTCATATCATATTAGGAATAGATTGGTTGCACTCACGCGACACATCTTTAGACTATCGAATCCATAAGGTTATCTTCAAATTTCCTAATGAACTACTTATTGAATGAGAGGGTGGTTACCTAGCTCCTAAGGGAAGTTCCATATCATATTATATCATATCTTAGAGCTCGAACATTAATCTCCAAGGGGTGTCTCTATCATCTAGTCGGAGTTAAAGATTCTTACTCAGAGGGTTCTTTCTTATATTCCATCTCGGTGGTGAATGGATTTCCTAAGTTCTTCCCTGATGACCTTCTTGGTGTTCCTCCCGATAGAAAAATTGAGTTTCGAATTGATCTAGTTCCGGACACTCGTCCCATTTCTATTCCCCCAAATAGAATAGATGGATTTCATTACCGGCCTTCGCCGATCTTGGAATCCATTTTATTCAGTTTGGGTCATTGTGGATAGGATGACTAAGTCTGCTCACTTTTTACCAGTGAGGACTAATTTTTCGGTAGAGGATTATGCAAGGTTGTACCTCCAAGAGATTGTGAAGCTGCATGGGGTGCCTGTTTCTATCATCTTGGATGGTGGTATGCAGTTTTCATCAAATTTTGGTTGGTCGTTTCAAAAATATTTGGGAACCAAAGGTGAGTCTTAGTACAGGATTTCCATCCGCAATATGATGGGCAATTGGAAAGAATTATTCAGACATTGGTAGATATGCTTAGATCTTGTGTGATTGACTATGATGGTAGTTGGGTTAAGCATTTGCCTTTTATAGAGTATGCATATAATAATACATACTACTCTAGTGTTGGGATGGCTCCGTTTGAAGCTCTATATGGTAGAAGGTGTAGTTCTCCTATTGGGTGGTTTGAGGTTTGCGAGGTGGAGATGTTTTGTCCAGGTTTGGTTCTCCAAGCCATGAAGATGGTGAAGGTGATTCAAGATAGGCTTAAAGCTTGCCAAAGTCGCCAGAAGTCCTATGTAGATGTGAGCCATAGAAAGTTAGAGTTTGAGGTTAGGGATAGTGTGTTATTGAGGGTGTCTCACATAAATGGAGTGATGCAGTTTAGGAAGAAGGGGAAGCTTAGTCCTCAATATGCTGGTCCATACTTGGTTTTGAGAAGGGTTGGTAACGTTGCTTATGAATTGGAGTTACCTTCTAGTTTGAGCTCCATTCACTCGGTGTTCCATGTATCTATATTGAGGAAGAGTGTGGGTGATTCATCGCAAATTATGCCTATCAAGGATATTGTTTTTTTGGATTCCTTGTCTTATGAGGAGGTCCTAGTTGAAATCTTGGATTGGTAGGTTCATCGATTGCGGACCAAGAATGTAGATTCGGTAAAGGTTTTGTAGAGGAACCACAATGTTAAAGAAGCTACTTGGGAAGCTGAAGAGGAAACGTAGTCTAAATATCCATTCTTGTTTTCTTCTCTAAAAGATCACGCATAAGGTAGGTGTTATTCTTAACATCTTTATTTTCTAACTTAGTTAAAGGTAAGAGTAGAGGCGTTTGGGATATGATCGTGCTAGTCAATGTCTTGTTCTATCATTTGAGGAAGAATGATCTAGATGGGGGACAATTGGAACAACCTAGTTTTTGTCCCTTGGAATATTCTTGAGCTTTGGGCTCACTGTCCTAGTAACCACTCATTATACGAGTCATATAGTATGAGTATGGGTCAGGTAACCAAAATCGTTAGGTGTCCAGTGGATGGTGGTTGGGGTTCTTTTATGGTTATGATTTTGTAGTAAGAGTCATAGTGATGAGTCGTTGGGACGATGCTCAATCAAATTAGAAACTTAGTGACTTGACTTGGCTCTAAGTACGAGTGGCTCACTAAGAGCCGTGAGGGTAGGTTACGAGTGGTATGGTTGAGTCATATGTTGTCCAGTGTCCAATCCCTTAGGTTCTGTCTTGGATACGACTAGACCATACAAGTTATATGGTCAAGTCACGTGTGGGGTCATGGATTCATATGGTGGACAGTGTGTGGTTGGCCAACGCACTAAATTAGTGACGACTCAAGGGGACGAGTCGTATGTTATGGTCATAAGTCATGGGGGGTCGATTCGTAACCACCTGCGGCATTTTTACAGTTTTTAACTGGAGGCACTTCGGATATTTCCCACTCAAAATCCTTAAGACACCTCGTCCCTATAACACTTTTTGGTCATTCATTCCACACTTTACAAGATCAAACATCCTCTTTACTCTCTCAAAATCCTCTAAAAAAATTGGCTAGGGTTTCTCCAAAGTGGTCATCTAAGGGCTTAAGGATCAATCTCTCTCTTGAATCTTTGTAATTTAGGCTTGTGACTCTTTCCTCATTGTTAATTTACTTAAAGCACATGATTAAAGCATTGTTCATGAATCATTAATGGTGGTTTTGAAATCAAGGTTTAGGGGTTTGAATGCATATTATTGAATATTGTTTTCTATTGTTTAAATTATGATTATGCATGTTTTAATTATGGGTTTACACATATGCGTGCATGGAAATGGTGATTTAATGAAGGGGTCATGGTTGAGCCCCAAATTTGATGATTTTGGCTTTGGTAATGGTATTCCCTCAACATGTTTGTGGAATTGTCAATGAGAATGATTTTGATCCCATAAGTTGATTATCCTTGGAGTCTTTCATTGTATAAATGGTAAATGGAATATGAATTGGTTTTGGTTAGTTTCATATGGTTTTGGAAAGGACTTGGTGGCCATGGTTTTGGTTAATTGAAAACGATGGAGTCTAATTTGGTTTAATGATCTATATGGCATAAGGTAATAGATTTTCACGCTCTAATTTTGGCATGACAATACCAATAGTTAATGCCTAGTAAAAAGATCCCTTGGTAAATGGTTGGAAATACGTAAATGGTTTAATATGGGCTTAAAGGGGGTTTAGTAGAAAAGCCATAAAAGGCGGGTATCCCGGGGGAACCAACACTAGAAACTCACATTTGCCGATGTGAGGGTGGTCTTGGTGACCGTTAGCATGATATAACACTTTATATTTTGGAGATGTACTAGTCATCTCAGGTTTTTTTCTTCGGTCATACGGCTAACACACACTGGGGCCTTTCAGCAGAGGGATCTAAACCCATATAGCCCGTGGATGGTTTTAGGAAGTCTAAGCTACGCCAACCAGGTTAAGGATTTAAATGCATGCTAAACCATGTTCCCTACCCCGACACGATATATATATGTGTGTATGTGTGTATATGTATGTGTTTATGTTAGTATATGGTTATTTGATTTGATTTTGAATGTGGAATTACTTTATCTTTATCCCTGAGTTGCATGCTAGCGTTAACTGAACTAACCGTTTTTGTGCATTGTATCCCCACGCGATACAGAAACCGTCCATACTACCATTCCTCCTACTCAGTGACTTGGATTTGGGGACATCTTTGAGTCCAATTGAAGTGGTGAGCTTCAATACTCTGAAAAACTCCAATTCATGCTATGGACTTCTTTTCACTATTGTTATTTCTTTGGTTTTGGTTTTGTCTATGGTCGGGGGCATGTCTCAACCGAATATCCTTTGATTTTTGATAGAGATTTTGTCGGACTACTATAGGCATGAGCGGTGTTGGTATTAGTGTTAGCCTTGGTATTGGTATTGGCATTGGGATTGGGATTGGGATTGGGTGGAATTTGGGTTGTGGTTGTTTGGTTATGGTTATAGACTTTATCTAATGTCTTTAAATTATTATTGTTTTATCTTATTATATGTTCGAAATTCTTCTGACATGGGATGTAGGGTGGTTAATGGTGGGGTATTGGGTGTAGTCTCGGACCTGGTTGGACTTGATATACCCGATACGACTAGGACCTGGTTTAGGTCATGTCAACTATATCATGTTAAACCAATAACAATACTAGTGTTGTTCAGTTGGGAGTAACACTTATCACTGAGTAAACACAGGGATGACGACTACCTCGTCAGTTAGGCATGAGTCATTAGTAGTAGTCCCAAAGTTCCAGACCTACGATGCCACTGTAGTTTATGAGGGATCCCCCATTAATTAGGCATGGCACCCTCGTCCTTACAGACATCAACCTTGTAGATCCATATCGCCAATCATGTGTTGGTACTCCTGGCAAGGTACCAACACCCTTCCAACTGGGGTTACAGGTTGGACCCTGATAGCTTAGATTGGGGCATGTCGATTTTAGTCAGCTCTCAGAGTTTTAGTAAGTACTCAGTTTATATCAATTCAGGTTTGCTTGACCAAGTAATCAGATTACCAGTTATTCAGTCAACTAGTTTTATAGATTATTCAGTATACAGATCATGTCAGTACATGGCTTACTTGAACTTGAATTCATCTTACATGTTCACGTTTTCATGCTCAGTATTCATACATGATCCTCAGTTCAGTTTTACAACATGTTCCGCTTTACATCAGATTTATATATAGTATTAATGTTTCTACCGTTCCCCACCTTACAAAATTCTTTTCGGTTCATGATTTACAAATCTCACTATGACTTATAGTCTTCACGTATAGCCATATTTTTAAATGTATGTTTCAGTAAATAACTGGTATCCTCAGTTTTAAAGCATGTTTTAAATATTTTCATGACTTAATGCATGTCCCCATATACATTCCTTCATGATGAAGGTACCAGATGTAGTCCACAAACTAGGGTCAGACAGTTCTCAGCATTCAACTAGCAGGTGATGAGTTCTCCTATTTTGGTAACTCTAGTCAGTTGTAGTTCATATTCAAACTAATTTAATTCACCATATTGTTCCACGACAATGGAGTTATTTTTTATAACACTCAACTTACACTTCAATTAAGTGTAAGGCGGTCGTCATCAATATATTTACCCAACTTTAGCATCGGGGTCGAATCCACGAGGAACAATGTGATTGGCGATTAAATTAATTTGAAATGATAGTTACAAGTTAAATTCAAACAAATGGTACAAAAAGATAAAATGGGGGAGGTGAGTTCCTACACTAATATTTTTTTTTTAGGATTTTCTAGTATAAATTCGGGGCTTCGAATAATTAGAGTTTTAACAGTTATGCATGAATTGTGGGATTATGTGTTACTAAGGGAGTGACATGCGGGTGATAATTATCAACATCACTTTGGTAATTCAAATGTGTGTATGCTTGATTATAGGTTTTGATGTTAGCCTTTCAACAAAACACCAAACTTTCATCCATTGATTCTTTCGAATACCTAATGGGTGTGTTTGACAATTAGCAACCAAAACCTCAATCAAGGCATCCCTATTTCTAGGATGACACCAATGGCATAGTTAACATCACATTCACACTTATGTCTAAGATAGTAAAAATATAGAAAACTACATGCATAATTGTCTATCATTGCTTTGCTCCCCATTTCCCTCTTTTGAGGATGATATGGATTCCTAAAGTTCATCCAAAACCCTTCTTTCAAAGATGGTATTAAACTTTCTAGATCTTAGAGCTTTCACTCATCAAACCCATGTGGGTATTTGGATCTTTCACCCATCAAATCACAACCAAAATAGGATAACACTAATAGAACCCATAATCATGAACTACCAAATAGATGCTAACAATCAAAACCCACACATACTTTAATCCCTATTCACACATAACCCCAAGAGGGAGATTTATCTACACATAAGATAAACAAGAAGAGATATACCCAGAATTTCCATTGAATCAAAGTTGTATACGATCTAAGCGAGTGTTACTTAGAACTAGGCTCTCCCAAAATATCAATAATGGAAGTGAGCAAATCTCCCATTTATAAAGTCTCCAATATATTCTTCACCCAAAATTTATACAATAGTCTCTTCTCCAAAAATATAGGCTATAAAATCTCAAACTAAAAACTAGAAGAATGGGAAGATGGAATATGATAGATTAGGGTTTGAGTCTTCTTTTGTTGGGAAAATTTGGGACAACTTTGTGCATTCACTATTTGCCCTTGGGCTGAAATCCCACTAGGCAGCAACCGCGGTGTCTTTAACACGGCCACGGTGCAGCGACCGCAGGCAATTCCTCGTGATCGTGGAACTTTGACCTACTTGACTTGGCGCGATCACGGGTTGACGCTCTCTATCACGATAACTGAGGCCATGTTCTTCTCTAGGTCTTTAACAATATTTTTTTGCTTCCTTTCTTTCCTTTTGTAGCTCTAATCTACATTTTTTCATCTCATCACCTTTGTGCCTGCAAAATATGGATATTAGTGTGTTCAATAACAATTATGTATCACTTATTCATTCAAAACACGATAAGGTGCACAAATGATGAGTACGAATGAGTGGTAAAATCACCACTCATCTATATGTAGCCGAGCCGTGAAAGTAGAGTCCGAAGGACTAAAATTGGAAACCACGCCCGGTGTGGGTGTCTATATGACCGAGAGGTTCGAGCACCCTAAATGAATATATGAATGGGAGGTTCAAGTCCCCTATATTGTATACATTAGTGCTTAAGTAACCTTGATTATGACGGGAGGTTCGATTCCCCTATAAAGGCATATATGGATATGGATATTCTCTGATTCCAACTAAGGGAGAGTTGGGACTATATAGCCCGTGGGTGCCTTGTTATATGATGGTTATGCCACACAACCCAGATTAAGGTTTTTAAATGCATATTAAACCTTGTTCCTCTCCCAACATGATATATATGTATATATGTGATTGCATACGATTATTCAACTTTGTTTTAAATTAAGGCATTATTGTATTCCTCATCACTAAGTTACATGCTAGCTGTCCAACCGATAACTGTCTCCGAATAATATATCCTCTCACGATGCAAGTATCAGAACTTTTTCTACTTTTTCTATGCAGTGATAATGTCACGACCCGAGGCTACCCCTAGTCGCGAACACTGTGCTTATGGCCAAAAGTGACCACAAGCTAACCCATTAGCTGTTACCTGCTTAGAGAACTGAACAAAATAGTAATACAACACCTACAAAAGATGAACTGATATGCTTCTTTAAAACTGAATACTGAATTATGCAATAAGAACCTATCAGAAACATTCAATAAAATACTAAAAAACTAAACTGTCTGTCTGAAACAACTGATAAAGGCTGAAAGAATTGACTGACTATCTAACTGATTGTCCAAAATCCTATAAACATCATGAGGAGTTGATGGGATAGACACCCAACTAACTCCAACTAACTAAACATAAGAAAGTACTGAAGTAGTTGAAATAAACAAATCATGTCCTCGCTGGTTTAGGACTCACCACTACTATTTTTGAGTAATGCTGAGCTATTTAAGAACGGTCGAGAAACTTTGCATCCAATTCTATGTCATAAGAAAACATAGAGTAAATAAAAATATGCAGTCAGTAATTTTAATATACTGGTATAGAGATGAGGACTGGATGAAATGCATGTGGTAACTGAGCACGAATGCATGAACATATAATGTTTGTGATTGAAGGACCAAGTATAAACATGTTTAAGAAATAATCTGTAAATTGAAAGACTGAAATCTGCACTACTGATTAACTGGTAATCTGTAAACTTTGTCAAGCAAACCTTAACTGAAATATACAGAAATACTGACTAAAATTGCGGGAGGTATCATGTAAGCAACAAGCCCTAATCTAAGCTAGTTGGGGTTCCAACCTATAACCTCTGTTGAAGGTTTTCATTACCTTACCATAGGTACTAACACTGGCTAACGATGTGGATCCTTATGGTCGATGTCCCGAATGACTAAGGAGTTACCCTCTACTGGCAGGCGCTCTCATGAGATATGTGTCAACCCTCAACTAACTAGAAGACATCTCAAACCTACGCTGGCTACGTAGTTCAGGAACTCAGAGTTCATTACTAAGGGTTGCACCCTTTACTGGTAGGTGAGCCCCCATCCCTGGGTTCGCTCGGTGCTAAATCCTACTCCCTACTGAACTGACATTGATACTGAACTGAGTAAATTCAATTAAATATAACACTGACATTGCTCATCATGATCTGATCATAACAACTGAATAAATAGTAATATTTATGATTTAACTGAAACCATTACTTGGAAGATCTGAAATGTAAGTAGACATATAGGTATCGGGTGTTGATAACTCGCCAGTACTAAATAATCATAACACAATGTTAAAGCTTAAAACTGTAGTAGGGAGTCATTGTTCAAAGACCCAAAACATATGCATTTCATAAAACATATGAGAAACATGAATTTGAACATGGGAATCACCTAAACATGAGATTACAATATGAATACATAGATAAATTCATAATTTGGGGATTTATCCTGAAATTAATTGGACATGACAGGGGAATTGCAACACTCAAAACATGATATGACTAATTCCACTTGAAAATACTTCTACCCAGAACTTGTAATTGAATTAACATGAGATTCATGGATTTATTTAACCTTGAATATATATAAACTCATAAATTAAACCAAAAGAGGGTTTTGGGCTTCATGGGTGAAAGGGGCCTATGGATGAACATCCCACATACCTTAATGACTGAATTCTTCAAGGTTTCTTGGATTGGATGCTTAAAATCTTGATTTCTTGAGAATGAAACTTGAATTTGTTCTTGGGGTAGAAAGAGGATTTTCTTAGGAGCAATTTGAGAAAAAGAGGCAAATAATGCCCTTTTAGAAGCCCCAATTTGTGTTATGGACGATATAGGATCAGGGAAAATGACCTAAATGCCCCTTGGCTTTTAAACCAAGGGTTGGATAGTTTAGCAAGGGGAGATATGGGCTCCAGACCAACGGGGTATGCCCCGCACTGCAGGCTCTAGTCTGGCAGACTAGACCAGGCGCCACGGGCATTATCTCAGTTGACTAATATGGGCGTCATGGGCCTATCCGGTGGGTCTACTAGTTTCATTTTCCAAACACACCCCTACGCTCATCTAAAAATCTTGAAACTTACCCGAGACATACTTTTATTGACCCCAAACATGTTAAATCTCAAAAAATCAATGTATCGAGGTTGGGAAGTCAAAATAAAAAGTCATTGAAGTTTAGGGGTCTTAAAAATGACTAATTCCCCAATATTTACTGAAATTTGAAGCCTTGTACCCTTTAAGAATACAACTAAGAGTTCTATCGAGCTTAGAATATTTTGGGGTTGTACAATATCTTCCCCTTGGGAATTTTCATCCTTGAATGAGACTGGTTAGACTAAGACTACTGAGGAAAGTAAGATCTTATACTGAACATGCATGACTTGAAATATGATTACATAACTGAGTCTAAAACATGATATATGAATTGAACTAATTTTATGAATGCATGCAATGATATGAGATTGGTTACATAGCTGAAACTGAGAATTGAAAAGAGTCAATCTAAGGAAGATCATTACATCAAGCTGAATCTAGCTTTACGAAGAAAAAATGAGGGTACTTGGTTCACACATCTGCTTTTGCTTCCCAAGTATCTTCCTTAATATACTGATTTCACCCAAAAACTTTAACCATGGAAACTTCTTTATTCCTTAGCCTATGAATGTAACGATCAAGGATCTCAACAAGGACGTCTTCATAGGAATGGCTATCCTTAACATCCATATCTTCTAATGGAACAACTACAGGTGAATCACCAATACATTTAGTTAACAAGGAAACATGAAATACCGAATGTACGGACGCTAAATTTGCAGGAAACTCTGGCTCGTAAGTTATCTTCCCAAAATAATTCAAAATTCTGTGTGGGACAACATAGCGGGGACTGAGTTTCCCCTTCTTTCCAAATTTCTTCACTCCTTTAATATAAGAAATCTCAAAATAAACCAAGTCACCAACATCAAACTCAAGATCTCTTCTCCTCATATCCACATAATATTTCTGACGACTTTGAGCTATCTTCACCCTATCCTAAATCAATTGAAATTTCTCCATCACCTAAAACACTGCATCTGTCCCTATCTAAGCAACTTCACCTGCCTCAAACAAACCAATAAGAGATCTATATCTCCCCCCATAAAGAGCCTCAAATTGAGCCATCTGAATATTGGAGTGATAACTATAGTTATAGGCAAACTCAATCAAAGACAAGTGGTCATCCCAACTACCGTTAAAGTCAATAACACATGCCCTCAACATATCCTCTAAGGTCTAAATGGTCCTCTCTACCTGACCAACTGTCTAAGGATGAAAAATTGTTCTGAGATGAACTTGGATACCAAGACCTTTCTGAAAAGTCTTCAAAAAGTTAGAGATAAACTGAGTACCACTATCAGATATGATAGACAACAGAATCCTATGAAACTTTACTAACTCCCTAATATAAAGCCTGGCATAATCCTCAACTTAGTACGAAGTATGAACTAGCAAGAAATGAGCTGATTTGGTTATTCAATCTATGATGACCCATATCGAATCATGCTGACGATGCGTACGAGGTAAGCCCATCACAAAATCAATGTTCACCACTTCCCACTTCCAAGTGGGGATGTTAAACTCCTACAATGTACTACTAGGCCTTTAGTGCTTAACTTTGACCTGCCAACAGTTTGGACACTTAGCCATAAACTCTGCAATATACTTCTTCATACCAATCTACCAATAGATTTCCCATAAGTCACGGTACATCTTAGTGGATCCTAGGTGGTTAAAGTATTGCGCACCATGCGCTTCTGCAAGGATAACTAGGATATCTAACTGCCTCCTTCAACTTAACCAAACTAGGATCACTTTCTTGCTTTTCTTTCACTTCGGCAACAAAGGAAGAATCCCAGCCATTTTGAACCCATATACTACCTTCAGCTGAATCAACTAATCGAATACCTAATATAGTAAGCTGATGAACCTCATGGAATAACTTCCTCTTATATCTCTCAACTTGAGCAACACTACCCATAGACAACCTACTAAGGTCATCCGTTACTATATTGGCCTCGCCCGGATGATACAACACACTCATATCATAATCTTTTAATAACTCAAGCTACCTTTTCTGATGAAGATTCAAATATTTCTGCGTTAACATGTACCATAAAATCTTATGGTCAGTGAACACATCAACATGAACCCCATAAAGATAATGCTTTTCAATTTTCAAGGCAAAAACCACAACTGCCAACTCAAGATCACGGGTAGGATAATTCTTCTTATAGGTATAAGTTGTATAGAGCCGTATTCTATGACCTTACTGATAGGCCAAAATTACACCTCTCTTACGAGAGAGTAAGCTGTCACTGTCAAATATAGAACCCAACTAGGTTGGGTGTCGAATCCCACAGGGAATACTGTGTTCACTAAGTATTGTGATTGTTATTAGACTGTTGATCAAAGGTTTCGAACTAAGAAGGGTTTTGATTTATGAATTGTATTCTAAGTGATTGTAACAGAGTTTTTCCAACTAGTGATGTTTTATTCTAGTACTAATTCAATGATATTAAAAAAACTAGAGTTATGGTTACCAAGATATCTAAACAGTTAGGGTTGTGAGTCACTTTTGAGTTCCACTTAATAACTTTAATTGCAAGAGTAGCTGAATTCTATTATTTACCCTTTAGTTTCTCAACCTTAATGGATAGTTTATCCTTTAACTCTCTCAAATTTAAAGAATGTATTGATAATTTAGCCATTTTTCATGTAGGTAAATCCTTGTTAAGGCATTTTACATTAATCTAAAGATTAAAGTCTCTAGATTTCATGTAAACCCTTTCTTTTCCCAACAGACACTTTTCTATCCGAACAAGTGATTATTCTTGGGATCACCTTTCAAGTTTGCAACCAAGAAAAGTCATTAAAGTAAATAAGGGTTTATGCAATATCAATTACCTACAAAAAATCAATAGGAATCATAACCCACAACAACTGTTTACATCAAGGCTCCCATAACCTTAGTTATGGGATCTTAGCCACTCATCTCCATAGAAAAAAGAGAAAGAATACTTGTATTATTCATAAATAAATTCAAAATTCACTTACAAAGGCTACAAGAATTAATTCTTGAATCTTCAATAGCAATGGAATGATTTGAATCCCAAATGTAGTTTGATTCATATATTTCTACATTACAGAGAGAATCAAAGATGGAAAACTAAGACAAAAATATCCAAGATTTAGAAAATTCCCATAAATAAAACCCTAGCTGGGTATTTATATGTTCCCAGGTTTAAAAGATTTAAAATTTAAACTCATAAAAAGCCGCGTCCAAACTGACGGTTAAGCTGACAGCCCATCCAAAGTCTGATGGTTCATCGCAAGGTGCTCTGAGATGTCAGATACTATTTAGTCCTGACGTCTACCTTGGTGGACCATCGATATCCTGACGGTACATTGCACAATCTGTCAATGAGTCCTCTAAAGTTCCTCATTCTCCTTAAGTCTGACGACCACGTTGGCGGTCTGTTGCAATCTTGACGATCCACCACTTTGACCGTCACATGAGCCTTCCTCATGGAAACTTCTATTTATCTCTAATGGACATCCTGGCGGTCCATCACATGATTGACTGTCTGCCATTTGGACCGTCAATGACCTTTTTCTGCTGTTTTCCTGAGTTTTCTCCTTCAGCTATTTCTTAACCTGAAATTACTCAAATCCACCATTAAATACAACTTTAGTTGCTTGAAAAAACACAATTTTTCCCAAGAAAAAGATGCAAAATGTTCCGTCAAAAGTCGGAACATCAACACCCTCAACTTAAGATAATTACATGTCCTCAAGTAACTCAGCACTAGAGTATAAATATGAGCAATACAATGACAGATATTCAACTTGCTGAACCAATTTTCATATAACTATTCACTTGTCATCCTACTTATACGGCTTAACATATTAGAGTCCATAACCGACATTATTTCTAAATCAATACATATGCACAAACATGGATAGAAGAATCTACAGAGATCAGTTAAATAAAGTGTAATTCAGATTTCTCTCATAGTCAAGGAAATCCACCACTCAGTATATTTTGTGGATACAAATCAGAACTCTCACACTCGTCAAAGAAGTTAAAAACATAGTACACATACCCATAGGCTTGCCCTTATAATCCAATACTCTCTTATAGTTGATTCGCCAAGATCAAGCAGGTTTTTTCTTAGGCTTGTAATGGTTCTTTGGGGCTAGGTGAGGAAGGACTTTTGGGGAAAAAATGACTCAACACTAGGTTTAACTCTCTTTGCCCTCAAGTTCTACCTGCCAAGTCCATTTCTAAACTAGCTCACTCACCTTTTTCTCTTTTATTTACACTTTACCATAACAAACCCCTTTTTGATTTTATTTATTTATTTATTTATACACATAAGAATCAGCCACCCTTAACTTATGTTGATGCAATTAGTCAAGGTGCACAGTGTCTTGAGTAGACCAGGGCCGAATGCTCTAAACCAACTTTCCCTTAGACAGCTAACAACTTGACAATAACCATCCTCTACTTAGGTGTTTTGCCTAAGTTTAGGTTCATAATGCCCACTATTAGGCCAGGTCCAGAGCTAAGTGTTAACAACTTAAAGAAAGTTAACTATAGTTCTTGGTGATAAAGAAGAGAAATTAACATAGGCTCAAAGAAGGGTTCAAAAATAGAAACTTCTTTTTGGTGGGGTTAATTATTTTTGCTAAGTGGACTAAAATCACAAGGCGGCCAGCTATCATTTCTTATTTCATCAACTACAACACAACATCAACTGAACCAAGCATGTTTTAGGTACTACACTACGTAAGAACTAATACAAATACTCGCACACATAAGCAACTGAGTCAAACTCATTCTACTATTGTCAAGATTTACATCACATGTCATGCATATTATACAAGTTAATTCCAACTACAGATTCACTAACAGTTGATCACATATACTAGAAGACAAAGTAAACAGTCATACATACATAGTTATATCTTGATGCAAACATAATTTATCATCCATATTCATAATAAGGTTCTAACATAATTGACACTTTTATTTCATCAGACTAAAATTAACAATATAACAGGACTTAAGAAAGGAAAGATGCAAAGTTAAAGTTAATACTAGAAAAGAAAAAAAATTCAAACTTAAATATAATACTACACATGCCGATTCTCCTAGATAGAACATGGGAGGAAAAGACTATTGTCAACACAACCCTCCAGGTACAAGTACACCGCCCCCCATAGAAAAACATATGCATTATCCTCAAAGTATCAAATAAAAGTACAAAGGAGTGGATATACTTGTATTTTCTCTTATTCATCTGAGGCATCTGTGAAGTGTGGTGAGGAACCTATGTCCTCACCTACTACAATGTTGACCCCCATGGTGGTAGGAGTACTCAGAAACTCTTCCTTCAGAATCAAAGGTATAACATCCCAGACTGTGTCTGAAGATTTCCCCCTAGCTGGGGCAGAACTGGTAGACACTTCAGCTACTTCATCTTCTACTCTCTTTCTTCTTTTCTCTTCATCATTCCTAGACTTTTTCCTAGATTTTTTCATGTCATGATGCTCTCACTCCTCTGGTGTCATAGCCTCTCTCTTTTTTCCCTTTTTAGCTTTTTATTCAGCACGATTATCTACCGGTTGATTTTCTTTATCTTTCATAGGTCTCCCTGTCAGATCAATAATTCCTTTATCATATCACTCAATACCAAGGCTGGATCAAAGGTGGGCTATTGTGGCTGCTTGATTTTTAACTCTTCGATGTTAGCCTGTGCTTTCTTAAACTCTGCCATGAACCTTTCCAGGTCTGGAATAGATAGTGAATCATCCTTTTGTTAATTCTCTCCTCCATGTGATCCATCCTCACCTGAATGTCTTGGAAAGAAAGGATTTCCTTAGCTATAATTTTGTTAACAAAAAACTTAAATTCTGTAGCCCAAATGTATAGTTGCCTTTTGAATTTCTTTTGCAATTTAACATACTTGACGAAGTTTTCCTGTGTCAACCTATATTCTATAAATTCTTCCCTACCCATTAGTGGTGCAAATTCTGACCCTGTAGACATACTTGATGGTACATAATCAGAACGGCATACCTGTTGGAATCTCTGAAGTATCTGGGGCTAGTGCAGATTGAGTTTGATAGGCTGGTGGTTTGTTCACCCTTATTTGGAATTTTGAGTCATCCTTGGACTTGTCAATGTCCTCCCTATGTGACGCACAGACCTCATTATACACCCTATGAATGAGAGGAACACCTGCCTGCCTGTATAATTCGGTGATTAAGCATGGAAATGGTAGAGTGCTGGCTACACTATGTCTCTCAAAAACAACTTATCAACAATGATCTAACCAAAATTAATCTTCAATCCTGACAGTAAACTAGCAATAAGTACAGCTCGGTGAATGTCCAGATTAGCATCACCTCCTATTGGCATAAGTCTCAATTGGACCACGGCCCACCAAAATTTAGCTCTGATGGTAAGGGATGACTTCTCTATGCGCTCATGTGGGTTTACAGCTCAAGAAAAATTACCCTCATTAGTCAACACTCTACCCAACCAAGATCTTTGGAAAGATGTATTACACAGTCAATACTCTAGTTCTAGAATAGCAGGTGGGGCTTCTTAGTCTGGCCCAAACAACATCCTATTGATGGTTCAGGCTGATATGCCGATGGTAATTCTACGGACTGGCACTGATTCCCTATTTGAGAGATCGAAAATCTTTGAGCCCTTTGAAACATCCTTTTCTACCAATACCAAATAGTTAGTAAAGAATTCCCTTACCAGATTTGGCTGATATGATCCTGGGGGTTTGCTCATCCATGCCAATTCGTACTCATTGAAATAATGGTCGAGCTCAGGATATTCATGCAACTCCGTCGTTATAATTTGATACTCCTCAGCAAATGGCCTTTTGACTGGCCTACTAGCTATTGGTGCTAACCCATCATAAATTTGTCCCTTGCTCAATCTAGTTGCCATCTGACGATATCTCTGAGATGAGGATCTTTATGCCTGATCAAGTTGACATTTTAAGTTATAGTCTCAGCCTCGGCTGCTTCAGTTTGTGCCTCTACATTGGGAGCCCTAGTTTCGGCCTCAACTTGGTTAGGGCGAGATGTGATGTAATACCCTAAACTTTCTTAAAGTCAAATCTAGTCTCCAGAAGAGTTAGTGATGACTTCCTAAATTATTAATGTTTAAACCCGAACTTTTTACCATGTGGGAAATTGAATTAGATTTCCGATGATACCAATTTCGTCCAAATATGGTATCAGAGTAAAAAGTTATGGACATTTTACAGAGGAGTATTGGAACTGCTCAGAAATGATGGTCAGGACGATGGTCCGTCAAGCTAGTGACAGACCGTCGCCTAAATCATCGTAGGCAAGGCAATAAGTCAATTTTCTGGCTAAGGCGAGACAGACAGGTTGACAGATAGTCGATCTTGCAATGGACCATCGCCCAAGCCATAGATAGTAAGGTAGTATGTCCCTCTTCTGGTCTAAGTGCGACGGTCAGACCGACAGACCGTCGAGCCAGTGACAGACCATTATACGAGCCATCACAGATCCCTTTCAGTGAATTTTAAGACATTTTTAAAAGGGTATTTGGGTCTTTTTCCATCCGTTTTAACCCCTAATTATACCAGACCATAGCTCATAACTTTATTATTCATTCACAACACCAAATTAGGGTTTCTCTCAAAGATCAATCCCCAAGAAAAAGAAACCCTAGGTACTTAATCCCGAGTCAAGAACTCAAGCTTTCCTCCACCAATATTTAAGAAATCATCCACCCAGGTATGTCAAGTGTTCATTCATGGATTCCTTTCATCCATGAAGCCCAAGAATCTAATTTTAAATTATAAATTATGATGTTTATGTTCTGGATTGATTATGATCACATGGATGTTGTGTATGATACCCAAGTTGGAATCGTTAAATATGTTTTCATTAATTTATGCTAGCATGTGGATAGAAATCTACTAAATTGTGTTGATTTATGAAACCATATTGAATTAATTTAATGTCGATGCCTAAGTTTATAGTTATGCATGCAAGGTGTTTGATAAAATGCCTAAGAGAATAAGAAATATGCCTTATGACTCAATTGTGACCAAAATAATGGACCTATGCTTTACCCTTATGTTTAAAATGACTTCCATGTTATTGTTATGCATTGAAATTGTTTGAAGGAATATTAATGAGATTAGCCTATGAAATTATGAAATGTTTATATGATTTCCTATTCATGTACCAAACCATGATAATCAAGTTCCTTATGAAAGTCCCCAATAATTGTATTATGGATTGTTGATTATTGTCATGAGTCCAGGAAGTGTCATATCTTTTTAGTTTCATGCTATCGAGTCCTGGGGTTACTTGTACCTAACAATTTAGTTGTGTACCTAGAGCCAGTGTCAGTTTTTAAGATACTCTCAGTCAAGCCATGTTTAGTAGAATTCAGTCAGTCTTATGACTTAGGAAAACTCAGTAATCTCAGTCAGTGATCAGATCTCAGTGATAATCCATCAGTCAACGAAACTCAGTAAACTCAGTCCAGTCAGTTCAGTATAATTAATTCAGTGTCTAATCAGATAGGAGTAGGATTCAGCACTGAGTGAGCCCAAGGATGGTAACTCACTTGAGAGTAGAGGGTGTGATTCTTAGAAATAATCCTTGCGCTCCAGAACTACGTAGCCAGCGTAGGTTGAGACATCTAACCTATTAGATAAGGGTTAATGATATGGATTAACCTGTTAGATGAGGGTCCCACCGTTCTTTGTAGAGTACCTGTTAGATGAGGGATTACTCACAGCTTGTTCTTACCAGTGGCGCGGTATTGACACCCTTCTAATTGGGGTTATAGATTGGACCCCAAATCAGCTACATTGCTTTAATTGGGGCATGTCGGTTAGATGACTACTTCCTACAGTTACAGTTTCAGTCTCAGTCTTAGTAATAGAATCAGATAGTTCTACTGAATTCAAGATTGTCAGAAACAGGTAACTCAAAATAGTACGGAACTCAGCTAGTTCCATTAGAACCTAGACTGTCAGATATAGTTGCTCATTATTAGTTATCAGTGCTCATGTTATCAGTATTCAGACTCAGTAGTCAGTATCATCATGAATTCAGTTACAGTCATTTATTCATACATGTATTCTCACGTTCATGTTATACAGTTGATTAAGCATAGTTCATGTATATAAATCCTTGCATTCAGCCTACCTCAATTGCATACCAGTACATTCAATTGTACTGACGTATTTTCACTATGGTGTTTTATACCATAGGTTCAAAAGCACGAGCTTCAGAGCATCAGTAGTATTCCAATCTCAGCAGTAAGAGTTAGCAGTGAGTCCTCATCCTTCGAAGACATGATCATTTCTTTATTTTTTCATTACTTAGTTTATTTCAGTAGTTGGAGTTAGTTGGGGACATATACCATTTACTCGTTATTCAGACAGTTCAGTTTTAGAGGCTTTCAGACTACAGTATGTTTAGACAGTTTTTTTTATTTCATGTTTTGGTATTGATATATCGTACTCTCTGATAGTATGTTTTATCTATTTTGAACCTTATGTAAGGTTTCAATCTATTATTTCCATATTTTACATAATGTCATACAGTATATAGGTACATATATCAGTCATGGGCTAGCTTGTGGTCCTTCGGGGTCATAAGCACCACGTAGCATTTCGGGTACCAGATTCGGGGTGTTACATGTGACTACTCTGGCCTCATTGGGACTCAAGCTACTGCTGTTGGTACTTCTGATGCTTCCCTTACTCTCCTCTTAAGACTGGGAGAGTGTAGACAGTGTTCAGTATTTTTGGCCAGTATTAAAGGCTGGTTCCTTCTCGCTCTGAGAAGGTTTGCCTCTTCCTTTTGATCGACCTTCACCTCTATTCAATGGGAGTTTTCATGCCATGGTGCCTGAAAAGAAGTACGGAGTCAATTACAAAATAAAAAATCTTTAAAAACAGTAATAAAGTTGGCTTGATGGTCACACTGATGGGCCGTCGATGATGCGATGGTCCGCCAGTTAGGCCGTCGGTCCTTATCCTGTGAGCAACTTCCTTAGAACATTAGCGATGGCCAACCTCATGGTCCATCACATAGTTGACGGTCCTCCAGTTGGGCCATCAGGCTTTATCCAGTGAGCAACTTCCTTTGGACATTTGTGACGTCCAACCTGACGGTCCGTCACCAATTCGACAGTTCGCCAAGTTAACTGTCAGTCCCCATTTTTAATTTCCAACTTCTTTTTGGCATTTTGTCGAACAGATGGTATACCTTATTCAGTTTTCAGAATAGTAACGACAATAATCCTATATTTTTACACATATTTTTCTATTCTACACACGTGGGTTACTCAGACTTCACCTAAGCGGCATATACCAAAATTCAAAAATCCGAACATCAACAATTTAAACCTTAGAAAGAAACAAGATGAAACTTTTTACATACCATAACTATTTCAATTGTTTTTTACACTTTGGAGAAACAAGAAAATAGGTAAAAATCATACCTTGATGATGCGACTTGCACTTCAGAAAGAAGAACTACTTAACACTTTAACCAACGGTTTATTATGCTATGTGATGAGGACAAAAAAGAGGAAAAAACTTGTTGAAATAGAGGGGAAGAGAGAAGTTGGAGAGTCCTAGAGGGAGTAACAACCTTCAAATCCTATGAATCCAAAGGGAGTTTGATAGTTTTATAATTTAAATAGGTTACAACGTATGTAACCACCCAATTTTATCTCTTTTAAAGGATTTTGGGTCAAGTACATGTCATTTAAATATGCATCTGACTTAACTTGACCTAACCCTTGACTAGGGTTATCTTGATGGTTAACCCAACGGTCTATCAGAGTTGTGGAGGTACGCCAGGATGACCGTTAGGTTTAACCACAGACCTACCTTCTAGACCTTTTTGTGATGGTTACATCGATGGTTCGTCTATTCTGTGATGGTCCATTGAGTGGTCCGTCAGCCTCTTCCATAAACTCAAATATTCAGCCTCATATTGATGGAAGTAGTGACGGTACGAAAGGCTTTTGAAGGTTCACCAACTCGACCATCAAGCCTTATCTAGTATACTAAACTTTTTGGCATGACTTTGATGGTCTGAACGACTGTCTGTCGAGATCTTGACGATCCGTCATTATCTCCGTCGTCATCCTTGCAGCTGTGAAACTCCTTTCCTTCATGGTTTTCAGTCCTGCACACTTCACAAACACATTAGATTGCACAGAAAGAAACTAATAAAAGAACTCTAGCTATGATTACAACAACACATGGTGGGTTAACTCCCACTACCGCCTGATTTAATGTTGCAGCACAACGCAGTCATCTTGATTACTCAGATTTCATCAAGATAGATAGTAGCTATGCACTTTATCGATTCCATTGGTCTGATATACAACTTTAGTAGTTTCCCTTTCACTTTGAATATACTTCCATCTATGTTTGCAAGTTCAAATACTCCTGACGAGTAAACTTGACTAACTGGAAATGGGCCCGACCATTTTGATTTAAGTTTACCTAGAAACAACTTCAGTCTGGAGTTAAAGAGAAGAACCCAATCACCTTTCTGAAAATCTCTTTTTGCAATTCTTTGATTATGGAACTTCTTTATCTTCTCCTTGTAAAGATCATCCCTTTCATACGCCCCAAGATAGAACTTATCTATCTCATTCAGCTGCCCAAATATCAACTGTAATGCCTCATTCCAGTTCAAATTCAGCCTTCTAAGTTCCCACAACACCTAATTCTCCAATTCAATTGGCAAATGACATGACTTACCATAAACCAACTAGTTTAGTGACGTGCCGATTGGTGTCTTGAAAGCTGTTCTGTATACCCATAAGGCATTGTCAAGCTTCCTAAATGAGTCTTGTCTACTAGTATTCACTGTTTTAGCCAGTATGACTTTGATCTCTCTATTCAAAATCTCCACTTGCCCATTAGTCTGTGGGTGGTACGAAGTTGCTACTTTGTGTTGCTTGACAACATACTTTGCCAAGGCATCTTGAAACACACGATTGCAAAAGTAATATCCACCATCATTTATAATGGTGTGTGGCACCCTAAATCGAGAGAAAATGTTCCTTTTAAGGAATGCCACTACTCTCTTCCCTTTATTGTCAGCCAAAGCAATGGATTCAACTCATTTCAATTCATAATCAACCATAACTAGAATGTATTTCATCCCGTATGAGCTCACGAAAGACCTCATAAAGTCGATACCCCAGATGTCGAATAATTCTACCTCTATTATTTTTGTCAAAGGCATTTTATGGCGCTTGGAGATTGACCCCTGCCTCTGACATTGGTCGCATCTTCTCACGAACTTATAAGCATCTTTGAACAAAGTCGGCCAATAATAGCCATTTTGTAGAACCTTTCTAGCAGTACGATCACCATTATGATGACCTCTGACCGGGGACACATGACATGCTTCCAAGATACTCAACATATCTACTTCTGGAACACATCTCCTTATGATATTGACAGGACACCGCCTAAAAAAATACGGCTCATCCCATAAATAATATGCCACATCATGGAGAAAATTCTTTCTTTGATGGAAAGAAAGATTCTCTGGAATCACCTCGCACACCACATAATTTGTGAAATCAGCATACCAAGGTATTTTCTCCATAATAGCAGCCAAGATTTCCTCATCTGGAAATGCATCATTGATCTCAAATTCATTTCTAGATACTTTCTCGCCTTCTAGCCTAGACAGATGATCCGCCACTTGGTTTTCACAACCCTTTCTATCCTTGACTTTGAAGTCAAATTCTTAAAGTAGCAGCACCAATCTAATAAACCTTGGTTTTGCATCCTTTTCTTCATTAAATATCTGAAGGCTGCGTCGTCAGAGTGGACCACCACCTTGGTTCCTAGCAAATAAGCCCGGAACTTCTCAAAAGCATAGACTACTGCAAAAAGTTCCTATTTTGTGACAGTGTAGTTCTTTGGAGCTCCATTCAGCGCTTTGCTGGCATAATAGATTGAATGCAATTATTTGTCCTTATTTTGTCCCAGCATAGATCCAAGGGCAACACCGCTTTCATCAAATATGATCTCAAATGGTTTTGACCAATCCAGTGCAACAATAATAGGAGCATCAACCAGCTTCCCTTTAAGGCATTTAAATGCCATCAAGTAATCATCTTCAAAGGAGAATTTGACTTCCTTATTCAAAATTTTGCAAAGGGGGTTTGCAATCTTTGAGAAGTCCTTTATAAATCTCCAATAGAGGCAGTGGTTTTGAGAGCATAGCACCCACCACTTTAGCCTCATTTCCCTTGCTCTTCTTCAACTCATCAACATGATAATGGTTGGATGATGTATTATCAATAACCTCATCCAGTTTTTCAGAATCCAGTGGATAACTTTCACCATGCTCGATATCCTCTTCAATTACGTCTTCAATTAGAGCTTTGCCCACAGACGGGCCTGGTAATACCTTACCACTCCACGAGGTAATTGCCTTGTAAGAGCCTTCATTTCAAGGGTTCTGAACTGTATCACTTGGCAAAGTTCCACGCTTTCTCTAATTAAATGCTGCTGAGAGTTGGCTTATTTGTTTCTCCAACTGCTGTGAGTATTCCCGCCTGTCACGCGGTTGACACGGGTTTGTTCCCCGACAATGGCACCAAAATTTGATACGCCTAAATTACACCTCTATTCTGAGAAAGTAAGCGGTCGCTGTTAAATATAGAAACCAACTAGGTTGGGTGTCGAATCCCACAGGGAATACTGTGTTCACTAAGTATTGTGATTATTATTAGACTGTTGATCAAAGGTTTCAAAATAAGAGGGGTTTTGATTTATGAATTGTATTCTACGTGATTGTAATAGAGTTGTTCCAACTAATGATGCTTTCTGATAGTAGTAATTCAATGATATTAACAAACTAGAGTTATGGTTACCAAGATGTTTAAACTGTTAAGGTTGTGAGGAACTTTTGAGTTCCACTCAATAACTTCAATTGCAAGAGTAATTGAATTCTATTGTTTACCCATTAGTTTCACAACCTTAATGGATAGTTTGTCCTTTAACTCTCTCAAATTTAAAGAATGTATTGATAATTTAGTAATTTTCTCATGTAGGTAAATCTTTGTTAAGGCATTTTTCAATAATCTAAAGATTAAAGTCTCTAGATTTTATGTAAACCCTTTCTTTTCCCAACAAACACTTTACTATCCGAACAAGTGATTGTTCTTAGGCTTACCTTTCAACTTTGCAACCAAGAAAAGTCATTAAAGTGAAGAAGGGTTTATGCAACATAAATTACCTACAGAAACTCAATTGGAATCACAAACCACATCAACTGTTTACATCAAGGTTCCCATAACCCTAGTTATGGGAGCTTAGCCACTCATCTCCATAGAAGAAAAAGAAAGAATACTCGTATTATTCATAAACAAATTCAAAATTCATTTATAAAGTCTACAAGAATTAATTCTTGAATCTTCAATAGGAATGGAATTATTTGAATCCCAGATATAGTTTGATTCACAGATTTCTACATTATAGAGAGAATCAAAGATGGAAAACTAAGATAAAAATATCCAAAATTCAGAAAATTCCCATAATAAAACCCTAGATGGGTAGTTATATGTTCCCAGGTTTAAAAGATTTAAAATTTAAACTCAGAAAAAGCCATGTCCAAACTGACGGTTTAACTGACGGCTTATCAAAAGTTTGACGGTTCGTCGCTTGGTCTATCGCTAAGTGCTCTGAGATATCAGGGTCTATTTAGTCCTGACGTCTACCTTGGTGGACCATCGATAGATCGATGGTCTGTTGCATGGTCCGTCAATGAGTCCTCGGTCCATCGCAATCTTGACGGTCCTTCACTTGGACCGTCGCATGAGCCTTCCACATGGAAACTTCTATTTATCTCTAACGGCCATCTTGGCGGTCCATCGCATGATTAACGGTCCGCCATTTGGACCATCAATGACCTTTTTCTGCTGTTTTCCAGAGTTTTCTCCTTCAGTTATTCCTTAACCTGAAATTACTCAAATCCACCATTAAATACAACTTTAGTTGCTTGAAAACACACAATTTTTCCCGAGAAGAAGATACAAAATATTCCTTAAAAATTAGAAAATCGCTTACCTCTATGCATCAATACATAAAAAAGACCAACTATGAAAGCATCACAGTAAACTACAAATCCATCAGAACCATCTAGCAAAGTCAAGACTGGGGCAAAAGTGAGTTGAGTCTTCAACTCCTGAAAACTCTTCTCGCAAGAATCCGACCACTGATATTTGACTTTCTTCTGAGTCAATCGATACATGAGGGATGCACTAGAAGAAAACTCTTCAATAAATTGGTTGTAATAGACAACCAAATCCAAGCAACTCTTGATATCTAATGGAGAGATAGGTATGGGATAGTTTCTCACCGCTTTGATTTTTTAGGATCAACTCTATTTCCATCACTGGAAATAATATGGCCAATGGAAGCTACTGATCTTAGCCAAAATTTGCTCTTACTGAATTTGGTGAACAATTGATGAGCTCTAAGGGTCTGCAACACAATTCTCAGATGGTCTGCATTATCATTCTCACTCCGATAATAGACAAGGATATCATCAATGAAGACTATGAAAAACATATCCACATACTATTTAAACACCCTATTCATCAAGTGCATCAAATATGCAGGGGCACTCGTTAGTACAAACGACATAACTAAGAATTCAAAGTGACCATATCGAGTACTAAAAGTTGTGATTGGAATGCCACATTCTCTTACTCTAAGCTGATGATAGCCGGACTTGAGGCCTATCTTAGATAAATAACTGGTACCCTGAAGTTGGTAGAATAAGTCATCAATTCTAGGAAGTGGATACTTATTTTTGATTGTGGCTTTGTTCAACTGACGGTAATCGATGCACATTCTGAGAGAACCGTCCTTCTTATGCTGAAAAAAGACCGGAGTGCCCCATGTGGAAACACTGAGTCTGATGAAACCTTTCTCTAAGAGATCTTTTAACTACTTCTTTAATTCCTTAAGATCAGTTGGAGCCATTCTATATGGTAGAATAGAGATAGGATGGGTACCTGGAATGAGATCTATTCTGAAGTCAATTTTCCATTTGGGAGGAACTTTGGAAAGATCTTCAGGGAACATATCTGGAAATTACCTTACTACTAAAACTGACTCGAGATTTGTAGTCTCAGAACTAGAGTCTTTGACGCGAACAAAATGGTGAACACACCCTTTAGATATCATCTTCCTTGCTTTAAGGTATGAAACAAACTGACCCTTAAGAACTGAAGTACTATCCTTTCATTCAATGACTGGTTCATTGGGAAACTAAAATTGAATGACTCTATTTGTATAATAAACTGAGGCATAGCATAAGTGAATCCAGTTCATACCAACAATGACATCAAAATCACTCATCTCTAACTCCATAACATCAACTGATGTGACTTTCTGAGATATTGTAATCGGGCAATTTCTGTATACCCGTCTGGAAATAATCAATTTACCCACTTGGATAGACACTAAGAAAGCCTCTGTTAATGTTTCGAGACTAACACCAAAGTTGAAAGACATATTAGGATTCACAGAAGAAAGTGAAGCTCCGGGGTATAATAAAGCCTAAGCATGAAGATGAAAGACCTGCAACGTATCCATCACCACATCAAGAGAATTTCCTAATCATGTTGATCCTGGAGTGCATACAGTCCATTCTGGCACTGTCTATTGGTTGAACTGGATGTGAAACCCTTTTGGGTCAGGTAACCTACTGGAGCTAAAAGATGATTGGACTGACCCTACTATCCAGTTCTTGGGCAATCCCTTACCCTATGGCCTAGCTTGCCATATCATAAGTACACATCACTCCTAACCCTACACTCCCCCTGATAATTCCTACCACATCTCCAGCAAAGAAGATTAGAGCAACCATTTTTCACACTACCCTGGGACTTAGAGCCTGGTGCCCTCTCACGACTGTCTTGCCTAAACTTAGGCACTAGCGCACTAGATGAAGATGGATCCGGGGATAAAAATCTCTAACAAAACTTAGAACAGGTACCAGCTTCAGACCTTGGCTAAGAAAAATTAAAACTACCTATTTTGGCCCTCTTATTCTCTATCTCTCTCTCCTTACACTTCTCCTCAATCAGCTGAGCATGAACCGTAATTCTAGATAAATCCATATCATTAATCAACATGGCGGTCCTGTACTTCTTGAACACACTATCAACTACACTAGATGCAAACTTACTCATTCTAGACCTATTGTCTTCCTCCATAGTAGGAGCATACCTTGCCAACTAGGTTAACATAAGTGAGTACTCTTTCACACTCATACTACCTTGCTTTAAGTTAATGAACCCCTAAACCTTATATTACCTCAACTCTAATGGAAAGAACCTGTCTATGAAAGATGTGGAAAACTCCACTTACTCAACAGGCCCTACCTTCACACCTCGATCCTCCTTCTACTGCTTAAACTAGGTGTGACCTACATCCTGAAACTGATATCAGTCACCTTCTGTACCATATCCAGAAACTCCTATAGATCCTTCTCAGACTTGGATCCTAAAAATAAAGAATGATTTATTCAGGTGAAATCTTGAATCCTAACTGCAACCGTATTTTCCACTAAATTAGCTGGGGAAATATTTTACTAGTTGTTCTGAGCAGCTACTGAATGGGATAGGGTCGTGAAAGAAACCCTAAATTTAGAATGAGAGACGTGCTCATTCAGGGGATCTTCATGAATAAGCACTGGTATGGGCTAATCCCCATCCCTTTTTCTGTTGTTTCTTCTGGGAGGCATTGTCTGTAAACGAAATAAAAGATGAATTAAAAAAGTGTTTAAATAGATCTTATGATCTTTCAAATGACATGAATACTAAAAGAAAGGAAACTTTCCTAAAGACGTTTCATAGCCTCTTTCCATTAGTGTGGATGGTTTTACACCTATGTATAAGACTCTACTCAACGTGGCTTTTAGACTCCCTAGGACACTTTTAAACCTTAGGATTTGATATCAAGTTTTTTCACGACCTAAGGCTACCCCCTAGTTGTAACAATGATGTTTTCAGCCATAAGTGACCATAAGCTAACCCATGAGCTGGTACCTCCTGAGAGTTCTGAACAAAATAGTAATACAATATATGAGGAAAATAAACTGATAAGCTTCTATAAAACTAAGTATTGAATTGCACAATAAGAACCTATGTGAAACATCCGACAAAATACTGAAATACTAAACTATCTGCCTGAAATAACTGATAAGTGAAAGAACAGACTGACTATCTAACTAATAGTCCAAAAGCCTCTAAACATCATGAGGAGTTGATGGGACAGACCCCCAACTAACTCTAACTAACTGAACATAATAAAGTACTAAAGTAGCTGAAATAAACAAATCATGTCCTCAATGGATGAGGACTCACCACTACTGATGCTGAGTAACACTGAGTTGTCTAAGAACGTTTGGGAAACTATGCGTCTAAACCTATGTTATAAGATAACATAGCATAAATAAAAGTATGCAGTCAGTACTTTGAATATAGTGATATATAATATGAGGACTGGATAAAATGCATGGGTTAATAGAGCATGAACACATGAATATATAATGTCTGAGATTGTAAGACCAAGTATTAAAATGATTCTGAAAAATCTATAAACTAAAAGACTGAAAGTTGTATAACTGATTAACTGGAAATTTGTACACTTGGTCAAGCAAGCCTGAACTGAAATATATTTAATTTGTTAGAGGTATCATGTAACTGACATGCCCAAATCTGAGCTAATCAAGGTCCAACCTTTAACCCCATTTAGAAGGGTGTTAGTACCTTGTCATGGGTACTAACACTGTCTAATGATGTGTATCCACAAGATTGATGTCTCAAAGGATTAAGTAGTCATCCTCTATTGGAAGGTTCTCTCATGAGATATGTGTCAACCCTCAACTGGTAGGAAGACATATCAAACCTACGCTGGCGATGTAGTTCCAGAACTCAGGGATCGCTGCTAAGGGTGGCACCCTCTACTGGTAGTCGAGCCCCCATCCTTGGGTTCGCTCAGTGCTAAATCCTACTCCTAACTAAACTGACACTAATACTGAACTGAGCTAAATTCAATTAAACATAACACTAACACTGCTTATAAAAATCTGATCATAACAATTGAATAAATGGTAATATTCATGGTTTAATTTAAATCATTACTTAAAAGATCAGAAATGTAAGTAAACACGTAGGTATCAGGGGTTCATAACCCGCCAACACTGAATTATCATAACACAATGTCAAAGCTTAAAACTATAGTAGGGAGTCATTTTTTAAAGACCAAAAACATAGACATTTAATCAAACATATAAGAAGCATGAATTTGAACATGGGAATGTCCTAAACATGAGGTCACAACACGATTACATGGCTATATTCATAATTTAGGGATTTATCCTGAAATTAATTGGACATGACATGGGAATTTCTACACTCAAAAGATGATATAACTCATTCCACTTTAAAACACTTGTAACCATAACTTGTAATTGAAATAACAAGAAACTCATGGATTTATTTCACCTTGAACATGTATAAACTCTTAAATTAAATCAAAATAAGGTTTTTGGGCTCCATGGGTTAAAGGGGACCATGGATGAACATCCCACATACCTTAACGACAGAATTTTTGAAGGATTCTTTAATTGTAAGCGTGAACTCCAATTTCCTGAGAATGAAGCATAAATTTGTTTTTAGGGAAGAAGGAGGGTTTTCATGGGAGTAATTTGAGTAAAAGAGGCAAATAATGCCCTTTTAGAAGCCCCAATTCGTGTTATGGATGAAATAGGATGAGGAAAAATAACCTAAATTCCCTTTAGCTTAAAGGCCAAGGGTTAGACAATTTTGCAAGGGGGCGACGCGGGATCCAGACCGGCAGGAAAAGCCCCATGTTGCGGGTTTCTCTTTGGCGGACTAGACCAGGCACCACGGGACTTATCACGATTTACTAAACTAGGTGCTGCAGGCCTATCCTGGTGGGTCTACTAATTTAATTTTCCAAACATACCCCTACGCCTATCTAAAAATCCTGAAACTCACCCGAGACATAATTTTATCAACCTAGAACATGTTACATCTCAAAAACTAATGTCTCAAGGTCAGGAAGACCAAAATAAAAAATCATCGAAGTTTATGGGTCTTTAGAATGACAAAGTCCCAAACACTTAGTGAAATTTCAATCCTTGGACCCCTTAAGCATACAAGTAAGAGTTGAATCAAGCTTAGAACATTACGGGGTATCACAGATCAGGTTCCTGAGTTAGTTCATGAGTTGATAATGAAGTGGTGAGCTTCCATACTTTGGATTGCTTCATTTCATGGTCCTTGTCTCCTATGTCTTCGACCTTGTTTAGACTTTGTTTTTGGCTACTGTCCGGGGAATGTCTCATCATTTTATTTATTTTGGATTTTGTAAAGGCTTTGTAGGATTACTATGGACTATAGTGGCTTTGTTGGTTGTTTGGCGACAAATGGTTTTCTGATTGTCGGTGGTTGGTATAGATTTATCAATGAATTTTTATTAGTTTTATTCTATGCTATCTTGTTATATGTTCAAAATTTATCCGACATTTATGGTTGTTGTGTTGGTTAGGATAGATCAAGGGGTTGGCCAAAATCCATGTGGGATTTGGGATACCCGTCACTGCCAAGCCCTTGTTTGGGTTAAGACAAACCACTGGACATTCCTTCAATCTGTGGCCTGACTTGCCTCACCAAAACAACCATTATACCTGCCATATACTCACCCTTGTGGTTCCTACCATATTTCTTACAAACTGGGTTAGTATGAATATTATTCACACTACCTTGGGACTTAGAGTCTTGCGCTCAATCTCGATTATCATACCTAAACTTGGAAACTGGAGGACTAGAAAAAAATGGGGCTGGAGATAAAGATATCTAGAAGAGCGGAGAATGATAACGACCATCTAACCTCTGCTAAGAGAAATTAAAGCTACTTGTTCTGGCATTTTTACTCTCATTTTCCTTGTACTTGATTTTATCCTCTTCAATCTATTGAGCATGAACCATCAATTTGGAGATGCCCATTTCCTTAACCAGTTTAGTAGTTCTACACTCTTTGACCTTATCCTCAGAAAAACAAAACCCAAATTTTGTCATTTGGGTTGTATAGTTAGCAACCATAGTCGAAGCATATTTTCCCAACTAAGTAAAATTAAGAGAATACTCCTTCACACTTATGTTACCCTAATACTCCTTCATACTTCTGTAACCTATTATAGATTAATGAATTCTTATACTTTGGCCTCCCTTAGATCAAGTAGAAAGAACCTATCCAGAAATGCAGCAATAAACTCATCCTACTTTACCAGTTATGCGTCTGCACCTCTATCATCCTTCCATTACTTGTGCCAAATTTTAGCCATTCCTTGTAACTAATAAACAACCATGTTAGCATTTTTAGTAGGAGCGACACTCTTGATATTTGTAACATTTTGAATACTATACAAGAACTCCCATGGATCCTCTTTAGACTTACACCGAATGAATACCGGAGGATTCATCCATGTAAAGTCTAAGACTCTGGAAGCTACCATATTCACTATTTGGTTGGCTAGTGAAACAACCTGCTGAATATTCTAGGTTTTCATAAACTAGGCAAATGATGTGAAAGAATCCATAAATTCAACATAAGAGACTTGTTTAGTTAGAAGTTTTTCTATAGTTGGTGGTGGTGATTGCTAATTCCTATTACCATTAACAATTCCATTCGTCTTTTCGATAGTTCTCTAAGAAGGCATATTCTGTAAATGCGTAGGGAACAAGTTAGAAGAAGGTTTTAATAGAGTTCAAACTCTATTGCACGATATAAATATGAAAGAAGTGAAACTTTTCCGAAGACACTTTATAGCCTCTCACCCATAAGTTTGGTGCGCTTTGCACCCATTAATAAAACTATATCTAATGAGGCTTTTAGATACCCTAGTACACTATAAACCTAAAGCTCTCATCCAAATTTTTTCATGACACAAGACTACCCGTAGTCGAAAAAACGGTGCTCAGAGTCACAATTGACCCTAAGCTAACCCATTGCCTAGAAAAAAACTAAGAATATTGAAGCAAATAATGAGATATTGAGCGAAAACTAAACTCAAATGACATGATCAAAACAAAAGAATAATCAATAATGGATATGAAAAAAGAGATTGTCTGACATAATCAACTTACAAAAAATATAATTGTATGTCTTAAAGCCTCTAAAACATATGAGTTGCTGGGACAAGCCCCAAACTAAATCTAACTATCTAAAACTAAAATATTACTAAAATGAAATGTTGATAACTGACCCTCAAAAGATAAGGACTCACCAAACATTGTTGTTATTATGGTGCAAAATCGTACTAAGTGTGATCTAGATACTGAACTTCAGAACCTATATTATAAGAAAATACAGTGCAAAAGAAAATATATGATTAGTACTTTGAATATACTAAGTATGTGAGATTGGAAAAAAACTAATATAGGCTGAACATGATGCTTGTGACATGGTAAATTGATGCAAGCCTCTCACAGCCTGAACCAAGGACTAGTCGTGATGGGTATCTCAAGTCCACCAAGGTTTAGAGAAGACCCCCATAGACTATCCAATCGATCATAATCAAATAAACAATGGAAGACAACCAGAACATAATAATAGGATGGGTAAGATAACTCAAAAAGGAGACTAAGAGTCCAAAACAATAACCATTCCCACACTTTGTCCACAATTGCCTCTAAAAGAATAATATCACATAGTCAGGACATGCCCCCGACTATTAACAAAAAGAATCCAAAGTACTATGAACATAAAGAATGAATACTGAATGATAAAACCTTTAAAAGGATGGAAGCTCACCACTTCACAACAACTCAATAGACGTGTTCAACTACCTAATGCTGCACAAGGGTATCAAAAATGTCTTTGGACCTTACATCATGAATCAATGTAGTGTCCGAGAATAGTTAGTGGGATGAGGACTAGAATATATCTCAGGATGGGATAATATAATGCCATGTCCAAAACCAATTCAAAACCAAATGCACATATTCATATATATATATATATATAAGATGTCAGGATGGGGTACAGGGATTAAACATGAGATTTAAAACCATTAACCTGGATTGTGTAGCTCTAACAGTCCTAAGGTCACCCACGGTCTATATGGGTTTAGCTCCCTCTGTTGAAATAGTCCTAGTGCATGTTAGCCATATGAACTGAGGAAATCTGAGGAAGGGCTAGGGAATTAGCGACCCTAGCCATTCCGAAATATATATATATATAAATATATGTATATATATATATATCTATGTATATATATATAAAGTGTGAACTATGCACACAGTCCTAGAGACTCCTACTCTGGCAAATGTTATTTTTAGTATCGATCCCCTAGAGACCTATACCTTCTACGGTGAGCTTCACAACCCCCTTTAAGCCCAAATTAAAATTATTTACACACATTTCCATATATTAACCAAGTAGTCTTTTAGTTATGCATTTACCATTGGTATCGTCATACCAAATAAAAGTCTAAGGTTACAATCCAATTCCATTATGCCATTCCAAAACCGATTAGCCATATTGACTCCAAAGTTTTTAATTTAAAACCAATCCATGGCCACCAAAGCCTTCCAAAACCATTTTATGTCCTATTAACCTTTTATGCAAAGTAAGGTTCTAAAAGTGAGTTAAATTATGCATATATCAATGTTTCAAAACCAATTTCATAAGTTGGGTAGAGGTTAAAGCCAATTCCAAACCAAAACCATACAAATTGGGGGAATCCATGTTCCCCATTCAACTTCTCATACTCATGCATTTATTTTGTTCAAAAACATGAGAATAAAGCATAGACAACCAATTCAAAACCATAGGAAATCAATTTAAGTATTAGCAATTCCAAATTCCTCAACCCATATTCAAACACCAATAATTAAATGATATGGATAACGATTAAATAAATGATTTTATATAAAATAAACATAGGGAAGAAATACATGCGTGAAACACCAAAGAAATTGGAAGAAAACTCAGAGATTAGATCTTGGATGATTAATCTCATGAAACACTAGCTTGTTCTTGATTTGGGATTTAAAGAGGAGAGAGTAGTGTTTTGATTTTTATAATTGAAGATAATAAGGCATTGTAGTGTTTTTAAGTCATGGGGGGATTTTTGGGTGAGGAAAATATAAAAATACCCCTATCAAAACCAAAAAATTACATAAATTCATTAGTTGACGACTTGGGTTGACAACTCATTAATTTGGTGACAACTTGTCACCCTGGTCATTCATATCTGGTTGGATTTTTCCATTTATTGGTTAAGGATGAGGAATTGAGTTAACGGATTATCACCTAGATGACGGCTCATCACCTTAGTCATCACCTAGTTGATGGCTCATCATCTTAGTTGTCACTTTTCGGAAGACAAACACTCTCAAGTAAAATAAACATAACTTTCTACTCCGATGTTGGATTATGGTAAAATCAGGTGCGTTGGAAATAAGACTTAAAGATATTTCATTTGTTTTATAGTAGGCCACCCAACTTGTTATATTCAATAATTAATATTCATTGTAAGTTGACCCCAATAGGTATGCTCACTAAAACTCAAATGTAAAAAGGATCTCAACACGTCTTTGAGTTAAGAGATTTCTATGATCTCACTTCACTTCCAAAGATGTTCCCACACTCGAGAATTTAACACCATATTTATGTTGACATAGAATTATTGGGTTCGTGTCTAAACATTTAGCAACAACGGTTCGCATTCTAGCCCAAAGATATGGGGTATCACATTAACCCCCTCCCTTTGGATCATTGATCCCTAAATGAAAGGTTAGTACATCCTTAGTACGATAATAGAAAGAATGCAAACAAAATCCAAGGACAAATTTGAAAAGCGATAATAATAAGAGAAATCCAAACCTTAAGCATCTTCATCCAATTTAGGAAACAAGAACGGATATTTAGCCTTCATATCATCCTAAGCTTCCCAAATGGCTTATTCCACCTTTTAATTCCTCTAAAGGACTTTTAGCAAAGCCACATCCTTAGTTCTCAATCTATTGACTTGACAATACAAAATCTCTACCCATATTTCCATATAAGACAAAGAACCCGAAATACCATCATCCTCCATAGGGACAACTAAAGAAGGATCACCCAGACACTTTTTCAATAACGACATGTGGAAAATAGGATGAATAGAACCCAAACTCATAGGAAACTCCAATTCATAAGAGATATTCCCAACTCTCCTAAAAATCTGATATGGACCAACATAACAGGATTGAGCTTCCCCTTCTTCCCAAACCTCATAATTCCTTTCACAGGAGAAACCTTCAAGAACAGCCAATCACTTACTTTAAACTCCAACTCTCTTTACCTCACATACGTATAAGACTTTTGGTGACTTTCAACAGTCCTAAGTCTTTCTATAATCCCTTTCACCTTTTCCATGGCTTGGTGAACCAAGTCAGGACCAAATAAACTAGTCTCACCAATCTCAAACCACCAAATAAGATACCTACACCTCTTTCTATGTAGGGTCTCTAAAAGAACCATCTGAATACTCAAATGATAACTATTATTATATGCAAATTCAATAATAGGCGAGTGATCATCTCAACTCCCCAAAAAATTAATCACACAGGCCCTTAGCATTTCTATGAAGGCGGTGTTAAGGTTCATCTGAGTGCACCAAACTTTCTAAAATGAACAACAAAAGTGAGTAGAAAATTGTGTACCTCGGTTTGAAATAATGGACACCGGCAGTCCATAAAACTTGACAATCTTCGATATAAACAACTTAGCATAATCTTCTCTAAAGTAGTTAGTCTTTATAGGAAATAAGTTAGTAGACTTAGTCATTCTATCCAAAATGACCTAAATCAAAACAAACTGATTGTGAGACCATGAAAGAATCATAATAAAATCCATATTAATCATCCCCCATTTCCACATGGGCAACCCTATCTCTTCAAGGATGTCACCAGTCCTCAAGTGTTCTACTTTAACTTGCTGATAGACCACACACTTAGCTATGAAATTTTCCACATCCCTCTTCATGTCATTCCATCAATAGATCTTCTTCAATCGTGATACATCTTTATCAAACCCGGATAAGATGTATACGTTGACTCATGAGCCTCAGTCAAAATCCTTTCTTGCAACCCATCGACATTGAGAACACACAATCTACCTTGGTACCTCAGAATACTATGTCTCCAATCTCGAAGGCCGTATCTTTTTGTTGTCCCACATCCTCCTCAATCTACATATGAATGGGGTCCAAAGCATATTTCTCCTTCACCTCCATACCAAGAGATGATTTAACAACTTTCCCATTCTTAGAGTCCAAAAGACAAACTCCCATGTTAGCCAACCAAATAATATTCTTCACCAATCCTCATTTCTCCTCATCCATATGAGATAAGCTCCCCATAGACATCCTACTAAGAGTATCAGGAACAACGTTAGATTTACCTAGATAGTAGTGAAGTCCTATGTCATAACCCTTAAGTAACTCGAGCCACTGCCTCTGTCTGAGATTCAACTCTTTCTAAGGGAACACATATTCCAAGCTCTTATGATCTGAATAAATATCCACATGCACTATATACAAATAATGATGCCATATTTTCAAAGGGAAGACCTCAACCACCAACTCTAAATCATGATTCAGATAATTGCTTTCATGAACCTTGAGCATTCTAGAAGCGTAATCCACCACCTTACCATGTTGTATCAAAACAAAACCTAGTCCCACATGGGATAAATCACAATACACCACAAATCTATTAGTACCCTCGAGCAGTGTTAAAACCAGAGTAGAGGTCAACTTGTCCTTTGACTTTTCAAAACTACCCTCACAAGCATCAGACTATAACAACTTAACATTTTTTTGAGTCAGCTTTGTCAATTGAGCAGCAGTAGAAGAGAAGCTCTCCACAAACCTCCTATAATACCCAACCCATCCTAAGAAGCTCCAAATATCGATTGGAGTCATGGGTCTAGGCCACCTCTTAACCTCTTCAACCTTCTGTGTATCGACCTTGATCTCCTCACTAGAAACCATATGCCTAAGAAAGGTCACAATATTCAACTAGAGCTCACACATAGAATATTTGGCATACAACTTCTAATCTTTAAGAGTTTGTAACACAATTCGAAGATGATTGGCATAATCCTCCTCACATTTAGAATGCACCAAGATATAATCAATGAAGATTATTATGAATAGTTCTAGAAACTATCTGAATACCTGATTCATAAGATCAATAAAGGCAGTCGAGGCATTAGTCAACCTAAATGACATGACCAAGATTTCAAAATGACCACACCGGGTAAGGAAAGTATTCTTAGGAATATCTACCTCCTAAGTTTTCAAATGATGATACCCCAAACAAAGATCAATCTTAAAGAAGCATCTAGCACCCTAAAACTGGTCAAAGAGATAATCAATTATAGAAAGATGGTACTTATTCTTTACAGTAACCTTATTCAACTGACAATAATCTATAGACATAATAAAGGACCCATCCTTCTAACACATGAAAAGCATAAGAGCACCCCATGGAGACATACTAGGATGAACAAATCCCTTATCAAGAAGGTCTTTTAGCAACTCTCTTAACTCTTTCAATTCAATTGGAGCTATTCTATAAGGAAGAATAGAGATAGGACAGATATTCGATAGAAGATTTATCCCAAAATATATTTCCCTATCAATAGGAATTCTAGGAATATCATCGGGAAACACTTCAGGAAACTCATTAACCACGGGGACAGATTGCAATAAGGGACCCTCAAAGTTAGAATCCTTAACCCGAACTAGATGATATATACACTTTTTTTGAAATTAATTTTTAATCTATAATATAGGAAATAAACCACTCTTTGTGTACTAAGGAACCCCTTACAATTCTAATATGGGTATATTAGGAAAGTGAAAACTAATCTTTCGGGTCCTACAATTCAGAGAAACATAGAATGAATGAAACCAATTCATCCCTAACATAACAACGAAATTCACCATATCCGACTCTATCAAATCTATCAATGTCTCACTATGAAAGATAGATGCCCCACAACCCCCATAAATTTTTCTAACAACTATAGAATCACCCACTGTAATAGACACATAAAAGGGGTCAGAAATACTTTTGGGACCAAAACCAGAATGCATAGCCATAGAAAAAAGTGTAAAATCCAAATCAAGCAAATAATAAACATCGCAGATTCCTGGAGAGTAGAAAGTGCATAAAGGCATTTTCGGCCAGTGTTGGTACCAGAACTAGCACCCTTTAGCGCAGAACTGAAGATGTGGAAACTAAAACTTTATTAGCTCCAATGGAAACCTTGGCTGAAAGAAAATATCGCTACATGTGACCAAACTGGCCATAATTATAACACTAATTCCTCTCTTCTCAAAATAACCATGATAAAATTGCCCATAAAAATGACCAAGAGGATAGGGTGGGCCTGACTGAGCCCCACTAGCCTGAGACTTGGCACCTTGTGCCTTAGGACCATTGCTAGCATGTAAACAATGATCACTCAAAGCATAAGGATAGAGTAAACAAGAATACAAATAAGAATTGCCCTTATTATTATTCTTGATCCATTGTCTACCATCTCTCCCATCATTCTGATGATCCCTACATTGCTTTGAATACCTGATTTCTTATTCTGCCTCTCTCTAATCTCCACCCATCTCTTTTTTATACTTTACCTACTGTATATAAACCATAAGGATGGAAATGTCCATATCATAATTAAATATTATAGCCTTATAATCTAGTATCAAGTCATGTTGCACCAAGAAACAAACTTCCTAATTTTAGATCTATGGTTAGACACCAACCTTGGAGCATAATGATACTGTTTCTAAAAATTCAAGGCATACTCTTTCACACTCATCTTACTGTGCTCAGATTCACAAACTCCTCAGTGTTAGCTTTTCTTAACTCATGTGGGAAGAAGTGATCAAGAAAGGCACTCAAAAAATCATCCCATAATATCATCTCTGCCTCATCATCCCTTAACTGTTCCCAATCCTTATACCAGTGATAAGCTATAAGTTTTAACTAATATGCAGACAACTCTACACCTTCAGAATCAGTAGCATGCATCACTCTGAAAATCTTCTCTATCTTATCTACAAGCCCTTGAAGATCCTCCTTAAACCTAAAACCTATAAAGGTTGGGGGATTAAACCTCATAAACTGTCCAACCCAATTGATTTCAAATGAAGGAGAAATAGAACCAACATGATCCGACTGATGAGACTGAGATGTTATAAACTGGGTAAGAAACTGAATAGATCAAAAAAACTCTACATTACTGATATCTCGATGAGGCGACTGGGCATAAGTGTCACTAGAACAAAAAGCCCGAGGAGAACTAGTAGGGATAGGTGGAAATCCACGTGGAGCGATACAATCAGTATTAGAGACCCTAGAACGGGTCTTCACTCTATAAGTAGGATGAATCCTCTCTATATTATCCTTAGGTGGAACAACATTTCCAACAGAGTTTCTATGAATGTCGGATCTTCTGGTATGCATTATCCAAAATACAAGAAAAGCAGGAGTTAGAGAAGTTTCATAAAACTAGACTCTATAACCCAAAATAGAATACAAGAAAGGAAAACATTCTTAAATACCTTATAAGCCCCTCCTTAAATGTGTGGCGTGCTACACACCCATAAGAAAGACTCTACTTAACATGACTTTTGTGGACTCCCAATGACTCTAAACTATGCTCCGATACCAAACTTGTCACGACATAAACCAGAGCCTAGTCGTGATGGGTACCTCAAAACCACTGAGGGCCAAAGATCACCCCCATAGTCTATCCAACCGATCAAAATCAAATAAAAAATGGGGAAAACTAAAACATAATAATAGGATAGGTAAGATAACTCAAAAAGGACACTAAGAGACTAAAATAATTGCCATTTCCACACTTTGTCCATAATAGCCACTAAAACCAAAATATCAACTAGGTTGGGATATTCCCCCGACTATGACAAAAAAGAATCCAAAGTACTATGACAATAACGAACGAATACTAAAATGATATGGCCTTATAAAGGATGAAAGCTCACTACTTCACAACAACTCAATATACATGTTCAACCACCTAACACTTCACAGAGGTAACAGAAATATCTTTGGATCCTACATTATAAAATAATACAGCATCCAGGAATGGTTTGTGAGATGTGCACTAGCATATAACTCGGGGAATGGATAAAATAATGCCATGTCCAAAACCAATTCAAACCATAGGCACGCATTCATATATACAAATATATAAGATGTCGGGATAGGATACAAGGTTTAAACATGAGATTTTAAACCATTAACCATGACTGTGTAGCTCTAACTGTCCTAAGGGCACCCATAAGCTATATGGGTTCTGCTCCTCTTTTTTAAAGGGCCCCAACGTGTGTTAGATACACAGATCTAGAAAATTTTAGGAAGGTACAGGGAATCCACGACCCTATTAATTCCAAAATATATATACTAAGTATGAACTATGCATACGGTCATAAAAAACTCCACAATGGTAAATGTGGTTTCCAGTATTGGTCCCCCCAAGACCTCTACCTTCTATGGCAAGCTATACAACTCATTTAAGCCTAAATTAAAACCATTTACACACATTCTCATCTATTAACCAAGGAATCTTTTAATTTAAAATTTACCATTGTTATCATCATACCAAATAAAAGTGTAAGCTTGCAAGCCAATTCCATTAGCCGTTCCAACACAAATTAGCCAATTTGGCTCCATAGATTCCAATTTAAAACCAATCCGTGGACATAAAAGGCCTTCCAACACCATTTTATGTCCCATTAACCTTTTATGCAAAGTAAGGTTCCGAAGTGAGTTAAATTATGCATATATCCATGTTTCAAAATAATTTCACATGTTAGGTATAGGTTAAAGACAATTCTAAACCATTAAACCAAATAATTTTGGAATGTTCGCCATTCCAATTCCCATACACATACATTTATTTAGTTCAAAACCATGAGAATAAAGCATAGCCAACAAAATTGAAACCATAAGAAATTAATTCAAGTATTAGCCACTCCAAGTCACTCAACCCATATTCAAAACCCAACATTTAAACCACATGGATAACAATTAAATACATGATCTTATATAAAATCAACTTAAGGAAGTGATACATTCCTGAAATGCCAAAGAAATTAGAAGAAAACACAGAGATAGGAGCTTGGATAATTAATCCCTTAAAACCCTAGCTTGTTCTTATTTTGGGATTTAGAGAGAAGAGAGTAGTGTTTTGATTTGAAAAATTGAAGATAATAGGGAATCTTAGTGTTTCTAATTCATGGGGGAGGATTTTGGGGTGAGGAATAGACCAAAATACCCCTAAAGAAACCAATTTTTTTTTACAGAAATTCTTCAGTTGATGACTTGGGTTGACGACTCATTAATTTGGTGACAACTCGTCACCCTAGTTGTCAATATCTATCTAGATTTTGCCATTTAATAGTTAAGGCTGATGACTTAAGTTAACGGATCGTCACATAATCATCACAATGGCTCGTCAGCTTAGTCATCACTTTTCGATAGACAAACACTCCCAAGTAAAAACTATTTTAACATTTTACTCGGATATCAGATTAAGGTAAAATTGGATACATTAGAAAAAAGACTCAAAGATCTTTCATTTAGTATATAGTAGGCCACCTAACTCATTATATTCAAGAAGTAATGATCGTTGTATATTAAACCTAATAGGTACGCTTACTAAAACTCAATCAGTAGAAAGGTTCTCAACTCGTCTTTAAGTTAGGATTATTTTATGATCTCACTTCAGCTCCAATTATGTTCCCACACTAGACAATTGACCATTACACTTATGTTGATATATAATAATTGGATCCAGTTCTATACATATAGCAACAATGGTTCACATTCTAGCCCAAAAATATGGGTGTCACTAAGCACTAATAATAAATATTTATTGTATGATAAGTTAAACAAATAATACAAGGTCTACCTTGTATTAGAATCTGAATTATAAATTATAGACTATGGTAGCTACCATTAAGAAATATACCCTAATCTGAGAAAACCAGGGTCCAACTATAACCCCAGTTGGATAGGTAGTCAATACCTTACTAAGGGTATGAACACTAACTGACTTGGATACATGTAACTGATGTATGAGAGGACTAAAGTGTCAAGCTTGGTCTGATGGGTGACCCTTTAGAACCTATAGTCATGTTGTAGCTCTAGGACTTAGGGACTTACGCGAAAGGTCTCAACCTAACTGATGGGTGAGCCCTCATCCCTACGTTTTCTCGGTGCTAAGTAGTACTCCCAACTAAAGGACACTATTAACTAAAAATGCATAATAATATAATAAATTGAAAATTGAAAATAAATACATAATATTAAAATATTCAATAACATATAAACCAGAGGATCTATCATTCATAAGCTTATGCATGAAATCCTAGGTCATCGGGTGTTTATAATCCTACTATCTCTGAAGATTGCAACTAATCATGGAAGTAAAACAATCTGACCACAATAACGAATTTTATAACTTAATACCGAAATTTATAATTTTGCAATATAATGAGATTTCATAGTCACGAGTATTGAAAGATGCTCAAATTTCTGCAAAAATGTACATTTATGGTTTAGTTAAAGAAAGGAAAAGAAAACTCAAGGAATTTGTAGTTTACATGGAATGTCAAAGCCTGAACAATGAATTAAACATGAGGAATTGAGTTAACATTGGGACACAATGGGTGAAAGGAAACCAATTGATAAAATTCCACATACTTGGAGATGAAAACCTTGGTGAAACCTTTTGAATTTGGATTTTGAAGTTGAAAAACTCTAATATTGCCTTGGGAGAAGAAAACTGCCTATTTCTTTATTTTATCTCTATGTGTCGACTAAATTTTAAGTTAATGGAGAATCTGGGGTATTTTAGCCTGATATTACATCCTTATAATAGCTTAAATGACATAGTTTTGATGTTATAAGAGTGAAGAAAGACTAAACAACCCCTTTAAAATTGTTATAACAGTGCAGAATAGTCCTGACTGATGGTTCAGGTGAAAGACCATCAATCCCTTGAACAAACATCACTCAAACCATAATAAAATGACAATGTTTTGGTCTTACTACTTAATCCTAACGGGTTGTTGCTGGTTTGACAGTTCATCACCTGAGTCATCACACTTTGACAGACAAATACACTTTGGTAAAATGAGCATAAAGTTATTACTCTAGTATTGTATTTAGGAAAACTAGATGCATTGAAAAGATAATTTAAATATATATTATTTTATGGGTTTTGAGCTTAAATTTTTTTTCTTAATATAAAATTTATGCGCATTTAAATTTGACTATAGTAAAATACTTCATAAAAAGTCAGTTCGTAAGGGAGATTATTACTTGGCTAGGAGCTAGGAGTTACTTGTGGCCTAAATACATATCTAAATCACTTCTAATACTATCAAAACATAAGGTTTATTTCTATAGGCACTTGGAGCATGGTTTTATTCTTGCCTTGTATTTTTCGGATATTACATGGTATTGCTTGATTGAGAACCAATAGAGATCCATTTTAATTTAAATATCTACCATTTGTATGTGTGAGGTTTAGTTGTATTCCCTGTTTGTATGCGGGTGTCTAGAGTTTGCCCTGTGTATGTACAAAATGAAATAAAGAATGTTGGATTTAGTAGATAACATAGACATTTCTTTGGTAGCCATGTTTAAGACTGTACTTTATCTACCCATAATGTATACTCTTAGTTAGCCCTATTGAGCCTTTAACGAATTTCTTGGTAGCCTCATATGTAGCTTATTCCTTTTCTTTCAATATGTAATTTGATTCTAAACTTTTAAGTGTTTTAGTTAAAAAACTAAGTTATTAAGGAGTGTAAAATTGAAGAAGGAAAAAGTTAATTTGAAGCTCAATAAAAATGAATATCTATTAGTGTGTAAAAAAAGTTTGTGAGTTGTTGGTGGAGTGTAATGTAATGAAAAGAAAAATTGATCAATTAAGTGAATCGTGTATTGATAGAAAAATCTCCCTAATAAAAGATGTGTTAGCTAGGTTAAAGTCATGGAAAAAAAATAAAAGAGTGTTGTGAATATAAAAGTGGTGAAAAATAGGTTGGTTGTAGATAAGTTGAATGAATGTGTGATGTATTAAAGTTCTTGAAAAAGTTAGTCACTATTAATACCAAAAATAGTTTGTAACAACCCTTAGCCTACATTACAACCCATAAAGTTCTACTTAATATTGTGATTTGATATTCGTATATTAGTCGATTAATACACTAAGGGCAAGCCTAAGGGTCATCCTAATGTTTCATGCGAATTCTTCTTGAGAGTGAGTATATTTAATTGTTATACCCAATCTTGTGTTGAATTGCACATTGGTGAATGGTATTGGGTAACTCTCTTGTTGTGAGGGATCACTTTCAATGATATATAGGTGAGTTATATGATTTCTTAGTTGAGTTATTTTCATGAGTTTTCTAACTTCATAGAGTCAATTCTTAAGGCTAAGAGGTGTTGAATGGTCATTCATGTGTTCAAAGTGTTTAGGTGACATGCTAGTTGTGAATCTTGCTATTCATATAAGTTGTTGTGGGTCTCGTTTGAGTATCTTGTTTCAATTAGTGATGCTAAATTCTTCTTCCTTCTACATGAGTGTAAAGAGCCGTTGTTCGAGGATGAACAAGGCTTTAAGGAACAAGGCTTTAAGTATGGAGTGGTGATCTTGGACACATTTATACACCCAAGTATCGTATTTTGCCTATATTTTAGCTTAGTTTTGAGAACAAATGTGTATTTCCTTGTACCCCATGCTATATTGTCATAGAAGAAATAAGGAATGAGATTGTAGACACGATTTTTTATCCTCTCCAATCTTTAACTTATTTTTAGCATTAAATATTTATTTTTTATCTAATTTTATTTTAGTTTTTATTTCATGTTTAATATATTTTATGTAAGGACCCTGCAGATGATTTTATATATTTATTTTGTTTTAACCCTCATCGTAGTTTATAAACATGATATATGACCTACGGGGGCGGGTAGTACAAATTCTAGAGGTGTTCAAAAATGATTTAAATCATCGACTCTTGAGTTTAATAAAGTTAAGCTCAATCCTGATCAAATTTTAATCAAGAAAAAGTTGGATTAGTATTTTAATAATTCCAATAGGTCCGTAACATTTTTTTTAGTCAATTGGCGCATTTGATTAATTTTCGTGGGATTCTGAATAAATTCCGTTGATTTATTAGAAATTTTTGATATTTAGATAATTAATTTAATTAGTGAGTTAATTGGACTAAATCATAATTTTATTTACTTATATGGTCAATACAAGAATGAATTTTAGTGGAAAGAATTTACCATAATCATAATAATATCAATGAGTTGGGACAAGAAGGGCACAACGGTTACCAACATTAAAATACTCCCATCACAACCTTGGAAGAAATTTTTCCAAACTTGTTTCAGGTAAGTAATTAGTTTCTATGATTAATGGATTTTCCATAATCTAATTGTTACAGTGATGATCGGTTAATAAATAATTAAAGTGTTCCTATTAATTCTATGAAAATGTGAGGAGGCAGTGGCTAATTGTGAAAAGGTAGTCATATTATTCTATTCGGAAGTAGGTAGAATTGTTAATAGGCAATAAGTGTTCTATTATGCCATTATTTGTTGGAATGAGATACTTGAAGATTAGAACTAATAAGCTATCTTTTTACAGTAACATGGTAAAAGTAGTATGCTATGACCACATTAAGGTTAAGAGATTAAATTTGATTGAGAAATTCAAGTTTAAGCCTAGAGTTTGACTATTACAAATTACTGTTTTGTTGGGTTTTTTAGGATTTTGAATTGAACTGCCAGTCTTAAATATGATATTGGCAAATTACATGTGACATTCTCTAATTAAGTTCGGATATTGTGGTGCGTTTGATGTAGATGGAGAACAATTACTTTAATGATTGAAATTCATGGATATTAAGATTTGACAATATTTTTAAGTTGAAATAACTATAGCAATATGTCATTAGATTCATATTCTCACAGAGAATATGTATATGAATAGATTTTGACCATTCAAAAGCTTTACAAAAGGAAAAGTTTATTAAAATTAAATTGATTCTTGAGCGATGATTTGAGGCAAGTTAAGACTTTCTTAGACTTTTTTTCAAAGTGCTTATGAGTTAGTTATGTTTAATGAGAGTAATGGGGGTTGGGATTCTCCTATAGGTTAAATGACGAGCATCTATGTGAGTACCGATGTTATGAGGAGTTAAAATAAGTCAACTATATGTTTTGAACTGTCTTTTCTATTTGCTAGCACGATAGGATGATTTGCAATGGTCAATGAATTATTAAAAATGCTAGTTAATGAGAATACTCCCACTTGATAAGTTGAGTTAATTTTGAAGTCGATATCTGAGTTGGCTTAAGATATAAAGTGTCTTGCTTAACTTTATTGGTGATTTAGGTATCGGTGTTGCACGCCTACACATTATGCATTTCATTTCACATGGGGTTGGAGAGCATATCTAGGCATATAATTATTGGGATTGGAGTGCACTCTTGCACAACATATTTACCGAGATAGTAGTGAATGTTTCAATAGTATATGGACCTTGTGAGTCCCCCATGGGTCCTGACCTTAAAGTTATTGCTCTGTAGTTGTGTACATATCACATGCATTGCATTGCATTCATTTCTGGTTTCGATTGAGTAAGGTGTATTTGTTGATTTTGTACTACTTATTATGTACTTGAATATCTATTACTTGATTACACTCTATTGAAAATTTCTTGAGCTGTGTTATCATATCCTTATGATTGTTAGACTTGATTATTCAGTTAGATTAGGGAGGCTTTCTTGAGAGACAGTTGTATGATAATTTTTTATGGTTGACGCGAGGTGTTACTCATCACCACTTTAAATTAGGATCGATCGATGATATTTGCTGAGTACATGTGATTCTATATTCACCCTTGCTTTTTCTATAACTTATGTGTAAGTACCGATCCGGTGACCTCTGTTCACTAATTCTTGTGGGTCTCTTGTGTTAGCATCTCTGGAGATCGAGGCAGCTGTTATTGATTTAAGAGACTACTGAAATCTCCTCAACTCTTATCTTTATGTATTTTTTGCATTTTGAGATACCCAAACTTTTCTATGATTTCTGTATTTGATGGCTTGTATTATTGACTATCAGACTCGGGATTATCTATGTCTTAGATATGCCTATCCTACTCTGTTAATGTTCTTTGGAGATTATTCAGGTTTCTTTCTATTCTTATCTCTTTTCGTTTCAATACATTTGGATGTTACGTTTGGGATTGGGATTGGGTTTTGGCTTAGCTAGGATTTTGGGATGCGACATTTTATTTGAATTTTTGTGAAAAATATTTCAAAAAAATAAAGTCACTTTTTAGGATTCTAATTTTAAAAAAGGAAATTTACAAAATATGTATTTTATTTTAATTTTAATAATAATAAATAAGCTTGTAATTTTAATATTTTTCTCAGCTGTTTATTTTTAGGACTAGCTGTTTTACCTTTTCTATGTTTTTATCAATTTTAAATAATTAGACATTAGCTAATATTTAACTATTATATTTTATTTTTATGTTTAAAAAGTGATAAAGAAAATCCAATCGTAAACTACCCAACCCCACGTGCACTCCCTAACATGCACACACATCACCCACTCCCGCCACTTTTCTAAAACTTTCTCTCAACTGCACACGACACAAACACACACGACACATGAACATGCACAGGAACAAGCACACACCATACACAAACGCACTCCCAATTTAAACAACAGTTGGGGAGAAACATGAGAGGATGGGCAGAAAGAGTAACAGACAAAGGAGATAAAACAACAACAATACTTACAGAAAAAAGTGACACAGAAAATACGTAAAAAAACAAACAGAGAGCAAGAGTATTTTTTATGATTCTTGAGTTGGAGTTTGGAGTTCAGTCCTTAGTTTGAGTTTTCTGTGATGGCAATCCCACTTTTATATTCAGTTTAGTCTGTCTCATAGGTTCTTATCGGATCCTTTCTATTTATTATTTTAAGCTTTGTTGTGAATCAAAGCACGAACAAACTTATTCAAATAATTCATTAATTATTTGTTACGCAAAGCTTATTATATATGTGAGATTTTAATGTTAATTGTATGTTTCAATATTCTTTCCCGCATTTAAAATCTGTATATGAATTTGTTGTATATTAAATACTACACTTGTTTTAACTTTGTTTGAACTAAGTGAACATTGTTAGCTGCTCATTAATGGAGAAGACAAAACACTTTCTTTAACATTAGATTCTAAAGATAATATACAAATATCTGTATTTGTGAAAGCATTTCATGTTAATTCGCACTTAAACAACTACATGTTTAAAGCTTTTCTATGTTTTACTTTCTTACCATGCCCAGATCCAAGTCCATGATGTATGAAAAAAATATATTTTCGAAATGTTCATTTATTTTTCTTATGTTAAATGTTTTCATCGTTAAAGAGTAATTTGATTCAAAGAATAAGATCATGTGTGCTTGTCTTAGAAATATAAGTAATTCGATGGTAGAGAACTTTGATTCAAAGAGTAATTGATTCGAAATGTGTGCTTATGTTATGTGAATATAAAATTCAGTTACTTATTATATTATATTCCATGTTTACATCCACTGATCGAATGTGATTTGTTATTTCTCTATTTGTACGGGTAATTAGTTGGATTTTGTATTAATTCACTGTAATGACGCTTCATGTCATTTCTCATGATTTCGCTTATTTCCGTCGTTAGAGATCTTCCATAGCCGTTCCAAGTCATTTATGATTTGATGGAACTAATAGTTTGGTTACCTGACAGTTCGTTTGGTTTGTAGAACCATTTTCCTATTTAGAAATCTTCGTTAATTTCAAACGACCATCGAGCAAAATTTTCAGTAAAATAATATCGAATGTGAATTCCGACTGCGCCAACATCTTTGAAACATTGATTTTAGGTTGGGTAGACCTTTTATTCAGGTCCCACTACACTCGAACTCATTTCTACCTATTGGTCGGAGAGTTGAAAAAATTGGAAATTTGGGTGTGGGGCCCACATTTGGTCGAAACGATCTTAGATGAAAAATCAACTTTGCCAACACATTTGGAACATTAAAATAAGTATGGTTGTATATTCTTTTTGCTTATATTAGATTCCAGATGCATCCCGAGGCATTGGCCGAAACTTGGAATCAATTTCCATGTTTCAAATGTTGTCTGTAGAGGCTAGACATACCGCCATCGTGGGAGCCTTAGTGCAATCACAATGGATGTGATCACGCCAAGCGCGTGTGCACAATCGCTGCTCCTGAGGGCCTGGGCAAAGCGTATTTAAGTGCAGCTTTAGTTGACAATTCAGCCATTTCTCCTATTTCTTAGTCTCTAAAACCCTAATGGAGAGATTAGTCCTTCAAGTAAGTCTTGGGTATTTATTGGGAGGTTAAGCAACTTGCATCAAATCTATGGTAAGATTTCTTTAATTTTAGTGTTTAAGTCTTGAACTTTCAGACCCAAAACCCCCATTGGCTTAAGGCTTGATTTTGGCCCCAAATATGCTTGATTTGCATAAATTTCTTGAGGGTTATAATTTCCTAATGGTATTTATACAATGAGTTGGTCTCGAAAACTAGTTTTCTATACGTGGGACCTTCTTGGGGTGTTTTGGTGTCATTTTGGACCCGATGAACAATGGTGCAATATGAGTGTTTTCATTCTTGTATTAATGCATGGATTATGTTTTTGATAGCGCGGATCCTTGGAGAAGCTTCGAGGAAAAGGAAAGCGAAGGTTGTTGGTTCGTGAGCTATATTTGGATTTAAGGTAGGATAGGCTTACTTATGTTAGTTTGATCTTTATTGCAGAATAATTGTTATATCTTTATAAGATTGGGCGGGGTCTTAGATGTTGAAATAGTAAATGGTAATGCTTGGGATTAGTTGAAACATTTAGGATATTGAACTTGTTAAATGTGATATTTGACTCTTAGTCTAGAACCTTTGTTAGTTGGACTTGTTATCTGATGAATCTCATGAGAATGCTCTAGTTATTCTAGTTAGATGAGGGTGACCTTGTTCACTCATCTTATTAGTATGTTGGCCCAGTTTGTATAGTTAAAAATTGACTTTAGGTGCTTGGATGACTTAAGAGTAACACTAGATGAAAAATTGTCCTATAGAACTAGTGAGGATTGATAAGTCTTTGAGACATGATGTCGATAAACTAGTTTAATTCTGGGTAGAAGTTAAACTTGAACAAGATAATTTGGGATATTAGAAGTGGAACTTGTCCGTCTTAAGATTGAACTATCTGACTTCACTAGTGAGCCAGATACGTGTTGAACACCTAGCATGTGTTTTTGGTAATGTGATGGCTAAACCTGGTAAATTGTTTATTCATGATGTTTATTCAAAAATAATGTGCTTGCTTTATTGTGATCCAATTATCACTATTTGGGCAGCATTGGAAAGACTTGTAATTGAATCCATGACTGTGCTATCACTTGATTAATTGGCTATTTTACTATGTGAGACTTAGAATTTATTGTTATTCATATTATGCTCAAGCCTAGTGACTATACTAATGTTTGTGCAAATGAACTCTTTTGTGCTAGTATTGTGAAATATGCTAATAAAGAGGGGTTCTAGAAAGTATAACCATGACTTTTTATTGACCATGCTATTAATCATGTTAAGCCTGGTAATGTGTGAAATGTTCCTACGACATGCATACACACGCTCATGCACCTACTAATACATTGCATTGGTAATAAATGGTAAAGAACGGTGATATGTCTTTTCTTACTTCTTTTTCCTGCTCCATTCTTCGTTGGACTTGCATTGTTATTGATTTGGATATGCATATATATATATATGATGCCTGGCAAGCCCAGAAGATATATTTATGTTATGTTGATGCCCAACACGGCTGGAAGATATATTGATGTTGTATTGATTCTCGACAAGGACGGAGGATATATTGATGATATGTTGATGTCCGGCAAGGCAAAAAAATATATTGATGTTATGTTGATATCCGGAAAGGCCATAGGATATATTTATGATATGTTGATTCCCGATAAGGAAAGGAAATTTATTTATGTTATGTCGATGGTCAGAAATGCCAGAGGATATATTGATGATATGTTGATATCCGGCAAAGTCGGATGATATATTAATGCTATGTTGATGCCCAACAAGGCCTGAGGATATATTAATGTTATGATGATGCCAAATAAATCCGGAAGAAGTATTGATGTTAAGATGATAGGTAAGCCTGAAAGATATATTGATGTTATGGTGATTCTATCGATGGTAAGCATATATAAATATATGGTTATATGTGTGGTTATTCCATTTTATAATTAGTCCCATATGTGCATTAGGGATATGATATTTTCCTTGGAAAGTTGTTTATAGTTCTCTACCATTAATCATTATTGGAGAAGACAAAACACCTTTTTTAACATTAGATTCTAAAGATAATGTACAAATATCTGTATTTGTGAAGGCATTTCATGTTAATTCGTACTTAAACAACTACATGTTTATTTATCAAGCTTTTCTATGTTTTACTTTCTTACGATGTCCAGATCCAAGTCCATAATGTATGAAAAAAATATATTTTCAAAGTGGTAATTTATTTTTCTTATGTTAAATGTTTTCATTGTTAAAGAGTAATTTGTTTCAAAGAATAAGATCATGTGTGCTTAGGCTTAGAAATGTAAGTATGCTTTTTTTTTCTATGTGGAAGTTCATGTTGCATGAATTGTAAATGAAGATGAGAGTTAAATAATCTTGGTAAAGAATATGCAACTTATGAAAATCTAATGGATAGAAGCCATATCTTAATCAATTCAGTTACTTATTGTTTTATATTCCATGTTCTTTTCCACTGATCGAATTTGATTAGTTATTTCTCTATTTGGGCGGGTAATTAGTTGGATTTTGTATTAATTCACTATAATGATCTTCAAGTCATTTCTCATGATTTCGCTTATTTTCGTCATTAGAGCTCTTCTATAGCTGTCCCAAGTCATTTTTGACTTGCTGGAACTAATAGTTTAGTTACCTGATAGTTGATTTGTTTTTTACAACCATTTCCATGTTTAGAAGTTTTCGTTAATTTCAAATGACCACCAAGAAAAATTTTTAGTAAAATGATATCAGATATGTATTCCGACTGCGCCAGCATCTTCGACATATTGATTTTGGGTTCGGTAGACCTTTGGTTTGGGTCCCACTACACCCGAACTCATTTCGACCTATTGGTCAGAGAGTTGCAAAATTGGAAATTTGGGTGTGGGGACCACATTTGATCGAAACGACCTCAAATTAAAAATCAACTTTTCCAATGCGTTTGGAACATCAAAATCAATATAGTTGCATATTTTTTTGCTCATATTAGATTCTGAATGCATCCCAAGGCATTGGCCAAAACTTGGAATCAAATTCAAAGTTTCAGTTGTCGTTTGTAGAAGCTAGAGATACTGTGATCGCGGGACACTTAGTGCAATCATGATGGATGTGATCATAGCAAGCACGTGTGTACGATTGCTTCTCCTGAGGTCCTGGGCAAAGCGTATTTAAGTGCAGCTTTAGTTGACAATTTGTCCATTTCTTTTATTTCTTAGTCTCTATGACCCTAATAGAGAGATTAGTCCTTAAAGTGAGTCTTGAGTGTTTATTGGGAGCTTAAACAACTTGCATCGGATCTAAGGTTAGATTCCTTTAATTTTATTGTTGAATTCTTGAACTTTCAGACCCAAAACCCCCAATGGCTTAAGGCTTGCCCAAATATGGTTGATTTTTACAAATTTCTTGAGGGTTATAACTCCTTAATGGTATTTGAACAATAGGTTGGTCTCGGAAACTCGTTTTCCATATGTAGGTCCCACTTGAGGGTTTTTGGTGTCGTTTTGGACCCTAAGAACAATGGTCCAATATGGGTGTTGTTATTCTTGTATTAATGGATAAAATATGTTTTTCATAGCATGGATCCTTGGAGAAGCTTCGCAGAAAAGGAAAGAGAAGGTTGGTTGGTGAGTTATATTTTGATTTAAGGTAGTATAGGCTTACTTGTGTTAGATTGAGCTTTATTGCAGTATAAATGTGATATCTTGATAAGATTGGTCGGGTTCTTAGATGTTGAAATAGTACTAGTTGTCGTTGCTAAGTTGGGATCGTGTTGTGTTGACCTATCGAAAACAAGAGCTTTTGGAGTTTTGAGTCATCCGTTTTCCTCCTATCTTTATTCAGTCTTTTGTATTTAAGATGGATGTATAAGACTAATTATACTTTGAGTTGTATTTCCTATTATCGAACTTAGATGCTCTTGTACTAATATTAGCTGGTTGTGGGAATATGTATCCATAGTTTATTATCTATTGTTGAATATTGTTGTTTATGATGGTGTTCATCTATTGTGGACCTTTGCGGGAGTTTTTACCAAACTAAGCCATTATCTTAGCTTAGAGTTATGGTGTGGGCTTACCTACTGGTGGGTCTTTGTAGGTGCCATCACGACTTGTGAATCGGGTCATGACAAATTAGTATTAAAGCCTAGGTTTCACTGGTATTGTTGATAGAAGAGAAAGTTTCTAATAGAGTTAAGTGGATCAAAACATTTTTGTTTGTTTCCTATATTTTGGAGGATATGGGACATTCTTAGGATTTCTTTACTTCTTTCCATTATAACGTACAAAGAGTCTAAGTTGGTTTGTAGGATGTTTTTATGACTTTACTATTTCATAAATGCCAGGACACATGTTGCAGCTATGCGTCATGAGGGTCCTGAGACCAATCTTAGGGATCTATTTACTATTTTAGGATAGACTCGATTAGGGATATGGATAGGTCTCCCCCAATCCCAATTCCTGCACCTGAGCAAAAGATTCTTCCACCTTAGCCAGCGGTGGGCCAGGGACTAGCCCAGGCTCTACCAGGAATTATTCCCTCTTCTTTGTTGAGAGACACTTTGGTTCAGCTGTTGAGTATTGTTGATGGTTCGCAGACTACTAGGCCAGGGATGCAGCCTATAGCTGCTGCTCCCAGTGTTGAGTTTCCTCTTAGGCCAATAATTGTTCATCTGATGGTCGATCAGCCAGTTGTGACCCAGCCTGCTATATCTGCTAAGGAGTAAAAGATGCTGGGTAGGTTTTTAAGGTTGGAATTGCATAGGTTTTCTGGTGCTCCTGGGGATGATGCATTTGTGTTTCCGACTACTTATGAGGATAGGCTTCATATGTTAGACCTTGTTGCGACTCTTGGTATGGATTTTACAATATTTCAGTTGGATTTATTTGGTCCACACTGGTAGAGAAGTTTTATGAGTTCTAGGCCAATTGGATCTTCTCCCTTGTCATAAACTTAGTTCTCCAAGATGTTCTTGGATAAGTATATGTCATACAGCCTTAGGGATCGATTGAGATATTAGTTTACTAGATTAAAGCAAGGCTCTATAAGATTCGTTGAGTTTGAGGCCTGTTTCCATGAGTTGGCCAGGCATGCGACTTCTATCTTAGATACTGAGTATGAGAGAGTTTTCTGCTTTGTTAGAGAATTAAGACTTTCAATTCGGATGGCTACTCAGATTATAGTTGTTGCAGGTAGGACTGTTGCTAAAGTTTTAATCATTCTAGAGTTATAGTGGACATAAATTGTTAGGGTAGTGATAAAAGGCCCAAGTATCAGAGAAGATTTGGTGGGATTTGTAGTAGTTCCCGATTCATAGGTAGTAGTTCTCATGTTGGTCATCCTTCGCATTTATCTATTCAGCCTCAGAGTCAGACTAGTCGACCAGTTCAGGCAGTTCTTCAGACTACTGACGAAGGTAAGTTTTGTACTAGTGGTCGCCCTAGTAAGGGCGGTGATTAGTCTTTGAAAGGTTCATCTGTAGGCCATGCTAGACGTGGTAGTTACTTTGGTTTAGCTGGATCTGTGAGTTCTTATTCAGCTCGTGATTCTTATTTTACTTATGGGCTTCCCCGTCACTTCTCAGAAGATTGCCCTAGTCGTGGGCAGGGTGCTACTCCTATTAGGGAAGTTTTTCCCTCTAGTAGAGATTGTTTGCGAGGTCATATGGATGGTTATCAGGGTGCTCGATATGGTACTCAAGCAGGAAGGATAAGAGGTCGGTCAGGTGCATACCCCGGTAGAAGGCGTGGTCTGTTGTATACAACAGCTACTAGGCCCAAGACTGAGACTCTGATGCTGTTGTGATAGGTACATTTTTGGTATGCCGCAAGTTGACTTTTTCTTTATTTAATCCCAGATCCATTTTTTCTTATATATTTGCTTATTATGCACCACAGTTGGACTTGACTAGTTATTTATTATCTATTCTATTGCACCTATCTACTTTCGTAGATGGTTCTTTAGTGGTGGATCGAGAATTCAAATTATGTTTTATGACAGTTAGTGATGTTGATACTTCTGTTGATCTTATTATTCTTGATATGTTGGATTTTGATGTGATTCTAGGCATGAATTGGTTATACCACTATCATGTAGTCATGGATTGTTTTGCTAAGATCGTTACCTTAGCCATACCCAACGTACCCCCAGTAGTGTGGCAGAGAGTGATTAGCCGCGAGTCCACGTGGATTGTTATTATGTTTGTGATAGAAGGCTTATATCGAAAGGGTGTAATTCTTATATTACTTATGTATGTGATATGCATGTAGAGAGTCCATCATTTGACTCTGTTCTTATTATTTGTGAGTTTTCCGATGTGCTTCCAGTCGACCTTCCTGGTACTCCCCCTAACCCTGAGATTGAGATTGCTATTGACCTTGAGCCTAACACATGACCTATTTCTATGGAACCTTACCGTATGACTCCTACTGAGCTTAAAATGCTGAATTCTAAACTTAAGGACCTTCTTTGTCAGGGTTTTATTAGACCGAGTGTGTCCCCATAGGTGATGGTAAAGAACCATTATCCTATGCCTCGTATTGATGATTTGTTCAACCAACTTCAGGGTGCATTCGTATTTTCTAAGATAGATTTGAGGTCCGGTTATTAGCTGTTGAGGATTCGGGCTGGGGATATCCCTAAGACAACTTTCATGATCCGTTATGGTCATTATGAGTTTTTGGTGATGTGTTTTGGGTTGACTAATGCCCTAGCTGCGTTTATGGATTTGACTAACTATGTGTTCGGACCTTACCTAGACTCCTTTATTATTTTATTTAATAATGACATCCTTGTGTATTCGAGGAGTAGTGAAGAGTACGTACAACACTTGAGGATTGTTCTCCAGACTTTGAGAGATCATGTGCCTTTTTCCAAGTTCTCTAAGTGTGAGTTTTGGCTCGAGTCAGTGTCATTTATTGGACATGTGGTGTCCAAAGTGGGTATTATGGTAGACCCGACTAAGATTTCGGCAATTCGTGATTGGGCTAGACCTACGTCTCCGACTGAGGTCAGCAGTTTTATTAGTTTGGTAGGGTATTACAGGTGCTTTGTTGAGAGTTTTACTACTATATCAGCTCCTATAACTAGATTGACTCTGAAGGATATTCCCTTTTGATGGTTCGAGGAGTGTGAGTTGAGCTTTGGAAAGCTCAAGGATTTCCTTACTTTATCTCCAGTGTTAGCTCTTCCAGTCGATGGTGAGGGATTCACAGTGTTTTGTGATGCTTCTGGTGGTGATCTTGGTTGTGTTTTGATGAAGCAGGGTTATGTTATTTCTTATGCTTCTATACAACTTAAGGTGCATAAACACAACTATCCCACTCATGATTTTGAGTTGGCGGCGTTACTTTTTGTGCTCAAGATTTAGAGGCATTATTGGTATGGAATGCATTGTGAGATTTTCATCGATCATCGCAGTCTTAAACTTTTTATGACCAAGCGAGAGCTTAATGCTTACCAATGTAGATGGATTGAGTTGCTAAAGGACTATGATATTTCTATCTTGTATAATCCGGGTAAGGCCAATGTGGTAGTTGATGCCTTGATTTGCAAGCCAGTGAGTATGGGTAGCGTGTCTTGTATTTATGTTTCTCATAGGCCTATGGCACGGGACATTTAGTCCTTAGCTAATTTGATGGTTTACCTTGATATTTCAGATCCTGAGAGGATTTTGGATTGTGTGAAGGTGAGGCCATCCTTGTTTGAGAAGATTCATGATCGTCTGTATGAGGATAAAAAGTTGTGCGTTTTCCATGATCAAGTGGTGAGTGGTGAGTCTGAGAGGGACAGTTAATTACAAGGATATTTTAATAATTCAAGGTCATAATTGTGTTCCCCAGCTTGGTGAATTGATTTTATTGATTCCTCATGATGCTCAAAGTTCTAGATATTCCATTCATCTCGGTATAGACAAGATGTATAGATATTTGAGGCAGCATTACTAGTGGGATAGTATGAAGAGAGATGTGGCAGACTTTATAGCTTGTTGACTTTGTTGCTAGTAGGTTAAGGCCGAGCATTAGCATCCAGGTGGATTGACTCAGGGATTTCACATTCTAGAGTGGAAATGGGAACGGATTACTATGGGCTTCATTTGTGGTTTAACCTAGACTCCCAATGGTCTTGATTGTATTTGGGTTATTGTTGACCATTTGACCATGTCGGCACATTTCATTCCTATTCAGATGACCTTCAGTGCTGAGATATTAGCCCAGATTTATGTTTGGGAGATAGTTTATTTTTATGGGTGCCTGTTTTGATCATATCAGACCTAAATCTGTATTTACTTCGTGATTTTGGAGAGCATTCTAGGAGGAGTTAGGTACACAAGTGGATTTGAGTATATCCTTTCATATGTAAAATGCTATTTATTTCGAGTGGACTATTCAGGTGCTTGAGGATATAGTCTGAGCTTGTGTATGGATTTTAGAAGACAGAGGGATCAACACTTAGCATTGGCATAGGTTGCATACAACAATAGTTATTATTCGTATTTTGAGAAGGTGCCTTATGAGGCTTTGTATGGTCGAAGATGTCATTCTTCGATTGGATAGTTTTAGAATTCTTACGTTCGACCTCGTTATACGAATTTGCTTCAGGACTCATTGGATAGAGTCGGGGTGATTCAAGATAGGCTGAGAGCAGACCAAAGTAGGTAAAAGGCCTAGTCAACCATAGATAGACACCATGCCTTGACATTCAGAGAAGGTGAATGTGTGTTCCTTCATATTTTTTCTATGAGAGGTGTGATGAGGTTCAAAAGGAAGGTTAAGCTCAACCCTTGTTATATTGGTCCTTTTGAGATTCTCCGGGTAGTAGACGAAGTGGCTTATGAGTTAGCTTTCCCTCCAGATGTTATTGTTGTTCATCCGGTCTTCCATTTATCTATGCTGCAGAAGTATATACCTGACCTGTCTTACGTGCTTAGGTGAGATTCAGTTTAGTTAGATGAGCAGTTGGCCTTTGTAAAATAGCCCGCGCTTATTTTAGCTAGTGATGTGAGGCAGTTATGTACAAGAGAGATTCCTATCGTTAAGTTTCAATGGCAGCACCGCCCAGTGGAGGAAGCCAATTGGGATATCTAAAGCGAGATGCAAGCCCAGTATCCTCATTTGTTCGAGACTTTAGGTATTTTCTTTTTCTCTAACTTTTAGGGACAAAATTTCTTTAGTAGTGGATATTGTAATGACCCTTCAGGTCATTTCTCATGATTTTGCTTATTTTTGCCGTTTGAGCTCTTCTATAGCTGTCCCAAGTCATTTATGACTTCCTGGAACTGATAGTTCTATTACCTGACAGTTCGTTTGGTATTTAGAACCATTTCCCCATTTAGAAGTCTTTGTTTGTTCCAAATAGCCACCTAGCAAAAACTTTAATAAAATGATATCGGATATGAATTCTGATTACGCCTGATGCTTCAAAATATAGATTTTAGGTTGGGTAAATCTTTGTTTTCGGTCCCACTACACCCGAACTCATTTTGACCTATTGGTCGGAGAGTTGAGAAATTAGAAATTCAGGTGTGGGCCCCATATTTGGTTAATACAACCTCGAATGGAAATTTCGATTTTGTCAACACATCCTAAATGTCTAAATCAGTATGGTTGCATGTATTGCTTGCTCATATTAGATTCCTAATGCATCTAAGGGTATCTGTCAAAACTTGGAATCAATAGAGGCTGGAGATACCGGGATTGCGGGAACCTTAGTGCAATTTCAATGGTTGCGATCGTGGCAAGCACGTGTGCGCGATTGCTTCTCCTGAGGGCCTGGGCAAGGCATATTTAAGTGCATATTTGTCTGAGAATTTGGCCTTATCTCCTATTTCTTAGTCTCTAAAACCCTACCGGAGAGAGTATTTCTTAAAGTGAGTCTTGGGTGTTTATTGGGAGTTTAAACAACTTACATATTCATGATTAACATCAAATCTAAGGTAAGAATCCTTTTATTTTAGTGTTGAATTCTTGAACTTTTAGATCTAAGACCCCAAATGGCTTGAGGCTTGATTTTGACCCCAAATATGGTTGATTTGCATAAATTTCTTGAGGGTTATAACACCCTAATGGTATTTTAACAATGGGTTGGTCTTGGAAACTCATTTTCCATATGTGGGACCTACTTTGGGGTTTTTGGTAATGTTTAGGACCCAAACCACAGTGGTGCAATATGGGTGTTGTTATTCTTGTATTAATGCATAGATTATGTTTTTGATAGTGTGGATCCTTGGAGAAGCTTTGAGGAAAAGAAAAGAGAAGGTTGTTGGATCATGAGATATATTTGGATTCAAGGTAGGTTAGGCTTACTTGTGTTAGATTGAGCTTTATTTTAGTATAATTGTTATATCTTGATAAGATTGGGTGGGGTATAAGATGTTGAAATGTTAAATGGTAATGCTTGAGATTAGTTGAAATATTTAGGCATTGAACTTGTTAAGTGTGATATTTTACTCTTAGTCTAGAACCTTTCTTATTTGGACTTGTTATCTCATGAATTGCATGAGAATGCTCTAGTTACTCTAGTTAGATGGGAGTGACCTTATTCAATCACCTTAGTAACATGTTGGCCTAGTTTGTGTAGTTATAAATTGACTTTAGATGCTTTGATGACTTAACAGTAATACTTGAGGAAGAATTGTCTTATAGAACTAGTGAGGATTGATAATCCTTTGAGACACGATGTAGATAACCTAGTCTAATTTTGAGTAGAAGTTAAACATGAAGAATATAGTTTCGGATATTAGAAGAGAAAATCTGTCGCCTTAAGCTTGAACTATGTGAGTTCATTAGTGACCTAGATATGTGTTGAACGCCTAGAATGTTCTTTTGGTAATGTGATGGCTAAACTCGGTAAATAATTTATTCATGATGTTGATTCGAAAATAATATGACTTCTTGATTGTGATCTTATTGTCACTATTTGGATAGCATTGGGAAGCCTAGTAAATTGAATCCATGACTGTGATATCACTTGATTTATTGGTTAGTTTACTAGGTGAGCCTCGGATTATGTTGTTATTCATATTAACCTCAAGCCTAGAAACTATACTAATGTTTGTGCAAAAGAACCCTTTTGTGCTAATAGTGCAAATTATGCAAATAAAGAGGGGTTCCAAAAAGTATAATCATGACTTGTTATTTACCATGATAATAATCATGTTAAACCCGATAATGTGTGAAATGTTCCTACGACATGCATACACATGCTCATGCACCTAATAATACATTGCATTGGTAATAAATGGTAAGGAGCGATGACATGCCTTTTCTTACTTCTTATTCCCCTTCCATTCTTCGTTAGTCTTGCATTGTTATTAATTTGGCAATACATACATATAAATATGTGCATACTGATATCATTATGGACATATTGATGTTATGATGATGCCCGCCAAGGACGGAAGATATATTAATATTATGTTGATGTCTGGCAAGGACGGAAGATATATTGATGTTATGTTGATGCTCATCAAGGACGAATGATATATTGATGATATGTTGATGTCCGGCAAGGACGAAAGATTCACTAAAGTTATGTTGATGCCTAAGGAGTGTTGATTTTACCACTTATTCTCAATAAATATTTGTGCACATTACCTTATTTTGAATAAATGAATGAGACATAATGGTGATAAAATGCACTAATATCGACTCTTTGCAGGCATAGAGTTGAGGAGATCAAAATATGTGGATTGGAACTTAAAATGATCAAAACGGAGCAAGAAAAGTGTAGCTGAAGACTTGGAGCAGCAAGGCCTCAACTACCGCGGTCGCATTCTGCTAACCGCGATCGCGACAGTGAAGCAAAAGTCAGACAATTGCAATCGCGGAAGTTACCCATGGTCGCGTAACCACGGTCGCAGCTAGATTCGCTTGATTGCGGCTTAGAGGGAAAAAATCAGCCCAAGGGCAAAACCATAAATGCACGTCGTTGACCCCAATTTTGACCAAATGACTCACACCCGATCATGAGATCATATTTCATATTCCCCAATTTTTAGGTTTTAGTTCTTGGAATTCATAGCCTCCATTTTTGGAGAAGAATATATTGTATAATTTTTGGGTGAAGAATACCTTAGAGACTTTCTAAGCGGAAGTTTAGCTCACTTCCATTGTTGATTTGTGGGAGTGCAAAGTTTGAAGTAACATTCACTTAAGCTTCAATAAATTATTTCAATGGAGATTATAGGTATATCCTTACTTATTTATCTTATGTGTAGCTAGATCTCCCTCTTGGGGTTATGTGTTAATAGGGGTTAAAGTGTGTGTGGGTTGTTATTGATTAGCTTCTATCTCATAGCTCATGTTTATGGGTTTTATCATTGTTATGCTAACTTGGTTGGGATTTGATGGGTGAAAGCCCCAAATACCCACATGAGTATGATGAATGAAAGCTCTATGCTCTAGAAAACCCATCCATCTTCGAAAAAAGGGTTTTGGTTGAAGTTTAGGAATCCATATCATCCTCAAAAAAAGGATGTGGAGACCAAAACAATGATAGACAATTGTGTGTGTAGTTTACTAAATTCTTATTATCTTAGACATAAGGGTGAATGTGAGTTTTACTACACCATGGGTATCATCCTAGAAATAGGAATGCCTAGATTGAGGTTACGGTTACCAATTGTTGAACACACCTATTAGATATTCGAAATAATCAATAGGTGAAAGTTTGGTGTTTTGTTGAAAGACTAGCAACAAAATCTGTAACCAAAACCTCCCATATTTGGCTTACTAAATTGATGTTGATTGCTAACACCCACATATCACTCCCTTAGTAATGCATAATCTCAAGATCCGTACATAATTGTCAAAACTCCAATTATTCGTTGCCCAAAATTTATACTAGAGAAAACAAAAAAGAAACATTATTGTCGATACCAATCTCCCCTATTTTTACCTTCTTGTAACATTGGTTTAGATTTAGCTCGTATCTATTATATTGAAGTAAAATAATTTCCACTCACATTGTTCCTTAAAAATTTGACCCCGACTGCAGAGTTGGGTAAATATAATGACGACTACCGTTTTGCACTTAAATTGACGTGTAAGTTGAGCGTTATCAAAAATGGCTCTGTTGCCGGGGAATAATTTGGCGTATTATTTTAGTTTGGAATTTTAGTTACTTGATTGAATTCAAGCTTGTATATATTTGTGTATGATTTTTCTTTGTAAGTAGCTTTTAATTTTTATTTTTTTTATTTTTCTCTATGGTATCTTCCGACAAGTATGATGTCGGTAATTGGGATTCCTACTCTGATAACCCATGTCTAATCTATGAAGGACCACACTTCAGGAGAGATTGTAACTATACTCCCTATAGGGAGTATAAGTTTTTGTTATGTAGTGGCTGAGATTGGGATGATTGCCCAAATGCCCCCTCCCCCTATTATACTCACCCAAATGTTAGTTCTTCTTATGAGTTTGATAAACCTTATGATGAGAAAAAGGAAAAACAACATACCGGGTCTAATAGCTTTGAAGCTATGCTTCAAACTATCATGGATCGGGTAATTACAACTAGGGAGAACATGCAAGACATACATCAATCCAATGAGGCATTTGGAAGGGAGATTGTCAAGGTAAAGGAAATAGGCAAGGAAACAAATCTTGCAAATGTCATTGCCTTTCCCACTTCCCAAGATGAGGTTAATTAAGAAGAGAAACAAAGTTATAATTATAGGCTTGGTAAAAACGACTACTCGGGGACTTCATAATAATTTGAATCATACGAGATAGAAGAAGAAAAAATAAAAGAAATGGTACTAGAGTCAAAAAAAGAATTAATGCAAACCTCTTATGATGACTCTAGTTCATTTTGGGGTGACAATGCTTTGGAGGAGGCTAACCAAGAATTAGGAGTTAGACCTCATTCAAACCACTTTTCAACGTTATTCTTAGAGGATGAGATGAGGATCCAGCCCTCCGAGCAAATGATGGATGGTGGGGAGATGGAGTACGATTCCTATATTTTGGAATTTGACATTCCAAAGGAGCATATGGAACTCCCTCCATCAATGGCCAAGGAACTCAACACCCAATGTGAAACTAGTGGCCTATTGATGAACTCGCTTTTACCCAAGGAGCCTAACTAAAAGTTCGATGTGAAGTTGGGTAAAAGGTTCAAATCCTCTAGGTGGAAACATAAAAAAAAGCAATGGTGGTGTCGTGCCATGATGTTAAACTAAGCGCTCGATAGGAGGCAACCTAACACACCACAAATAGTGGCACATATCCTTTTTATTTATGCATGATAGAATAGATTTTTTTTCCATTTCTTTATGCCTAATCCATTAAATGCTAGCATTAGGAAAAATGCTGAATGAACTTGAAAAGGGGAAATCTGTGAAATTGTCAAGTTTGGACTAAATAGGAAGTGCAGGAAACCCAATTTTTGGTCTTAGTTACTACGACCGTGGTCCATTCCACCGCGATCGTGGAGGCCGCATGACTGCGATTGCAGTACTGGGACCACGGTTAGGGTCAAATCAGATTAAATAACCATCCGACTGCCAGTTTCCCTCACTCCTCTATTTCAATTTTTATGAAAATTCTTTTTAATTTTTTGCATTCCATTGTATATCCAAGCGTCAATTCATCCTGTGCATAATCTAATTTGGTAAGTTGTCTTAACTCCATTGATTTGAATAATTACATACTTAGAACCTGTAGTTTAGGAGAGGCCTAAAATGATGTTTTCATCACTAAATGCGTGCTTATTTTCGACTATTGTTGTGGTTAGCTATTGTAGTTGGTTTGCACACTAATGGGGAAGTCTTGAGTACCTAATTGTAAGGTTTAAACTACTGAAATGATTGTGTACACCTTGTGTTCGATTTAATACCCCCATGAATTACACGTTACATTCTTTGAATCGGGGGTATAATCTTGATAACTAGGCCTGAGTCACTAGGTATTAATCCTTACATGCTTAGTAAAACATGAATGTGGGGATAAAATTATATGTTCTAGCAGAAGTATAGAATTGCAGACAACGGTCTCAGGTATCGTGATCGTAGTCTCAATAACCGTGATCGTGTCACTGTGGTGGCAGTCACTAATTCACGATCGCTATACGTGAGGGCAACATCTGTAGGAATTGAAAAATTCTACACATTCATTTCTTCTCCCAAAACCTGCTATAACACTACCACATGAATTTATTTGTTTGATGTAGCATGTTTTTGGTGTAATAGTTCTAATGATGGCCTAAGTGCATTATTTACAGGATCTAAGCCTCAGAGATGGAGGGATTTGAGAACACCAGATTCATGACCCCAGAATGTCAGAACCTCTACAATGCGGATTTGTACAAGACAAAATTAGTCCCTAAAATGTGTATCAACTTGGATAAAGTGGAGGAAAAGTTCTCAAGTTTTCATACTAGACTCACTCAAACCAGGTGGCTATGCTTTGCACCGGAATAATGTGTTTCTAATGACCATTGGGTGCATGAATTCTACACTAACTTAAGTGTAGTTTCTTTCACAAACCTAGTGATGATGATTCGGGGGAAGCAAGTGAACTTTGGGATAAAGCAGATCAATGAGGTGTATGGACTCCCAAATGTTGAGATGGAGCATTTCCATGCAAAATCATGCTAGCTAGGGACTTGGATGGAAAATATTTTATATGCTGGCAAAGTTGTTCCCTGGGACACTACCAAGAGAGACATTCTGATGAATAACTTCACAGTTGAGGCCAGACTTTGGTTGAATATTATTTATAGCCAAGTATCTCCATTCACTCACATGACCATTGTTACAAACTTGTGAGCTTGGATAGTGATATATCTTCCCTCTTTCATCTCCCTGAATATGGGTAAGATTGTGAATTCAAATAGAGGTAAATTATAAATCATGGAGGTACACATCTTCTCCTCCCTTCCTTTATCACAGAGCTATGCAGGAGGGAACAAGTGGAGGAGTATGCTATAGATACTTGGGTGCTACCAGGCCCCCGCATCTTCCTACTCAAATTTAGAGGTAAGGGCGCCCCAGTCCAGAATAAAAAGAGAAAGGCTAACTCCTGTAAATTGACCCGAGAGGACATAAAATATTGTAGGCCTTCATCAATCAACCCTCTTGATAATATATCAAGTTAGATGCGGGTTGCTAGAGAGCTACTTTCCAGACTGCCTCAGGGACCGGGAGAGTCTTCCACTGCTCATCACTCATATGTAGCTCAGTCAGACTATGATATATACAAGGAGGAGAAAGAGAAGAAGAGAGCCACTGTTGTCTATTTTGAGAGAGCTTATTCAGCCTTACCTACATCACATAGGTACCTCAGGGAATCAAATCAAAAAATGGTAAAGAAAGAGAAGAAGTGAGATAAATTCTTCCAGAAGCTATGGAAGGGGGTGAAGGGCATCTTTAAGGTGCTCAAGCCCAACCATCGACTATCTTCACCTAGGATAGATAGTAAGGATGAGGCCTTTGTTGATTGGTCTATTGATGATGCTGGGGGTGATGGTGCAGAGTCAGTGGCAGAGGATTTCTCTTGCTACATATTTAGGGAGACCCCCACTACTCTTGCTTTCTTGTACATTCAATAGGGACACTATATTCTTTTAGTTGGGGGTGATACCAGATTTATATTTTTTTGATGATGTGTGGCTTAATATTATTTTTATGATTGTTGATTATTTTGGGATAATTCCTTGGATATTGTTTTCATTTTGTTTTTAAAATGCTATATTTTAGGAACCAGGTTGGTGCCCATATTTTATGGATTATCATGTTTTTCTTCTAGTTCTAGTTTTTCTCTTTTTACTCTAGCATTGTTAAATTTTGGTGATGGATGACAAGATTTTCCCTATGATAGATTCAGTGAAGATATTCTTAATGGTAAAGCACTATGTTTGGGTTTTGAGGAATAGGTGTCAAAAATGCAAGGGAAGTTTGCGTACTTGTGGCGTTGTATGTTGTGAAGTTGGGGTCACTTTGTACACCGTTGGTGAAGTCTAAGTGGTTATATGGTTAGTGTGCCCATTTTGAGCCAAAAGTTGAGGCTAAGGCATTGGTTGTTGCCATAATTTAGCAAATTGTGTATGGTGCTAATGTAAAATGAACAACTCCCTCTGTCCAAAAATTTTCAGACTAACATCAAGGGAATGGACATGAGAAATTTTGTAATAAACTTTTTCTCTTTTTGTGGCTTTGCAAGTTTTTGACTTGTGAATAGAAATAGATACTCCAAATTTTTCTCTAGCGGGAGGGACATTTGAGCTCCCTTGACAAATTTTGCATGTCGTGTGTGGAGAGTTATTTTCATACATTTCTTGTATACTTGTGTTATGTAGAACTTGCTCTATTAGTATTTCAAAGCTCATGTTAATTGTATTTGGTTGGATAAATGATCTTAGGCCACCTTTGTGATTTTGGAAGCCCACTCTATCCTAAAAAGCCTACCTAAGCATGAATATAATACCTAGTTACCCACTTTGAGCCTTTGGACTTTTCTTTGGCAAACATATTACAGGACGTAAGCCATTCTTTTTATTTCTCTTTTGAACCATACCCTCCGTGAATTTGAAAATGTAATTCGAGGCTAAAAGCCTAAGTTGGGGGTGGTAAATATGGATAAAAGTAAGTTTGGTGTCACGAAGGTGTATTTTTATGCCTAATGTGCCTAGACTTTGAAAATAATTGAATAGAAGAAGAAATAGTCAAACAAAGGAAAGAATTACGCAAAGGTGCTAGAAAAAGAGATAAAAGAAGTTGGATAAACAAAGGAAACAAAAGGTAAGCATGATAAAAGAGAGAAAACAAAGAAAAGTGGTCCATAGTCAAAAAAGAAAGATTGAAAAAGTGTGATGTAGACGCTCAAGGAAGGGAGTAGACATGTTGTTTCCAAAATGATATCCTACCCTAACTCGAATCTACGTTACAATCTTAGAAATAACTTCGATATCTCTAACCACTTACTTTATTTGGAGTGGTGATTGAAAATAGGGGCAAGCCTATGGTATGAAACTTGTTGCATGGAGATTTCATTTGTGAGGGAGAGAGTTGTCCACTTAAAATTCCTTGTGCATATTTTGTTGCTAGGTGTGAGAAATTCTGTCTCTCATGAGGTTGTCATGTGACACATGTTGAGGTTGGTGATTTTGTCACCTTTCGGCAATGAGGTAAATGGATTATAGCTTAGTTGAAGTCAAAAGGGAGTCACTTCTAAAGTATTGTTTTATTGTTCCTTGGTTACTCTTTACAATTTTAAGTATCCTTTAATGTTGCATCTTATGATGATGGATGTAGTGAAAATTAGCTTAGCTCGTGTCCAATGAGCTACTTATGGTTGCGATTAAAGTTGAAGTCATTTTGAACTTTAAGGTATAAAGTTTAGGCATAGAGAATTGTTGTCTCATAGTAAGAGGTAGTGTTGCTTGAGGAAAAACAAATGATTTAAGTTTTGGATGTTGATGAGTGGTGATTTTACCACTCATTCTCACTAAAATTTTGTGCACATTACCTTGTTTTGAATAAATGAATGAGACATATTGGTGATAAAATACACTAATATCCACTCTTTGCAGACATAGAGTTGAGGAGATCAAAAGATATGGATTAGAGATGAAAATAATCAAAATGGAGTAAGAAAAGTGCAACAGACTTGGAGAAGCAAGGCCTCAAGTACCGTGGTCGCGGTCTCCTGACCGGAATCGTGACAGTCAAGAAAAAGTAAGCCAACCACGATCGTAGAAGTTACCCACGGTTCGGACGATCGCAGCTTAGTAGAAAAAAATCAGCCCAAGGGCAAAACCATAAATGTACGTAGCTGACCCTAATTTTTAAAAAGTGACTAAACCCTATCATGAGATCATATTCCATCTTCCCTAAGTTTTAGGCTTTAGTTCTTGGAATTCATATTCTCCATTTTTGGAGAAGAAAAAATATTGTATAATTTTTTGGTGAAGAATACATTGGAGACTTTGTAAGTGGAAGTTTAGCTCACTTCCATTTTTTATTTTTGGGAGTGAAAAGTTTGAATTAACATTCACTTAATCTTTAATAAATCATTTAAATGGAGATTATGGGTGTATATTTACTTATTTATCTTATTTATAGCTAGATCTCCCTCTCGGGGTTATGTGTGAATAGGGTTTAAAGTGTATGTGGGTGGTTATTGATTAGATTCTACTAGTAGCTCATGTTTATGGGTTTTATCATTGTTATGCTAACTTGGTTGGGATTTGATGGGTGAAAGACCCAAATACCCACATGGGTATGATGCGTGAAATATCCATTCTCTAGAAAACCTAAAGTCTTCTTCGAAAGAAGAGATTTGGGTGAAGTTTAGGAATCCATATCATCCTTGAAAGAGGGATGTGGAGACCAAAGCAATGATAGACAATTGTATATGTAGTTTAATAAATTCTCATTATCTTAGACATAAGGGTGAATGTGAGGTTTAATACACCATGGGTATCATCCTAGAAATAGGGATGCCTAGACTGAGGTTGTGGTTACCAATTGTTGAACACACCTATTAGGTATTCGAAAGAATCAATAGGTGAAAGTTTGGTGTTTTTTTTAAAGACTATCTTCAAAATCTATAACCAAACCTATCCATATTTAGCTTACTAAATTGATGTTGATTACCAACACCCATATGTTACTCCCTTAGTAATGTATAATTCCAAGATTCGTGCATAATTGTCAAAACTCTAATTATTCGTGGCCCCAAATTTATACTAGAAAAAACCAAAAAGAAACATTAGTGTTGATACCAAACTCCCCCATTTTTACCCTCTTGCCACATTTGTTTGGATTTAGCTCGTATATATTATTTTGAAGTAACTTAATGTCATTCATATTGTTCCTTGTGGATTCGACCCCGACTCCAAAGTTGGGTAAATATATTGATGACGACCACCTTACACTTAAATTGACGTGTAAGTTGAGCGTTATCAATGACCGACAAGGCTAGAGGATATATTGATGATATGTTGATGTGCGTCAAATATGGAAGATATATTAATGTTATATTAATGCCCAACAAGGCTGGAGGATATATTGATGATAAGTTGATGCCCGACAAAGGCGAAGGATATATTGATGTTATTTTGATGTCGGGCGAGGCCGTAGGATTTATTGATGTTATGATGATACCTGACAAATTTGGAAGAGGTATTGATGTTACAATAATGACCGATTCTCATGGCCCGAACCAGGGTCTGGCTGTGACAGGTACCTAAAGTCCCACGTGAACCAGATATTGCCCCCTTTCACCTAACCTAACTAGTACAACAATCACAAGTGTCGGATGACTTCTGACATATAGAAAAAATATTGAAGAATAAGACTGGTCATAAATCATGAAATTTCTAAACCAATCCACTCTAAACAACACACCCAAGTACACAGTAATCCAACAAAGTCTTTATAACCCAAAGTCAATAAAATATCGATACATGCCCTTGGCAATAACCAAAACCAAAGTCTAAACAAGTCTAATACGTAGAATATAAGGACCCTAAAATTAAGCCTTCTAGAGTATGGAAGCTCACCACTTTAATCTCAACTCACGAACCACTCAAACACCTGATCACTGTGCAAGTAAAGTAGAAGAAGTTCTGGGACCTACATTGCATGGGGATACAACATCTGGAGGCAGTTAGCTATTCGAGCACTAGTATGTAACTCAAGGATAGAGGAATAAAATAATGCCATCATCAAAAACATGTCAAATCATCATATGCAATCACATGAATATACATATATTTATTGTGTCGGGAAATGGTACAAGGTTTAGCATAAATGTAAAACCCCGATACGCTGAACCGGAATGCTACACGGTGCTCATGACCCCGAAGGACCACAATCTAACCCATGACTGATATCTGTACCTGTAACTGCATAATATTCATATAAAATACGGAAACATGAACAAAGAGGGCGTAAGGTTCAATCTTGAATAATAAGATATCTGAAATAAGGTGGTATCACAGTACCAAAACAAAACTGAAAATACTAAAGTCTAAATCTGAAAAAAAACCTCTATAATCGTCTGAAAGCCTCTAAACTTTCTGAATAAGGACTTGAAGGAACATGTCTCCAACTAACTCCCAAAACTGAGGATAAACTAAAATAATAGAATAATAAATGTAACGATCATGACCTTGAAAGATGAGGACTCATTGCTTACTGAACTGCTACTGCTGATCTGGAATCTGCACCTAAGAACCTATGGTGTAACATAAAAGAAAGCACCATAGCGCAAATGCATCAGTACAACTAAAGTATTGAGTATTTGTGGGGGTAGGCAAAATGCATGGGGTTTGAATGCATGAACATACAAACTAATATGAACGTGATAATACATACATACATACATAACTACTACAGAACTCGTGGAGATACTGACTACTTGAGTTTGAACTCTGACAATGTAAGTTTCGTGATACTGAGATACTGAATGACTGATGACATGGATGAATATACCTAATAGTCCTAATTCTGAGGAAAACTATCTAAGTTCCATACTGTATCTGAACATCTAAGTCTGAGATCACTCCTAGCTGACGAGTGATCTTTGAAACTGATAATGAGAGTACTCGACTGAATCTGAGATTGAGATCAAGCCTGTCTTCCTGGTGACCTCTAGATATAATAATAAGCATCTGAATATGGTACCAATCCTATCTGACGGGATGGTCCAGGAATCATTGGAACTATCTAAGTTCCTTACTGAGATTGATGACTGTATCTGATAGTCCTGATTCCTGATTTCTACTCTGAAGACTGATACTAACACTGTAACTGTACTATAACTGTGGGAGGTAGTAACCTAACCGACATACCCCACTACTATACTAGTGGGGTCTAATCTTTGCCCTGATTGGATGGGTGTCAATACCATGCTACGGGTAGAGACCTCTGCTATGGTCAAGGCTCTCTAACGGGTGACCCTAAAAAGGAAATCAAGCCTAAGGCAATATAATAATCAAGTTTAGCCTTAATCTGATGGGTGACTCCTTTTCTGCGCTGGCTACGAAGTTTTGGAGTACATGGATTGCTGCTAACGGCTCTGCCTTTATAATAGGAAAACCGCCATCCCTGCACTCGCTCGGTGCTAGTCCCTACTCCTAACTGAAAGACACTGAACAGATTAACTGCGCTGAATTTACTAACTGAACTAAACTAATTTTGAGTTTACTGAGTTCCTTGGACTTATGGAACACTACTAACATCTGATATCTAGCTAAGTTATGAGATTGTCGATCTTACTGAGTACTGAGTTTTGATAAGATTTCTGAGTCTTTCTTGAGTCACATGACTAACTGCAATCTATGGAACATAGCTTTACTGAGGATGTCTTGAAACATGACCCTAGCTCTAGGCACACAACTATAGTTTTTGAGTACAAGTACCTCCAGGACTCGATGGAAGGAAACTGACACACGTGACTGACTTGATCACAAGATTTGAGTCCACAATTCACAATATCATAAGTAAGGATTTCATAATAAGAATGATCTTCAAAAACTATCAAATGATCGGGAATGCACACAACATCTATATACTTGCATGGCTTTAATAACATGGTCATTCCATATCACAACAATATCATGAGCATCTCATACAACTTCTTCAATTCAAGAAAATAGCATGGGGATCACGTTGAACATAAACTTAGAACATAGAATAGTCATTTAGGACTTATTATGTCAGAAAAGCATGATTTTTATTCCCTTAGGTATTTTCACAAACACCTTACATGCACATCTTAGGAATAGGTGGATTCATCATGATTTCTAACATTCAACCACCAATTTCAAATGTTTATACGTTAAATACAATCATATCCTCACATAAAACATACCAAGACCCCATCTTAGGCATCATCATACTCCAACAACATGAACATCAACCACCAACAACATAAACATCATAATACCTAATTTAGAAGATGGTTCTTGAGCTTCAGGGATGAAAGGAGTCCATGAATCAACTCACGCATACCTTAGAAGGAAGATTCTTGATGATTAACGGAGGAATTTCCTTGAAATCGGATCTTCAAGCTTAGTTATGCAACCCTAGTTATTTTTCTCTTTTAGTGCTCTTGGATGATGAGCTTTGAGGTGATAATAGGTTTGTAATATGTTTAGAAGCTATATATTTCGTAGGGATAAGTTTAGGGACGTGTAAGGAGTGTGAAAAGACTTAATTACCCTTAAAATAACTCAAAACGGAGTGTTTTTGGCACCTAGAACTGACTTAGGCAGTGCCCAAGTGATTTTCTAAGCTAGGTTGGGCGGCGCCTAACCAATCGCCTATGCTTGGGTTGGGCGGCGGCTAACCAATCGCCTATGCTTACTATCTCTCACAAAAATGGGCATAACTTTTCGCTCGGGTATTGGATTAAGGAGAAATTGGTATCATTGGAAAGCTAATTCTATTCTCTACTATTTGGTGGGTCTAAATCAACCAAAATACCACATTAACATCGATTTATACTCGTTCAAAAATGACCCTTGCAAAATCGAACACTAAAACTTGATGGATTCAAAAACTCTTAGCTTGTATTACCTTAAGTGACTCATATGAACATGCTTAATGCAACATAAGCTATCCTATTACTAGGATATTCATTGTAAGTCATGTACTCAAGTATGAATCACAGGATAGGAGATTGCATACGTAGGAATACTTATTCACTTCCTAGCTTAGAAACATGCGGGGTATTACAATATCTCCCCCTTAGGAAAATTCGTCCTCAAATGAGAATTAACTGAGATGGGAGAGATAATAAGATGAATTACGTACAAGAAATACACTACTGAAACATGGATTCATGACTGACATGACTGAAAGCGGAGCACAATATACTGAACATGTATATCTGATGCATGAGAAGCTGATTCATGAATATAAGACTGAGGACTCTAATAAAGTGAGTTTTCTCAAAATGAGAAGGAATTTCTGATGCACAAATGAAAGACTAAATCCATGCATATCTGATGCATGATTACATGACTGACATGATATATAAATGTATTAGTGAAGTTACTGATAAATAGTACTTTCTCTACTGAACATGTATATCTAATGCCTGAATATCTGACTAAGCTGACTCTTGAAAGCTTGACTAGTTATGCCATGGAAATTGATAACTAATTTATAACGAGAACATTAAAGCATCAAGAAAAGGGTGGGGTATCTCCCCCTTGGGATACTATGTCCCTCTAGGAATGTTTAACTTGCTGAGATACTGGGGTGATGCACAGGGCATCTGCAAACTAGATTATAAGTAAACATTAGAGATCTGAGACTAATGCATGATGTATGAATTGAACTAGACCTGCTAATGTTACTAACTAATTCATGTGGAAACATAAGCTCAAACGAGCGCAATATATATAACAATGCATACAATGATCATGAAAACTTGTAATGTACCCAAATCTAGGTTGGGGAAACATTCTGGATCATGGTGAGTCTGGAGTGAATAGAATCGATTCTAACGCTGACCACTATTGGTACTGGGATTTGCGGCTTGCTCACGTGAATTTCTACATTTCTGAGCTAACACTCTACACTCCCGCACTCGGTGGCCTGGTTTACCGCACCCAAAACATACTTGACTATTAGCTCTACATGTACCCAGATGATTCTTGCCACACTCTTCACAAAGAGGATAAGTACACTCACTTCTAACACTACTCAGGGCTTTGGAGCCTGGCGCCCCTCCATGAATAACATATCCAAATTTAGGTGTGGGTACACTAGCTGAAGATAGAACAGGGGATGAATTTTTATGACTATGGTGAGAACGATTACCACCCTGTGACCCAGCCGGAGAAAAGCTGTAACTACCTGCTCTGAATCTCTTATTCGATCTCTCCCTCTCCTTAGACTTATCTGTCTCTATCTGCTGAGAATGGATCATTAATCTAGCGAGGTCTATGTCCTTATTGATAATAGATATTCTACACTCTTTCAATACCAACCCAGACACACCAGTCACAAACTTATTCATGCTCGCTCTGGGGTCAGCTATCAAGTCAGGAGCATACTTAGATAACTAGTTGAACTTAAGACAATACTTCTTCACTGTCATGGAGCCTTGTCTCAGGTTTATAAACTCTTCTACCTTATCCTCTCTCATCTCTAATGGGAAAAACTTATCTAAAAAGGCATCCTAAAATATCTTCCAAGTCATGGGAGTTGCATCTTCACCTCTAGTCTTCTTCTATAACACTACCTAATCATGAGCAATATCTTTCAGCCTATAGGACGTTAATTCCACACTCTCCTCCTTTGACACATGCATGATTTGGGCGATCTTCTTTACCTCTTCTAGATACAGCTGTGGGTCCTCACCAGTTACTGACCCAAAGAATTCTGGAGGGTTCATTCACATAAAACTTCTTATTCTGGCTGCAGTTGAATCCTCATCTTGATAAGGTGGGGCTGCAGTGTGTCGGTTGCCCTGAACGCTAGTGTTCACAGCCTGGGCTAGCAACTGAAAAGCTGCCCGAAATTCTACATGTGACACATTCTCATTCAAAGGATCGGCGGGATGCGGGGCTGACTGATTCCCTGTTCTCTTCTTAGGAGGCATGTTCTGCAAATAAAAGAAGAACAAGGATTAAACTGAGAGTTCAACTTGAGCTTTTGCTCACTGGCACGATATGAGTATTGAAAGAAGGGAAACTATTCCTAAAACATCTTATAGCCTCCTATACATAAATGTGGCGTGCAACACACCCATGTACAAGACTCTACTAGATGTGGCTTTCAGACTTCCTAGGACTCTATTGAACCTTAGGCTCTGATACCAAGTTTGTAACACCCCGATTCGCTAAACCAGAATGCTACACAGTGCTCATGACCCCGAAGGAACAAACGCTAACCCATGACTGATATTTGTACCTGTAACTGCATAATATTTATATAAAATATGGAAACATGAACAAAGAGGTCATAAGGTTCAATCTTGAATAATAATATATACGAAATAAGGTGGTATCACAGTACCAAAACAAAACTAGAAATACTAAATTCTAAATCTAAAAAAAACTCTATAATCGTCTGAAAGCCTCTAAACTATCTGAATAAGGAGCTGAAGGAACATGTCTCCAACTAACTCCCTAAACTAAGCATAAACTGAAATAAAGGAATAATAAATGTAATGATCATGTCCTTGAAAGATGAGGACTCAGTGCTTACTAAACTTCTACTACTGATCTGGAATCTGCACCTAAGAACCTATGGTGTAACATAAAAGAAAGCACCATAGCGCAAATGCGTCAGTACAACTAAAGTACTGAGTATACGTGGGGGTAGGCTAAATTCATGGGGTTTGTATGCATGAACATGATGACTAATATGAACGTGAGAATACATACATACATAAATGCTATAGAACTCATGGAGATACTGACTACTTGAGTTTGAACACTAACAACATAAGTTTCGTGATACTAAGATACTGAATGACTGATGACATGGATGACTGTACCTAACAGTCCTAATTCTGAGGAAAACTATCTAAGTTCCATACTATATCTGATCATCTAAGTCTGAGATCAGTCCTAGCTGACGAGTGATCTCTGAAACTGATAATGAGAATACTCGACTGAATCTGAGATTGAGATCAAGCCTGTCTGCCGGGTGACCTCTAGATATAATAATAAGCACCTGAATATGGGACAAAGCCTATCTGATGGGATGGTCCAGGAATCATTGGAACTATCTGAGTTCCTTACTGAGATTGATGACTGTATCTGATAGTCCTGATTCCTGATTTCTACTCTGAAGACTGATACTAACACTGTACCTGTACTGTAACTGTGAGAGGTAGTAACCTAACCGACATGCCCCACTACTGTACTGGTGGGGTCTAATTTTTTCCCTAATTGGAAGGGTGCCAATACCATGCCATGGGTAGAGACCTCTGCTATGGTCAAGCCTCTCTAACGGGTGATCCTGAATAGGAAATCAAGCCTAAGCCAATATAATAATCAAGTTTAGCCTTAATCTGATGGGTGACTCCTTTTCTGCGCTGGCTACGAAGTTTTGGAGTACAGGGATTGCTGCTAACGGCTCTGCCTTTATAATAGGAAAACTGCCATCCCTGCACTCGCTCGGTGCTAGTCCCTACTCCTAACTGAAAGACACTGAACATATTAACTGCGCTGAATTTACTAACTGAACTGAACTAATTCTGAGTTTACTGAGTTCTTTGTACTGATGGAACACTACTAACCTTTGATATCTAGCTAAGTCATGAGATTACCGATCTTACTGGGTACTGAGTTTTCATAAGATTTCTGAGTCTTTCCTGAGTCACATGACTTACTGCAATCTATGGAACATAGCTTGATTGAGGATGTCTTGAAACATGACACTAGCTCTAGGGACACAGCTATAGTTTTTGGGTACAAGTACCCCCAGGACTCGATGGAACGAAACTGACACACATGACTGACTTGATCACAAGGTTTGAGTCCACAATTCACAATATCGTAAGTAAGGATTTCATAATAAGAATGATCTTCAACAAACTATCACATGATCAAGAATGCACACAACATATATATAATTGCATGGCTTCAATAACATGGTCATTCCATATCACAACAATATCATGAGCATCTCATATAACTTCTTCAATTCAAGACAATACCATGGGGATCACGTCGAACATAAACTTAGAACATAGAATAGTCACTTAGGACTTATTATGTCATAAAAGCATGATTTTTATTCCCTTAGGTATTTTCACAAACACCTTACATGCACATCTTAGGAATAGGTGGATTCATCAAGATTTCAAACATTCAACCACCAATTTCACATGTTTATACGTTAAATACCATCATATCCTCACATAAAACATACCAAGACCCCATCTTAGGCATCATCAAACTCCAACCACATGAACATCAACCACAAACAACATAAACATCATAATACATAATTTAGAAGATGGTTCTTGAGCTTCATGGATGAAAGGAGTCCATGAATCAACTCACGCATACCTTAGAAGGAAGATTCTTGCTAATTGATGGAGGAATTTCCTTGAAATCGGATCTTCAAGCTTAGTTATGCAAACCTAGTTGTTTTTCTCTTTTAGTGCTCTTGGATGATGAGCTTTGAGGTGATAATAGGGTTGTAATATGTGTTGAAGCTATATATTTCATAGGGTTAAGTTTAGGGACGTGTAAGGAGTGTGAAAAGACTTAATTACCCTTAAAATAACTCAAAACGGAGTGTTTTTGGCACCTGGAACTGACTAAGGAGGTGCCCAAATGATTGCCTAAGCTAGGTTGGGCCGCGCCTAACCAATCACCTATGCTTGGGTTGCGCGGCGCCTAACCAATCTCCTATGCTTTCTGTCTCTCACGAAAATGGGCATAACTTTTCGCTCGGGTATTGGATTAAGGAAAAATTTGTATCGTTTGAAAGCTAATTCGATTCTCTAATATTTGGTGGGTCTAAATCAGCCAAAATACCAAATTAACATTGAGTTATACTCGTTCAATGATGACCATTGCACAATCGAACACTAAAACATGAGGGATTCAAAAACTCTTAGATTGTATTACCTTAAGTGACTCATATGAACATGCTTAATGCATCATATGTTATCCTATCACTAGGATATTCATTGTAAGTTATGTACTTAAGTATGAATCACAGGATAGGTGATTTCATACGTAGGAATACTTATTCACTTCCTAGCTTAGAAACATGCGGGGTATTACAATATCTCCCCCTTGGGAAAATTCTTCCTCGAATGAGAATTAACTGAGGTGGGAGAGATAATAAGATGAAGTACGTACAAGACATACACTAATGAAACATGGATTCATTACTGACATGACTGAAAGTAGAGCACAATATACTGAACATACATATCCGATGCATGGGAACCTGATTCATGAATATAAGACTGAGGGCTCTAATAAAGTAAGTTTTCTCAAAATGAGAATGCATTTCTGATGCACAACTGAAAGACTGAATCCATGCTTATCTGATGCATGATTATATGACTGACATGATATGTAAATGTATTAGTAAAGTTACTGATAAATAGTACTTTCTCTACTGAACACATATATCTAATGCCTGAATATCTGACTGAGCTGACTCTTGAAAGCTTGACTGATTATGCCATGGCACTTGATAACTAATTTATAATGAGAACATGAAAGCATCAAGAAAAGGGTGGGATATCTCCCTCTTGGGATACTATGTCCCTCTAGGAATGTTTACCTTTCTGAGATACTGGGGTGATGCACAGGGCATCTACAAACTAGATTATAACTAAACATTGGAGAGCTGAGACTAATGCATGTTGTATGAACTGAACTAGACCTGCTAATGTTACTGACTAATTCATGTGTAAACATAATCTCAAACGAGCGCAAGATATCTAACAATGCATACAATGATCATGAAAAACTTGTAACGTACCCGAATCTAGGTTGGGGAAACATTCTGGATCATGGTGAGTCTGGAGTGAATAGAGTCAATTCTGACGCTGACTACTATTGTTACTGGGATTTGCGGCCTGCTCACGTGAATCTCTACCTTTCTGAGCAACACTCTACACTCCCGCACTCGGTGGCCTGGATTAACGCACCCAAAACATACCTAACTATTAGCTCTGTATGCACCCAGATAATTCTTGCCACACTCTTCAAAAAGCGGATAAGTACGCTCACTTCTAACACTAATCTAGGCTTTGGAGCCTGGCGCCCCTCCATAACTAACATATCCAAAGTTAGGTGAGGGAACACTAGCTGAAGATGGAACAGGGGCTGAATTTTTCTGACTATGGTGAGAACGATTACCACCCTATGACCCAGCCGGAGAAAAGCTGTAACTACCTACTCTGAATCTCTTATTCAATCTCTCCCTCTCCTTAGACTTATCTGTCTCTATCTGCTGAGCATGCATCATTAATCTAGTAAGGTCTATGTCCTTATTGAGCATAGCTGTTCTACACTCTTTCAATACCAACCCAGACACACCAGTCACAAACTTACTCATACTCTCTCTGGGTCCAGCTATCAAGTCAAGACCATACTTAGATAACGGGTTGAACTTAAGACAATACTCATTCACTGTCATGGAGCCTTGTCTCAGGTTCATAAACTCTTCTACCTTAGCTTCTCTCATCTCTAATGGGAAAAACTTATCTAAGAAGGCATCCTAAAATATCTTCCAAGTCATGGGAGTTTCATCTTCCCCTCTACTCTTCTTCCACAACACTACCCAATCATGAGAAATATCTTTTATCCTATTGGACGCTAATTCCACACTCTCCTCCTCTGACACATGCATGATTTGGGTGATCTTCTATACCTCTTCTAGATACAGCTGTGGGTCCTCACAAGTTACTGACCAAAAGAATTCTGGAGGGTTCATTCTCATAAAATTTCTGATTCTGGCTGTATCTGAATCCCCATCTTGCTGGGGTGGGGCTGCAGTGTGTCGTTTGCCCTGAACACTAGTGGTCACAGCCTGGGCTAGCGCCTGAAAAGCTGCCCAAAATTCTGCATGTGACACATTCTCATTCAAAGGATCTGCAGGCTATGGGGCTACCTGATTCCCTGTTCTCTTCTTAGGAGTCATGTTCTACAAACAGAAGAGGAACAACGATTAAACTGAGAGTTCAACTTGAGTTTTTTTGCTCACTGGCACGATATGAGTATTGAAAGAAGGGAAACTGTTCCTAAAACATCTTATAGCCTCCTGTACATAAATGTGGTGCGCAATAAACCCATGTACAAGACTCTACTAGATGCGGCTTTCAGACTTTCTAGGACTCTATTGAACCTTAGGATCTGATACCAAGTTTGTAACACCCCAATTCGCTGAACCGGAGTGCTACACTGATATCTGTACCTGTAACTGCATAATATTCATATAAAATGTGGAAACATGAACAAAGAGGGCGTAAGGTTCAATCTTGAATAATTAGATATCTGAAAAAAGTTGGTATCACAGTACCAAAACAAAACTGAAATTACTAACGTCTAAATCTGAAAAAAAACCTCTATAATCGTCTGAAAGCCTCTAAACTGTCTGAATAAGGAGTTGAAGGAACATGTCTCGAACTTACTTCCTAAACTGAGCATAAACTGAAATACTGGAATAATAAATGTAATGATCATGTCCTTGAATGATGAGGACTCACTGCTTACTAAACTGCTACTGCTGATCTGGAATCTGCACCTAAGAACCTATGGTGTAACACAATAGAAAGCACCATAGCCCAAATACGTCAGTACAACTAAAGTACTGAGTCTACGTGGGGATAGGCTAAATGCATGGGGTTTGTATGCATGAACATGCTGATCAATATGAACGTGAGAATACATATATACATACATAACTGCTACAGAACTCATGGAGATACTGACTACTTGAGTTTGAACACTGACAACGTAAGTTTCGTGATACTGAGATACTGAATGACTGATGACATGGATGACTGTACCTAACAGTCCTAATTCTGAGGAAAACTATCTGAGTTCCAAACTATATCTGAACATCTAAGTCTTAGATCAGTCCTAGTTGACGAGTGATATCTGAAACTGATAATCAGAATACTCTACTGAATCTAAGATTGAGATCAAGCCTGTCTACTGGGTGGCCTATAGATATAATAATGAGCATCTGAATATGGGACCAAGCCTATCTGACGGGATGGTCCAGGAATCATTGGAACCATCTGAGTTCCTTACTGAGATTGATGACTGTATCTGACTGTCCTGATTCCTGATTTCTACTCTGAAGATAGATACTAACACTATAAATGTACTGTAACTGTGGGAGGTAGTAACCTAATCGACATGCCCCACTACTGTACTGTTCAATACCATGCCACGAGTAGAGACCTCTGCTATGGTCAAGCCTCTCTTACGGGTGACCCTGAACAGGAAATCAAGCCTAAGTCAATATAATAATCAAGTTTAGCCTTAATCTGATGGGTGAATCCTTTCCTGCACTGGCTACGTAGTTCTGGAGTATAGGTATTGCTGCTAACAACTCTGCCTTTATAACGGGAAAACAGCCATCCCTGCACTCGCTCGGTGCTAGTCCCTACTCCCAACTGAAAGACATTGAACAGATTAACTGCGCTGAATTTACTAACCAAACTGAATTGATTCTGAGTTTATTGAGTTCCTTAGACTGATGGAACACTACTAACCTCCGATATCTAGCTAAGTCATGAGATTGCCGATCTTACTGAGTTCTATGTTTTCATAAGATTTCTGAGTCTTTCCTGAGTCACATGACTAACTGCAATCTATGGAACATAGCTTGACTGAAGATGTCTTGAAACATGACACTAGTTCTAGGCACACAACTATAATTTTCGGGTACAAGTACCCCCAGGACTCGATGGAAGGAAACTGACACACATGACTGACTTGATCACAAGATTTGAGTCAACAATTCACAATATCATAAGTAAGGATTTCATAATAAGAATGATCTTCAACAAACTATCACATGATCGGGAATGCACACAACATCTATACACTTGCATGGCTTCAATAACATGGTCATTCCATATCACAACAATATCATGAGCATCTCATACAACTTCTTCAATTCAAGACAATAGCATGGGGATCATGTTGAACATAAACATAGAACATAGAATAGTCACTTAGGACTTATTATGTCATAAAAGCATGATTTCTATTCCCTTAGGTATTTTCACAAACACCTTACATGCACATCTTAGGCATAGGTGGATTCATCAAGATTTCAAACATTCAACCACTAATTTCACATGTTTTTACATTAAATACCATCATATCCTCACATAAAACATACCAAGACCCCATCTTAGGAATCATCAAAATCCAACCATATGAACATCAACCACCAACAATATAAATATCATAATACATAATTTAGAAGATGGTTCTAGAGATTCATGGATGAAAGGAGCCCATGAATCAACTCATGCATACCTTAGAAGGAAGATTCTTGATGATTGACGGAGGAATTTCCTTGAAATCGGATCTTCAAGCTTAGTTATGCAACCCTAGTTGTTTTTCTCTTTTAGTGCTCTTGGATGATGAGCTTTGATGTGATAATAGGGTTTTAATATGTTTAGAAGCTATATATTTCGTAGGGTTAAGTTTAGGGATGTGTAAGGAATGTGAAAAGACTTAATTACCCTTAAAATAACTCAAAACGGAGTGTTTTTGGCACCTGGAACTGAATTAGGCAGCGCCCAAGTGATTTCCTAAGCTAGGTTGGGCGGCGCCTAACCAATCGCCTATGCTTGGGTTGGGCGGCGCCTAACCAATCGCCTATGCTTACTGTCTCTCACGAAAATAGGCATAATTTTTCGCTCGGGTATTGGATTAAGGCAAAATTTGTATCGTTGGAAAGCTAATTCGATTATTTACAATTGGGTGGGTATAAATCAGCCAAAATACCACATTAACATCGAGTTATACTCGTTCAAAGATGACCCTTACAAAATCAAACACTAAAACTTGATGGATTCATAAACTCTTAGCTTGTATTACCTTAAGTGACTCATATGAACATTCTTAATGCATCATTCGCTATCCTATCACTAGGATATTCATTGTAAGTCATGTACTCAAGTATGAATCACAGGATAGGAGATTGCATACGTAGGAATACTTATTCACTTCCTAGGTTAGAAACATACGGGGTATTACAATAAACTTTGAAAACCTTAACATAGGTTGTGTAGCATAACCATCATAAAACAAGGCACCCATGGGTTATATAGGCCCATCTCTCCCCTAGATGGAAGGTCCCCAGTGCATGTAGCTGCACAAACTAGAGGATATCTATATCCGTATATTCCATTATGGGGTACTCAAACCTCCCGGCATAATCAAGGTGACCTAAGCACCAATGTATATAATATGGGGGACTCGAACCTCCCATTCATATATATATTCAGGTAATTCAAATCTCCTGGTGATATAGACACCTACACCGGTTAGTGCGATTTCCAGTTTAGTCCTTCGAACTCCACTTTCACATCCCGACTACACATCCCGCATTAAATACCAATTTAAAACATTTATTACATACATCCATAACTATTAATCCATTTACTTACCAAAGGCATCCCGTTGGTCTCATCATACAAGCCCTACTTTGAAGTGTACAACATGCCATAACTATTACCATTCAATATTGGGACTCAAAACCATTGTCTATGCGAAGATATCAATTCAGTTCAATGTTTAAGGACTCGAACCCACTTAGCCATTCAAACTACCAACGTTACAACTCAAATAAACTTATGGCCAATAAGGCCTTTATGAAACCATTTACCAACCATTTACATTAATAAGCCAATGCCTTAGTTCAAATCATAATTAAATTAAATTTATGGTCATCAAAACCTTTGTAAAGCCATTCACCTTCATTAACATTCTTATGCCAAGAATTAGTTCAAAACACAATTCAATATGTTGCAAAAAATTTCTCTTAGACATTTTCCCAAACAGGTTGAGGGCATACCATCATCAAATAATTTTTCAAGCCATAAACTATCAAGTTAGTGTTAACCATGAACCCTTAGTTTGAATCAAAATTTACAAGCACCCACATGTGCAAAAATATTAGTAAAACATGTATAAACATAAGTCGAATCATGAGAGAATAATACTAAACAATATGCAACCAAACCCTCAATCATGGATTTCAAAACCACCATTTATGATTCAAGAACAATGTTTAAAACATATGATTTTTTTGAACTAACCATGAAGGAAGAGTCACATGCCTGAGTTATGAAAATTCACGAAGAAATTTCAATCCTTAAGCCTCTCGATGACCACCTTGATGAAACCCTAGCCCAATCTTCTTGAGAAGTTTTTAGAGAGTATTTAGAGGGTGTTTTGATCTTTCCAAAGTATAGAATGAGGGATAAAATAGTCTTATAAGACTTGGGATATTAAGGGCTCGGGGTGGGAAATGTATAAAATTCCCTCTGCTTAAAATCTATAAAAAGGATGCAGGAGGGTACGGTTGGACCTCTTACTCATATCCACATCATACGAGTGGTACCCTCTACTCGTAACTTGATCAGAAAGTTGGACATCACATTTTGTCCAACATACAACTTCTCAACCTAACTCGTACCCTAACCATACAAATAGTACCATTCAAGTCGTACCCTAAGCAGACTATATAGGCTAAACTCTAGATGACATACGATTGGTCACTATACCGTGAACATACGACTCATATGGAGTCTTCTCGTACCTTGAACAAAACTTAGAAAATATGACACTAATAAACATATGAATAGGGTCCTAAACCTATACCCATACCATACAGTTCAAGTTTGTGAGTCATATGATGATCAGAGGGTTGATGACACAAGAAGTTTGCGAGGGCTAAAGTTTGGGGCATTTTTGTCTCCCCCACTTAGGATCATTGGTCCTCAAATGATGGGACGAGGCAATACAAGTATGATTAAACCCTCAAATGTCTCTAATTTTACTTTAAGATAGAAATAACATGCCAAGGAATTCATAATCCACCAATAAGAAAGATAGAAAATAAAGATGTCAAGAACCAACACATAGCTCAAGAACAATTTTCCAAAATCAGAAATAGGAATGGCTACTTGAAATCCATGACCCTCTAGGATTCCCAAGTAGCTTTATTAGACTTTTGGTTCTACCATCAAACCTTCACTGAAGCCACATCTTTCTCCTGCAATCGACGAACTTGCATATCCAAGATCCTCACTGGGACCTCCTCATAGGTTAAAGAATCTAAAATACTAATGTTCTTTAAGGGTGACCAATGAAGGATCACCCACGCATTTTTGCAACATAGATACATGGAATATCGGGTGAATGGAAATCATGCTAGGGGGTAAATCCAACTCATATGCAACATTTCCAGCCCTTCTCAAAACCACATACGGGCCAACATATTAGGGACTGAGCTTCCCCTTTTTCCTAAACCGCATCACTCCCTTCATGGGAGACACCTTCAAGAACACCCAATCTCCAACCATAAATTCCAAGTCCCTTCATCTCACATCCATATAGGAATTTAGGCGACTTTAGCAAGTCTTAATCCTATACCGAATTACCTTCACCTTTTACATAGCTTGTGTAAGACCCCGTAAAATCCTAAGTCTAGAATTCAGCTCTTTAAGCTTGTCAAGCTCCAAGACTTAGAAAATTTTTTGCAACTGTTCAACACTTAGTCTCATTTTAGACCTTCAAACTTCGAGGATTTATTTGATGACCTTCCCCACCTTCATTTTTGGATTTTCCAGTTACGTTGTGATGGGGCAAGGTCGTAGTACATCCCGAGTAAGTTTTGGAATTTTTTTGATAGCATAAGGGCGTATTTTGTTTTCCAAAATAGTAGCCAGGGGGATCTCGGGCTATAAGGCAGGCGCCGCCCGGTGGATAGCGCGCTATAAGGCAGGCGCCGTCCCCTGGGTCACCCCAGGATAATTTCTACGGTCCACCTCCGTGTCCTTGAGGGACTTTTTGTCAATTCTTATCCATATATAAGTCCCCCAAAATGGGATTGAGGCCCCAAATCAGCTAATTTCACTAATTTTCATCAAAATTCACTCAAGAAACATCAAGAACAAGTCTAGGGTTAAATTGGGGGTTTCAAGTTTCAAGCAAATTCCACCATAAATTCTATGAATTCTTAATCTAAGGTATGTGTAGTGTTCATCCATGGATTCCTTTCATCCGTGGAGTTCAAGAATCAATCTTTAAATACTAAATTATGATTGTTTCATGGTGATATGATTTTATACATGTTGGTGATTGTTATTTGTGTTGTAAAGTAGTATTTAGATGTATTTTCATGGATATTATGATCATGTTAGTTGGAAAACATGAATTTGAGTGGTTTAATATAGTGAAACTTATGAATATACCTATGCCTTAAAGAGTGCATGCAAGGTGTTTGATAAAATGCTTAAGATGCTAGAAATTCATGTTTCTATGGTTCCAAAGTATCTAAATGACAAGTCAATGTTAACTATTATAATTTAATATGAATTCCATGCTAGTGTAGTGTTTCTATTGTTGTGTTATGAAGCATTCATGATAATGGAGTTATACAATATGTACATGATATATATATATCCATGCACTCCCTAGCATGCATAAGATGTTGAAAAACTAAATGTGATATACTATCCCCTACTTATGAAGTTATGAAGTGTGAACTTCAATCTTGTGATCAAGTCAGTCATTTGTGTCAGTTTCCTTCTAGCGAGTCCCGGGGGTATTCGTACACAAAAAATATAGTTGTGTGCCTAGAGCTATGTCATGTTTCACGAGACCTGAAATCAAGCCATGATTCAGTAGGAATCAGTCATTCATATGACTCAGGAAACCTCATGATCTCAGTCAGTTTTCAGATATCAGTAGTATTCCATTGACATCAGTAGTATTTCGTCAGTCAACAGAATACAGTAAACTCAGTCCATGTCTAGTCAGTTAATCATGTTTATTCTCTTCAGATGGGAGTAGGAGTTAGCACCAAGTAAAACCAAGTATGGGAACACACACTGTCAGATGAGGGTGTGATTCTTAGCAGTCATTCTTGCATTCCAGAACTATGTTGCCAGCATAGGTTAAGACATCAATACTGTCAGATGAGGGTTGATGAGGTGTCTTAGCATTATCAGATAAGGGCCCCACCGTTCTCTTTTGGGAACACTGTTATATAAGGCTTACCCACAGTTTGTCCTTACAAGTAGTGCGGTATTGACACCTTTCCATTCAGGGAAGAGATTGGACCCCAACTTAGCTGGAATAGCACATATGGGGCATGTCGGTTAAACAACTACGTCCCACAGTTTCAGAATCAGTCTTAGTAAACAAACTCAGATAGTTCATAGAATTTAGTATACCAGGACTGTCAAATAAAATCAAATTCAGTTACAGTACGAAACTCAGATAGTTCCATCAGATTCAGGACTTTCAGACACAGTCTCCCTTGTTATTAGAACTACAGTATCAGTTATGTTAGGTATCAGTAAACTATGTATTAGAGTACAGATATAGATATCATGTAATCATGATTCCAGTTACTATGTATGTATGTTTGCACTCTCATGTTCATATCAGTCAGTAAGTTAGCATTGTTCATGCATGTAAACCCTTTTGCATTTAGCCTACCTCACTCGTATACTCAGTACTTTCAGTTGTACTGATGAATTTGCGCTATGGTGCTTTCTTTTATGTTACACCATAGGTTCAGAGTCACGAGTTCCAGATCAGTAGTAGCAGTAGTATTCCAGTATACAGAGTTGCAGTGAGTCCTTATCCATCCGAGGATGATATTATTTTATTTCATTCATTATTTCAGTTTAGTTTTGCCAGACGGATTTAGTTGGAGACATGTTCCCTTATTTCAGTGTTCATGTCGTGCTATTGAGCATAATCTCAAGTTAAACTCTCAGTCTAATTCGTTCTTCTCTTATTTTAGAAAATTCCTCTAGAGAGAAAAAACCATCCATCTCCCCAGCCCGAATATCATTTGGGTAAACATGTTTCTCATGTGGAGTTTAGGGCCGCATTCACCACACTTACTCAGTCTGTGGATGCCCAAATTGAATGGCCACCAGTTATTTTAGCCAATCCAGTGGAGAACTGAGATGCAGCAAGGATTCGGGACTTCACCCGAATGAACCCTCTATCTTTCTTTGGGTCTAAGTCTGATGAAGACCCTCAGGAGTTCATTGACCAAGTCCAAAAGGTCATAGACATCATGGGAGTTACTTCTATTTAGAGCTCCGAGTTAGCCGCATACCAGTTACAGGATGTTTCTCACACTTGGTACAAACAGTGGAAGTCTGAGAGGTTAGAGAATCCAGGTCCCATAGAGTAGGAGGAATTTGTCACGGCTTTCTTAGACAGATTATTTCCCCAAGAGATGGGGAAGGAAAAAGTTCTAGAGTTCATCTACCTTAGACAGGGAAATATTATGGTTAAAGAGTATTCTTTAAGATTTACTCATCTAGCCAGATATGCCCCTCATGTGGTTGTAGACAACATGGCTAAGATGAGCAAGTTCGTATCAGGGGTGAATAATAGCGTGGTAAATAAGTATAGGTTTGTGATGCTAAACAGTGATATGACTTTAGCCAGGCTCATGACCCATTCTTAGCAAATATAGGAGAAGAAGATTAGGCCTAGGGAGAGGAAGAATAAAAGATCAAGATTAGGCAGTTTCAGTTTTGCTCAGCCCAAATTAGAGGGAGAAAAATGTTCGCAATTTCATCCTAAGTCCACAGTTCCAAATACTTCCTCCACCAGTGCCCCAGTTCCAAAATTCAGAGACAGCAACAGAGATAGAGCACTAGGATCTAAGTCTCAGGGTAGTGTCAGCAGTGCCCGAACCAATTCCCTTTGCCAGACTTGTGGTAAGAACCATAAGGGTGTTTACAGATCCGGTAGTGATGTCTGTTTTGGCTGTGGCAAGACAGGACACAGAGTCAGAGATTGTCCTCAGTCCTATTATCAGGGTCAGCAAAACTATTCCAAAGATCAGTCCGATCGCCCGAACCAGCAGGGTGCCACTTCCAGTGCTACTAGTGGGCAACGCCCAAACAGACTCTATGCTCTTCAGACTAGACAGGATCAGGAAAATTCTCCTGATGTCATTACTGGTACGTTACATATTTTCCATATTCATGCTTATGCTTTACTAGACCTAGGTGCACCAGTCTTATTCGTGCGCAAGAAAGACAGTTCTTTTAGGATGTGTATTGATTACCGTCAGCTTAATAAAGTTATGGTCAATAATAGGTATCCACTTCCTAGAATAGATGACTTGTTTGATCAATTTCAGGGTGCCAATTATTTCTCCAAGATAGACCTCAGATTAGGCTATCATCAGCTCAGAGTTAGAGAATGTGAAATCCCAAAGACAGCTTTCCGTACTCGGTAAGGTTACTTTGAATTTCTAGTCATGTACTTTGGTCTTACCAATGCCCCAGAAGATTTCATGGACTTGATGAACTGGCTGTTCAAACAGTACTTGGACATGTTCTTCATAGTCTTCATAGATGATATTCTGGTCTATTCCCGCACTGAACGTGATCATTCAGACCATCTCAAAATTGTTCTTAAGACTCTTAAAGATCATCAATTGTTATCCAAGTTCAGTAAGTGCAAATTTTGGCTAAGATCAGTAGCATTCCTTGGCCATATTATTTCCGGTAATGTCATTAGAGTAGATCCTCAAAAGACCAAGCGGTAAGAAACTGGCCTCGCCCCGTATCTCCATTAGATATCAGGAGTTTTATGGGTTTGGCTGGCTATTACAGATGGTTTGTTGAGGGATTTTCTTCTATTGCATTCTCTATGTCCAGATTGACTCAGAAGAAGGTCAAGTTTCAGTGGTTAGATTCATGCGAGAAGAGTTTTTAGGAATTGAAGAGTTGACTCACCTCAGCTCCAGTCTCAGCTCTTCCAGATGGTTCAGATGGGTTCGTAGTATATTGTGATACATCCGGAGTGGGTTTAGGTTGTGTCCTCATGCAGAATGGTAAGGTCATACACTACGCCTTCAGACAGCTAAAGCCCCATGAGAAGAATTATCCCAGTTATGATCTTAATTTAGCAGCCATAGTATTTTCCTTAAAGATTTAGAGGCATTATATATACGGAGTTCATGTAGATATTTTCATAGATCATAAGAGTCTCCAGTATGTATTTTCTTAGAAAGATCTCAATATTCATCAGAGAAGTTGTTTAGAGCTCTTGAAAGATTATGACATGAGTATCCTTTACCATTTAGGCAAGGCCAACTTAATGGACGACGCTCTCAGTAGACTCTCCATGGGTAGTGTTTCTCTCATTGAGGATAGCAAGAAAAAGATAGCTCAGGAAATTCATCAGCTTTCTAGACTAGGCGTTCATTTAGTTGACTCTTCAAAGGGTGGTGTATGTGTTCAGATTAGTTCAGAGTCATCTCTAGTCTCCGAGGTAAAAGAAAAGCAAGAAAGGGATCCTAGTCTTGTCAAGCTAAAAGAGTCAGTTCAGAATTAGAAAGTAGAGGTTTTCACCCAATGGAGAGATCGTGTTCTTCGTTGTTAGGGTCGTCTGTGTGTTCCAGGTGTAGATGACTTGAGGAAGAAAATTCTTGAAGAAGCACATGGTGAGCTATACTCTATTCATCATGGGGCCACTAAGATGTACCGCAACTTGCGGGAGATCTATTTGTGGAGTGGGATGAAGAGGGATGTTGCAGAGTTTATGGCTAAGTGCTCTATATATCAGCAGGTTAAGATAGAGCATCAAAAACCTAGTGGTTCCATGAAGGAGTTCACCATTCCTACTTATAAGTGGGAAGAAGTAAATATGGATTTCGTGATGGGTTTTCCTCGAACTCGTCATCAACATGATTCAAATTGGGTCATTGTAGAAAGAATGACCAAGTCAGCTCATTTTCTTCCAGTTCGTACCTCTTATTTAGTCGAGGATTACACCAGACTCTATATCAAGGAGTTGATCAGATTACACGGTGTTCCATTATCTATTATCTAAGACAGAGGTACCCAGTTTACCTCTCACTTCTGGAAAGTGTTCTAAAAGGGTCTTAGCACCTAAGTCCATCTCAGTATAGCCTTTCATCCTCAGACAGATGGTCAAGCAGAAAGGACCATTCAGACTCTAAAAGATATGCTAAGGGCTTGTGCAGTTAATTTTAAGGAAAGTTGGGATGACCACTTGCTTTCGATTGAGTTTACATACAATAATAGCTATCATTCCAGTATTCATATGGCTCCATTCGAAGCTCTCTATGGTAGAAGGTGTAGATCTCCAATCAGTTGGGTCAAAGTTAGTGAGGCCTCAGTCATATGTCCTGACTTGGTATTCGACGACTTAGAGAAAGTTCAGTTGATCAGAGAGAGACTTCGGGATGGTCAAAGCCGACAGAAGTCTTATGTGGATATTCATAGAAAGGATCTCGAGTTCGAGGTCAATAACTATGTCTATCTCAAGATCTCTCCCATGAAGGGAGTGAAGAGGTTTGGAAAAATAGAGAAACTCAGTCCCCGATATGTCGGTCTCTTCAGGATTCTCAGCCGCTTCTGAAAGGTAGCTTATGAGCTCGAATTGCATTCAGATTTAGCCTTAGTTCAGCCAGCCTTTCATGTCTCTTTTCTTAAGAAATACATAGGTGACCGAGCAGTTGTAGTCCCTTTTCAGAGCATTGATGTTCAGAATAGTCTCTCCTATGAGTAAATTCCAGTTGAAATCTTAGACTATCATACTCGTAGATTGAGGAACAAAGAAGTCCCTCTAGTTGAATTTCTTTGACGAAATCAGTCCCTCTAGAAGATATGCATACCAAGTATCCTCACCTCTTCTCCGCCAATTCAGATCAACCTTAAGGTAATAGTTCACCTTAAGCTTATTAAGTTTCATGTTCATGTTCCCATTATAAACTTGGTATCTACTACCATTGGATACATACTCGGTCATGTATTCATGTATCGGTTCAGTTATAAAAATCATGCTTCAGCTATGTATTCTCATCTTGAGAAACTCAGTTTATCAGAACAATCAGTTATGCATTCATGTATCAGTTATCCATGCATCAGATATGCATGAGCTCAGTATATTTAGCATGTCAGTTATGAAGTCATGTCTCAGTTATTCATGTTTAGTTCATGTTTAGCTTGTCTTTTATCCCCTCTCAGTTGATTCTCATTCGAAGATGAATGTACCCAAGGGGGAGATATTGTAAGACCCCGTAAAATCCTAAGTCTAGAATTCATCTCTTTAATCTTCTCAATCTCCAAGACTTAGAAAAGTTTTTGCAAGTGTTCAACACTTAGTCTCATTTTAGACCTCCCATCTTCGGGGATTTATTTGATGACCTTCCCGACCTTTGTTTTTGGATTTTCCAATTGTGTTGCGATGGGGAAAGGTCATAGTACATCTCGGGTAAGTTTTAGAATTTTTCAGATAGCATAAGGGCATATTTTCATTTCCAAAATAGTAGCTCGGGGCGATAATCTCACGTCGCCCCAGCTAGATCACCACTATAGGGAAAGCGCCGCCTGATGGATCGCGGGCTATAAGGCAGGTGCCGCCCGGTGGATAACGCACTATAAGGCAGGCACCGCCCCCTGGATCGCCCCAGGCCAATTTCTGTAGTCTAGCTCCATGTCCTTGAGGGAATTTTGGTTAATTTTCATCCATATATAAGACCCAAACACGGGATTGAGGCCCCAAATCAACTAATTTCACTACTTTTCATCAAAATTCACTCAAGAAACATCAAGAACAAGTCTAGGGTTCAATTGGGGGTTTCAAATTTCAAACAAATTCCACGAATTCTTAATCTAAGGTATGCATAGTGTTCATCCACGGATTCCTTTCGTCCGTGGAGTTCAAGAATCAATCTTTAAATACTAAATTATGATTGTTTCGTGGTGATATGATTTTATACATGTTGGTGGTTGTTATTTGTGTTGTAAAGTAGTATTTTGATGTATTTTCATGGAGATTATGATCATGTTAGTTGGAACCCATGAATTTCAGTGGTTTAATATGGTGAAACTTATGAATATACCTATGCCTTAAAGAGTGTATTCAAGGTGTTTGATAAAATTCTTAAGATGCTAGAAATTCATGTTTCCATGGTTCCAATGTTTCTAAATGACAAGTCAATATTAACTATTATAATTCAATATGAATTCCATGCTAGTGTAGTATTTCTATTGTTGTGGTATGAAGCATTCATGATAATGGAGTTATACAATATGTACATGATATATATATCTCCATGCACTCCCTACCATGCACAAGATGTTGAAAAACTACATGTGATATACTATCCCCCAATGATTTTATGAAGTGTGAACTCCAATATTGTGATCAAGTCAGTCATTTGTGTCAATTTCCTTCTATCAAGTCCTGGGGGTATTCGTACCTGAAAAATATAGTTTTGTTCCTAGAGCCATGTCATGTTTCACGAAACCCAAAATCAAGCCATGATTCAGTAAAAATCAGTCAGTCATATGACTCAGGAAACCTCATGATCTCAGTCAATTATCAGATATCAGTAGTATTCCGTCAGTCAATGAAATACAGTAAACTTAGTCCTTGTCTAGTCAGTTAATCATGTTCATTCTCTTCAGATGGGAGTAGGAGTTAGCATCGAGTGAACCCAAGGAATTGAACACACACTGTCAGATGAGTGTGTGATTCTTAGCAGTCATTCTTGTGTTCCAGAACTATGTAGCCAGCATAGGTTGAGATATTAACACTGTCAGATGAGGTTTCATGAGGTGGATTAGCACTATCAGATGAGGGATACACCATTCTCTTTTGGGAACACTATCAGAGGAGGGTTACCCACAATTTGTCCTTACTAGTGGCACGGTATTGACACCCTTCCTGTCAGGGCAGAGATTGGACCCCAGCTTATCCATAATGGCACATATGGGGTATGTCGGTTAAACAACTACCTCCCACAGTTTCAGACTCAGTCTTAGTAAAAGAACTTAGATAGTTCTTTAGATTTCAGTATACCAGGACTGTCAGATACAGTCAAATTTAGTTACAGTATGGAACTCAAATAGTTCCATCAGATTCAGGACTGTCAGACACAGTCTCCCATGTTATCAAAACTACAGTATCAATCATGTTAGTTATCAGTAAACCATGTATTAGCGTATAGATCTAGATATCACGTAATCACGATTCTAGTTACTATGTATGCATGTTTGCACTCTGACATTCAAATTAGTCAGTCAGTTAACATTGTTCATGCATGTAAACCCTTTTGCATTTAGCCTACCTCACTCATATACTCAGTACTTTTAGTCGTACTGATGCACTTGTGCTATGGTGCTTTCTTTTATGTTACACCATAGGTTCAGAGTCACGAGTTCTATATTAGCAGTAGCAATAGCATTCCAGTATGCAGAGTTGCAGTGAGTTCTCATCCATCCGAGGATGATATTTTTTTATTTCAGTTCAGTTTTGCCAAACGGAGTTAGTTGGAGACATTTCCTTCAACTCCTTATTTCAGACAGTATTTAGAAGCTTTCAGATTTACTTCAGATTTGATTCAGTTTTGAGTTGTTTTGGGTATTCGTTACCCCATATGGATGTCATGTTTTATCAAATTCTTTACTCAGTTGAACCTTATGGCCTATTGTTCATGTTTTCCACATTATTACATCATATATTGCAGTATACAGGTACAGATATCATTCATGGTTTAGTTTGTGGTCCTTTGGGGTCATAAGCACCGTATAGCATTTTGGTTCAGAAAATTGGGGTGTTACATCTTGGTAAACAAAATCCGGGCCAAACATTTCCACTTCGCTAACATCAAACCACCCAATAGAAGATCTACATATCTTACCGTACAATGCCTCAAATGGGGCTATACCAATTCTAGAATGATAACTATTGTTATAAGAAAATTCAATCAAATGTAAATGGTCGAACTAACTTCCACCATAGTCAATCACACAGGCTCGCAGCATATCCTCCAAAGTCTGAATAGTCTTTTTGGCTTGCACATTCGACTGTGGGTGAAAGGATGTACTAAATCTCACCATAGTCCCCAAACCATGCTAAGAAAAGTGCCAAAAATGCAATGAGAACCGAGTACTATGATCCAAAATAATCAAGATAGGTGCACCATGCAACTTTACAACCTCTTGAAGGAACAACCTCACATCTTCACAGGAAAGAAGTGAGCAGACTTAGTCAATCTATCCACGATGACCTAAAAAAAGTCACACTAATTCCATGACTGTGGAAGACCTGTAACAAAATCCATATTAATTATCTCCTACTTCCACACCGACAACTCAATCTCTTGAAGTAGACCACCGGGCCTCATGTGCTCCACCTTCACTTGCTGACACACCAAACACTTGGCTACAAAGTCGGCTACATCCCATTTAATATTACTCCACCAATACATCTCTTATAGATTATTTTACAACTTTGTCAAACCAGGATAAACCGTATTCCGCAACTCATGGGCCTTAGAAAAAATTCTTCCTTCCAATCCATCAACATTCGGAACACACAACCTCCCTTGGTACCTCAAGATACCATCACCACCGATCTCGAAAGACATCACCTTCTGCTCACTCAGATCATCTTTTATCTTTATCAAGAGAGGATCTAGTACCTACTTCTCTTTTATTTTGAACCAGGAGATGATTACACTACCTCATGCACAAACATACCACCATCCTCAGAGTTCAAGAGACGAACTCTAAGGTTAGACAAACAGTAAATATACATCACCAATTCCCGCTTATCCTCATCTACATGAGCTAAACTCCCTATGGATAACCTGCTAAGAGCATCATCAACCACATTAGCTTTACCTAGATGGTAGTGAAGACATATATCATAGTTTTTCAGTAACTTAAGACACTTCTTTTTCCTGAGATTAAGCTCTTTCTGAGTAAACATGTACTACAGGCTCTTATGATTGGAGAAGATATCAATATGCACCCCATACAGATAATGATGCCAAATTTTTAACGCGAACTCTACAGCCAACAGCTCTAAGTCATGCGTCAGAAAATTCTTCTCATGAACCTTCAACTGTCTAGAAGCATAAGCAACCACCTTACCATATTGCATCAACACACAACCCAAACAAACGCAGAATGCATCACAATAGAAGACAAAACCTTTGGTACAATTAATTAGACTCAAGACCGGAACGAAAGTCAACTTATCTTTCAGCTTCTCAAAACTACCCTTGCAAGCATCAGACTATAAGAACTTCACCTTCATTTGGGTCAACTTGGTCAATGGAGCAGAAGTAGTAGAAAAACTTTCAATGAACCTCTTGTAGTAACTAGCTAAACCGTAGAAGCTCCTAATAGCAGTTGGAGTTGTGGGTCTAGGACTCTTCTTAACCACAACAACTTTTTGAGGATCCACCATAATCCCTAACTAGACACAACATGACCCAAAAATGTAACAACATTCAACCAGAATTTACACTTAGAGAACTTATCTTACTACTGTTGATTTTTTAAAGTCTGCAACATAATGCAGAGGCAATTGGCATGATACTCCTAACTCTTAGAATACACCAAAATATCATCAATGAAAAAGTCATGAACATATCTAGAAACTGATAAATGACCCTATTCATCAAGTCCATGAATACCGAAGGGGCATTGGTCAAGACAAATGACATCACCAAGAACTCAAAATGCCCTTACTGGGTACGTAAAGGTGTCATTGGTATATCCACCTCTCTAATCTTTAATTGATGATACTCAGACCAAAGATCAATCTTAGAGAAGAACTTATCACCCTGAAACTAATCAAATAAATCATCTATCCTCGAAAGAGGGTACTTTTTTTTACCGTTACCTTATTCAACTGCCGATAATCAATACACATCCGAAAGGAACCATGATTATTATGCATGAATAATACTGATGAAATCCACGAAGACACACTAGGACGCATGGAACCTTTATCTAAAAGATTCTTTAATTGTTCCATAAGCTCTTTCAACTCAGCCAAAGCCATTCTATATGCGGTAATAGATATAGGATGAGTGTCTAGGACAAGATCAATAAAAAAAAATCTCCTTATCAGGAGGAATATCATAAAGGTCATCAGGGAAGACCTTGGGAAATTCATTCACCACTGAGACAAAATAAAAAGAAGGACCCTCCGAGTTAGAATCTTTAACCCAGACCAGATGATAGAGACACCCCTCAGAGATTAATCTTTGAGCTCTAAGATATGATATGAACCTCCACTTAGGAGCTAGGGAACCACTCTCCCATTCAGTAACAAACTCATTTGGTAATTTAAATACAACCTTATGGGTTCGACAGTCTAAAGAAACATAGCATGAATACAACTAGTAAATTCTCAGAATAACATCAAAATCAACCATGTCTAATTCAAACAAATCTACCAAAGTCTCTCGATCGCCAATCGATATCACACAACCCCTATAGAATCTTCTAAAAACTATAGGGTCACCTACCAGGGTAGAAATAGAAAAAGGGTCTAAACTACATTTGGGACCAAAAACGAGTAGACCTTGGATCAAGTAAACAGTACACATCATGAGAAAAAAATTTTAACATACCAGTAGCAACAATGGGAGATGCCCCAGAGTCCTGGCGAGAAGCAAGTGCATATAATCAATTCTGACCAGTGTTGGTACCAGGAGCAGAAGCATTACCCTTTGGCGCAGGAGCTGATGCAGTGGAAATAAGAACCTTATTGTCCCTATAAGGAATCCTAGATGGACAACCACGCTGCATATGGCTAATTTCACCATAATAAAAATATTAGTTTCTCCCCTTTTCATATTGACCGCGGTGCGACTGACCATAAAATCTTCAAAGAGGACATAATGGAGTGGACTCAGCCCCACCAGTCTGAGATTGGGCACCTTATGCCTTATAACCTACACAATGCTGAGAGAAATGATCACCCAACAGCTTTGGGTAAGGAGTGCTAGTCATAGAGAAAGACCTAAAACTCCCCCACTTCTTCTTAGGACACTTTTCCTTATCTCTACTACTCTGCTGCTAGCCTCCACCCTTATCAGAAAATCTAAAATTCTTACCCTGCCTCTTACTAATCTCAGCCTGCTTCTTCTTTTCTTCATCAACCTGTTTTTTATATATCACAAGTTGAGACATATCCTTATAATTTTTCAACAAGGCTTACTTTCTTTTTAAAATAGACTTACGAGACAACCCAGAAGAAAAATTATGCATCTAGATCTCATGGTAGACACCAACTTGAGAGCATACCTAGATAACTGATGGAATTTCAAAGCATACTCCTTGACTATCACTCTATAATGTCTCAGATTTACAAATTCCTCCATTTTTGCTTTCCTTAGATCCTGAGGAAAGAAGCGATCTAGAAAGGCCTTAGAAAAGTCATCCCATAAGGAAGAGTCAGTATCACTTCCCTTAGACTGATCCCACTCTTCGTAAAACTGGTATTCCATATCCTTCAATTAGTAGGCAGCAAACTCAACACCTTCAACATCTTACATATGCATAATCTAAAAGATATTCTCTATTTAATTAATTAAATCTTAAGGATCCTCCTCAACCTCAACACCAATAAAAGTTAGAGGACTTAACCTCATAAATTGTCTAACCCTTATGGCGTTAAAAGATGAAGTAACAAAAGCGCCACTCTCAGATTGAGAAGCTACCAACGTATAAATAAACTGACAAAACTCAGCATTCATCACATCTATCTGAGGAGCTCGAGAAGGACTAGAGGGAATCGATGGAACTCCAGGAGGAAAATCAAGGGCTAGACTACTAGATCAAGTTTTCACCCCATAAGTAGTGTGTGTCGCATCGACAACGTCCTCAAGTGAAACAAAAAAGTCCCCATGAACTTCAGATTGTTTGGGAGGCATGATCTGAAAAAGTAAGAAAACGCGAATTAGAGGAATCCATGACCTTAGACTCTATATCTCAAAGTAATATAACAAGAAAAAGAAACATTCCTAAATATCTTATAGCCTCCCTCTTATAAGTGTGGTGAGCTACACATCCATAAAAGAGACTTCACTCAACACGTCTTTGTGGACACTCAATTGACCACTGGATCTGATACAAACTTTGTCATGACCAAAACTAAAGCCTAGCTGTGGCGGGTATCTCAAGTCCCACTTGGACCGGAGATTACCTCTTTTCACCTAACCTAACTAGTACAACAACCATAATTATCAGATGACTTCCGATATATAATAAGTTAATAAAGAATAAGACAGATCATAACCCTTGAAATGTCTAAACCAATCCACCATAAACAACACACCCAAGTCTATACTAATCCAACAAAGCCTTTACAATTTGAAGTCAATAAAATGCCGGGATAAGACCCCAACAATAGCCAAAACCAAAGTCTAAACAAGTCTAAGACAAAAAATATAGACCATGAAATGAATCTTTCTGAAATATGAAAGATCACCACTTCAATATCAACTCACGAACCACTTGAACACCTGATCACTGCGTAGGTAAAGTAGAAAAAGTTTTCGGACCTGCATCGTATGGGGATAAAGTGTCCGAAGATGGTTAACAATTGGAGTGCTAGCATGTAACTCAATGAATAAAATAATTCCATCATCAAAACCATGTCAAATCATCATTTATGATTACATCTATATATATTTATATATCATGTGGGGAATGGATACAGGTTTTAGCATGAACTTTGAAATTCTTAACCTCAGTTGTGTAGCATAACTATCATAAAACAAGGCAGCCACAGGTTATATAGTCACAACTATCCTCTAGCTAGAAGTGCCCAGTGTGTGCAACCGCACGAACTAGAGAATATTCAAAGTACCATTATGGGAGACTCATACCTCCCAGCATAATCAAGGTGACTTAAGCACCAATGTATACAATATAGGGGACTCGAACCTCTCATTCATATATCTATTTGGGGGGATTCTAACCTCTTATTCATATAGACACCCACACAGGCTAGCACAGTTTCTAGTTTTAGTCCTTCTGTAATACACCTTACGTTTCTAGTTTAGCTTAGCCCTTAGTACTTACTTAAGATACTTAGAACTTGAAAATAAAACAAAGTGTTGGGCACTTAGTCTCATTTTTTACCTCTTAACTTTGAGGAGTTTTCAGTTGACCTTGCGGGCTCTGAGATAATAGTTTTTGAGTTGATTCATGTTCAGTGGTATATGTAAGGCCCCACAAAATTTCTAAGCTTAATTTAATCCTTTAAGCTTGTCAAGGGGTCCCAAAAATTAGCTAAGCTCCTAGGCTTAGCTTCTTTTTGGACTTTGAAAGTTGGAAATCTTATTTCACCACCTTAATATCCTTTAATAGTCTGTATGCTTCATAATTCATGATCAGAGGTCAATAGGTGTTCCCGAACAAGTTTTAGTTTTCTTGGATCTTGATTAGACCACGTTTAGTGTCCCAAAATAGTGGACCAATGCAATCTTGGTGCGCCACATCGCCCATCGCGTTGGTTAACATTGTTGTAGGGACTGCCAGTGAAACTACTGAGGCTTGACATAATCATGGCGCGACGCGTCGGGTATCACGTCAATGCCCAATTTCAGTCATTAAATGTATCCATTTTTAAGGGCAAAAGGGTCAATTTCCCACACCTATATAAATCCAATAACATGTAATTCAACCATTTTTCACTCAAAATATACTAGTTTCTCTCAATTTTCCTCAAGAACAAGTTTAAAGTTTTCAATTGGGGATTCAAATTCAAGAAAATTCCACCCTTAAACTTCAAAGAATCAAGAGCTAAGGTATGCATAGTGTTCTTTCATGGATTTATTCCATCCATGAAGTTCAAGAATCAAGTTTTAAATCATGTATTATGAATATTTTGTTGCGGGTTGATTATGTTCATGATATTATGATGATGTGATTCCCAAGCTGGAATCTTTATATGTTGTTCATGAAACTATGTTAATGTGTGTCTTGAAATCTAGAAGTTTAATCGATTCATCGAGTTTTGAAGTGATAATTTGATGATTATGCCTATGCCTTAGTTGTGCATGCAAGGTGTTTGATAAAATGCCTAAGGGACTAGAAATTATGCATCATAGCTCAATTGTGACCCAAATGATAAGTGGATGCTTTACCCTTATGATCACAATGACTTTTATGATATTGTTATGCATTATAAATGTTTTATAAAATGCTCATGAGACTAGTAGATGAAATTATGACATGTTTATATGTTTTCCCATTCATGTACAAGATTATGATAACCATGTACTTCATGAAATCCCCAACTTATTGTATTGTGGATTGTTGATATTGGTCATGTATTCAAAAATGTCATGCCTTGTTAGTTTCCTTCTATCGAGTCTTGGGGTTACCTGTACCCAACAATTTAGATGTGTTCCTAGAACTAGTGTCATGTTTTCACGATATCCTCAGGCAAGTCATGTTCATTAGAATTCAGTTAGTCATGTGACACAGGAAAACTAAATAAAACTCAGTAATCCTAGTAATCTCAGTAGTGTTCCGTTAGTCAATGAAACTCAATGAACTCAGTCCACTTTAGTTTAGTTAATCATGTTTAGTGTCTATTCAGATGGGAATATGATTTAGCATCGAGTGAACCAAAGGATGAGGACACACACTGACAGTTGAGGGTGTGATCCTTAGAAGCAATCCTTACATTCCAGAACTATATAGCCAGCATAGGTTGAGACATCAACACAGACAGAGAGGGGTTTATAAGGTGAATAAATACTATTAGATGAGGGTCCCACTATTCTCTTTTGGGGACACTGCTAGATGAGGTTCACCAATAGCCTGTCTTTACCAGTGTCGCGATATTGATACCCTTCTAATTAGATTTATATATTGGAAACCAACTCATCTATAATGTGTTATTTGGGGTATGTCGGTTAGATGACTACTTCCCACAGTTACAGTCTCAGTCTCAGTCTTAGTAATAAAACTTCAAATAGTTCTACAGAATTCAGGACTATCAGTTGCAGTCAATTTAGTATAGCATGGAACCCAGCTAGTCCCATCAGGACCTAGACTATTAGACGCAGTTGCTCAGTATCAGTTATATCAGTTATCAGTAACTCATGTTATCAGTATTCAAACTCAGTAGTCAGTACCATCATGAATCAATTACAGTCACTCATTAATACATGTATTCTTACAATCATGTTATATAGTTAGTTTGCATTGTTCATGCATTTATACCCTTTGCATTCAGCCTACCTCACTTACAGACTAGTACATTCAATCGTACTAACGCATTTGTGCTATGGTGTTTTTATACCACAGGTTCAGAAGCACGTGCTTAAAGCATCAGTAGCATTATAGTCTCAGTAGTCAGAGTCAGCAGTGAGTCCTCATCCTTAGAGGACATGATCAGTACTTTATTTCTTCCCTACTTAGTTTATTTCAGTAGTTGGAGTTAGTTGGGGACATTTCCCATCAACTCTTTATTCATACAGTCTAGCTTTAGAGGCTTTTCAGACCATAGTATGTTCAAACAGTTTTGTTTCAGTTTGTTTTGGTATTGATATACCGTACTTTCAGATGTTATGTTTTATTAGTTTTGAACCTTATGGACTTTTAGCCTTTATTTCCGCATTTATAAAATATATTATGCAATGCTCTGGTATAGATATCAGTCATGGGTTAGCTTGTGGTCCTTCGTGGTCATGAGCACCGTGTAGCATTTCAGGTACCAGATTTGGGGCGTTACAAACTTGGTTTCAAATCCTAAGGTTCAATAGTATCCTAGGAAGTTTGAAAGCCACATCTAGTAGAGTCTTGTACATGGGTGTGTTGCGCGCCATATTTATGTACAGGAGGCTATGAGATGTTTTAGGAACAGTTTCCCTTATTTCAGTATTCATGTCATGCCAGTTAGCATAATTTCAAGTTAATCTCTCAGTCTAATTTTTTTCTCTTCCATTTACAGAACATGCATCCCAGGAAGAGAACTGGAAATCAGTCAGCCCCTCAGCCTAAATATCCTTTGGGCGAACATGTCTCTTATACAGAGTTCAGAGTTGCATTCACTTCTCTTGCTCATTCAGTTGCTGCTTAGAATGATTGACTAGTTGTCTTGCCGGCCAACCCAGTGGCCAATTCAGCTGCAGCCAGGATTCGGGACTTCATCTGAATGAATCCTTCATCCTTTTTTGGGTCTAAGTCAGATGAGGACCCTCAGGAATTCCTTGACCAGGTTCATAAGGTTATAGACATCATGGGCTTACTCCTAGTGAAAGTGTTGAACTAGTTGCGTATCAGTTGCAGGATATTGCTCATACTTGGTTCAAATAGTGGAAGTCAAATAGGTCAGTTGATGCAGGATCCTTCGAATGGGAGGAGTTTGTCACTGCCTTCTTAAATATATTCTTTCCCCTAGAGATGAGAGAAGATAAGGTGTAGGAATTTATTAACCTCAGGCAGGGCAACATGACGGTGAAAGAGTATTCTCTTAAGTTTACTCAATTAGCTAGATATGTTTCTCATGTAGTGAAAAATAACAGAGCCAAGATGAGTAAGTTTGTGTTAGGGGTAAATGATAGTGTGGTTAATGAGTGCAGATCTATAGTGGTTATTAGTGAGATAGACATATCCAGGCTTATGACCCATGCTCAGCAGGTAGAAGGGCAAAAGAATAGGATGAGAGAGAATCAGAATAAGAGAGCAAGGACAGGTAGTTTCAACTTTGCTCAGCCTAAGTCAGAGTGTGGCAACCATTCTCAGATCTGACCAAAGTTATCCATTCCAGCTCCTTCCTCAGCCAGTGCTCTATCTCCTAAGTTTAGAGATGGTAATAGAGATAGGGCACCAGGATCTAAGTCTCAAGGTAGTGTTAGCAGAGCCCGCACCCATCCTCTTTGTCAGACATATGGCAAGAATGATATGGGTACTTTCAGAGATGGTAGTGATGTTTGCTTCAGATGTGGCAATCCTGGACACAGAGTTAGAGATTGTCCCTAGTTAGGATATCAGGGTCTGCGTAACCGTTCCTCAGCCTAGTCCGATCACCCAAATTAGTAGGGTTCCACTTCCAGTGCTACTAGTGGGCAACACCCAAATAGACTTTATGATTTTTAGTCCCGATAGGATCAAGAGAATTCTCCTGATATGGTCACTGGTACATTACAGATCTTTCATGTACATGTTTATGCTTTGCTAGATCTAGGAGATTCCTTTTCTTTTGTTACTCCTTCATAGAAGTTGATTTTGGAGTCTGTCCTAAAATTCTAGCAGAGCCCTTCTCAGTCTCTACCCAGTGGGTAAAACTATCATAGACCGACAGGTATACAGGAACTGTCCGATTATGATATTTCAGAAAGTCACTTCAGCAGACTTAGTCGAATTAGAGATGACTGATTTTGATGTCATTCTCAACATGGATTGGCTTCATTCTTGCTACTAATTTTGATTTCATTCTCAACATGTATTGGCTTCATTCCTAATATGCCACAGTCTACTGCAGAAACAAAGTTGTCCAGTTTCAGTTTCTGAACGAACCTGTCTTAGAGTGGAAGGGTAGTACTTCAGCTTTCAGAGGTCAGCTTATTTCCTACCTTCGGGCACGAAAAATGATACCTAAAAGATTTTTCTATCATCTTATTCGAGTTAAGGACACTAGTTTTAAAAATCCCAGTCTTGAATCAGTCTCAATAGTGAATGAATATTTAGATGTCTTTCCCGAAAATCTTCCTGGAATTACTCCCGAAAGGGAAATAGACTTAGGCATTGATCTTCTTCCAGATACTCAGCCTATATTTATTCCTCCAAACAGAATGGCACCATCTGAACTTAGAGAATTGAAAGAGAAGTTGAAGGATCTCTTAGATAAGGGATTCCTCAGACCCAGTGTGTCCCCGTGGGGCACACCAGTTTTATTCGTGCATAAGAAAGATGGTTCTCTTAGAATATGTATTGATTATCATCAGCTCAATAAAGTCATGATCAATAACAAGTATCCACTTCCCAGAATTGACGACTTGTTTGACCAACTTCATGGTGCCAGTTATTTCTCAAAAATTGACCTCAGATCAGGCTATCATCAGCTTAGAGTCAGAGAAGGTGACATTCCAAAAACAACCTTTTGTACTCGATATGGTCACTTTGAATTCCTATTCATGTCCTTTGGTCTTACCAATTCCCCAGTAGATTTCATGGACTTGATAAATCGTGTGTTCAAATAGTACTTGGACATGTTCATCATAGTCTTCATAGATGATATTCTAGTCTATTCCCGCAATGAACGTGATCATGCAGAATATCTCAGAGTAGTATTACAAACTCTCAGAAGTCATCATTTGTTCTACAAATTCAGTAAGTGAAAATTTTGGCTAAGGACAGTAGCATTCCTTGGTCATATCATTTCTAGTGATGGCATTAGAGTTGATCCTCAAAAGACCAAAACGGTAAGAAACTGGCCTCACCCTGTCTCTCCGTCGGATATCAAGAGTTTCTTTGGTTTGGCTAGCTATTACAGATGGTTTGTTGAGGGATTTTCATCTATTGCATCCTCTATATCCAGATTGACTCAGAAGAAAGTCATGTTTCAGTGGTCAGATCTTTGTGAGAAGAGTTTTTAGGAGTTGAAGACTCGCCTCACCTCAGCTCTAGTTTTGGCTCCTCCATATGGTTTAGATGGGTTCTTAGTATATTGTGATGCATCCAAAGTAGGTTTAGGTTGTGTCCTCATGCAGCATGGTAAGGTCATAGCCTACGTCTCCAGACATCTTAAGCCCCATGAGAAGAACTATCCGACTCATGATCTTGAGTTAACAACCATAGATTTTGACTTAAAGATTTGGAGGAATTATCTATACGGTGTTCATATAGATGTGTTCACATATCATAAAATCCTTCAGTATGTATTCTCTTAGAAAGATCTCAATCTCCATCAGAGAAAGTGGTTAGAGCTCTTGAAAAATTATGAATGAGTGTCCTTTATCATCCGGGAAAGGCCAACGTAGTGGCTGACGCTCTCACTAGACTATCTATGGGTAGTGTTACTCATATTAAGGACAGTAAGAAAAAGATAGCTCAGGAAGTCCATCAGCTTGCCAGACTAGGTGTCTGCCTAGTTGATTCGAAAGAGGGTAATTTATAAGTTCAGAGTAGTTCAAAATCATCCTTAGTTTCCGAGGTGAAAGAAAATCAGGATAGAGATCCCAGTCTTGTTAAGTTGAAAGAGTCAGTGAAAGATCAGAAAATAAAGGTTTTATCCTAAGGGGGAGATGGTGTGCTGCGTTGACAGGGTTTTCTATGTGTCCCAAGTGTAGATGACTTAAGGAAATGAATCCTTGCAGAAGCGCATGGTGTGTGCTACTCTATTCATCCAGGGACCCCTAAGATATACCACGACTTACGAGAAATATATTGGTGGAGTGGAATGAAGAGAGATATTGCAGAGTTTGTAGATAAGTGCTCCACATGTTAACAGGTTAAGATAGAGCATCAGAAGCCTAGTGGATCCATGTAGGAATTCAATATTCTTACTTAGAAGTGGGAATAAGTAAACATGGACTTTGTGATGGTTTTTCCTCGTACTCATCATCAACATAATTCAGTTTGGGTCATTATAGATTGGATGACCAAATCAACTCATTTTCTTCCAGTCCATACCTCTTATTCAGCCGAGGATTACGCCAAACTCTACATCAGAGAGTTGGTCAGATTGCATGGTGTTTATCTATCTATTATCTCAGATAGAGGTACCTAGTTCACCTCTCATTTTTGGAAAGCATTCCAAAAGGGTCTTGGTACCCGAGTTCACCTTAGTACAGCCTTTCATCCTCAGACAGATGGTCAAGAAGAAAGGACCATTCAAACCTTGGAAGATATGATAAGGGCATATGCAATTGATTTCAAGGGTAGTTGGGATGACCATTTGCCTTTGATTGAGTTTGCATCTAACAACAGCTATTATTCCAGTATTCATATGGCTCCATTCGAAGCTCTCTATGGTAGGATATGCAAATCTCCATTCAGTTGGTTTGAAGTTAGTGAGGCCTCAGTTATAAGGCCTGACTTAGTATTCAATGCTTTAGAAAAAGTCCAGTTGATCAGAGGAAGACTTCATGCTGCTCAGAGCCGATAGAAGTCTTACGCATATATGCATAGAAAAGATATCGAGTTTCAGATTGGTGATCATATATACCTGAAAATCTCTCTTATGAAGGAAGTGTAGAGATTTGACAAGAAGGGAAAGCTCAGTCCTCGATATGTCGGTCCCTTAAAAATACTCAGTAGCTTCGGCAAAGTAGCTTATGAGCTCGAATTGCCTTCAAATCTAGGCTCAGTCCATCCAGTGTTCCATGTCTCCTTCCTAAAGAAGTGCATAGGTGACCCAGCAGTTGTAGTCCCTATAAAAGGCATAGGCATTCAGAATAATATCTCTTTCGAAGAGATTCCAGTCAAAATCCTCAACTACCAGACTCGCAGACTGAGGAACAAGGAAATTTCTCTAGTCAAAGTTCTTTGGCAGAATTAGTCCTTTGAGAGATCTACTTGGGAAGTAAAAGCAAACATGTGGACCAAGTATCCTCACCTCTTCTCCGTTAATTCAGAATCAGCCCAAGGTAATAGCTTTTCTTAAAGATTATTCATGTTTTATGTCAAAATTTCAGTTACAACTTGGCATTCATTTTCATGCTCATATTCTCATTATAAACTCGGTATTAAATTACCATTGCATATCCAGTCATATGTTCATGAATTATGTCAGTCACATATTCATATATCAGATATGCATCCTCATTATCAGAAACTCAGCTTATCAGGAATCTCAGTCATGCATTCTGAATCAGTTACACATGCATCAGATATGCATGTTCAGTATGATACATTCAGTTTATCAGTCATGTCAGTCATGTAATCATGTTATAGTTATTCATGTTCCATATGTACTTAAGCTATCATTTCTCCCCTCTCAGTCAGTTTTATTCAAGGATGAATGTTTCTAAGGGGGAGATATTGTAAGTCCCCATAAAATTTCTAAGCTTAATTCAGTCCTTTAAGTTTGTCAAGGGGTCCCAAACTTTAGCTAAGTTCCCAGACTTAGCTTATTTTTGTCCTTTGAAAGTTGGAAATCTCATTTCTCCACCTTAATGTCTTTTAATAGTCTGTATGTTTGATAATTCATGATCAGAGAGGTCAATAGGTGTTCCCGGATAGGTTTTGGATTTTTTGGACCTCGATTAGACCATGTTTGGTGTCCCAAAATAGTGGACCAATCCGATTTTGTCGCACCGCATCACCCATCGCATTGGTTAACATTGTTGCAGGGACTGCCAGTGAAACTACTTAGTCTTGGCGCGATCGTGGCGTGATGCGTCGGGTATCGTGTCGATGCCCAATTTTAGTCAATAAATATCCGCATTTTTAAGGGAAAAAGGGTCAATTTCCCATGCCTATATAAACCCAATAACACGTAATTCAGCTATTTTTCACCCAAAATATACTAGTTTCTCTCAATTTTTCTCAAGAATAAGTTTAATGTTTTCTATTGGGGATTCAAGTTTTAGAAAATTCCACCGTCAAACTTCATAGAATCAAGAACTAAGGTATGCATAGTGTTCATTCATGGATTCCTTCCATTCATGAAGTTCAAGAATCAAGTTTTAAATTATGTATTATGAATATTTAGTAGTGGGTTGATTATGTTCATGAGATTATGGTGATGTGATTCCCAAGATGGAATCTTAATGTGTTGGTCATGAAACTATGTTAATGTGTGGCTTGAAATTTATAAGTTTAGTCGATTCATGGAGTTTTGAAGTGATAATTTGATGATTATTTCTATGCCTTAAGTTGTGCAGGCAAGGTATTTGATAAAATGCCTAAGGGACTAGAAATTATGCATCATAGCTAAATTGTGACCCAAATGATAAGTGCATGTTTTACCCTTAAGGTCACAATGGCTTCTATGATATTGTTGAGCATTATAAATGTTTTATAAAATGCTTATGAGACTAGTTGATGAAATTATGACATGTTTATATGCTTTCCCATTCATGTACAAGATTTTGATAACCAAGTACTTCATGAAATCCCCAACTTATTGTATTGTGGATTGTTGATGTTGGTCATGTAATAAAGAATGTCATGACTTATTAGTTTCCTTTTATCGAGTCCTAGTAGTAATTGTACACAATAATTTAGGTGTGTACCTAGAGCCAGTGTCATATTTTCATGATATCCTCAGTCAAGACATGTTCAGTAGAATTCAGCCAGTCATGTGACTCAGGAAAACTCAGTAAAACTAAGTAATCCCTGTAATCTCAGTAATGTTCCGTTATTCAACAGAACTCAATGAACTCAGTCCAGTTTAGTTCAGTTAATCATGTTCAGTGTCTATTTATATGGAAGTAGGATATAGCACCGAGTGAACCCAAGGATGAGGACACACACTGACAGTTGAGGGCGTGATCCTTAGAAGCAATCCTTGCATTCCAGAACTATGTAACCAGCATAGGTTGAGACATCAAAACCGATTGAAGAGGGTTGATGAGGTGATTAAACACTTTTAGATTAGGGTCCCATCGTTCTCTTTTGGGGACACTGCCAGATGAGGGTCACCCACAGCCTGTCTTTACCAGTGGTGCAGTATTGACACCCTTATAATTGGGGTTACAAATTGGACCCAAACTCAGCTATAATGCATTATTTGGGGCATGTCGGTTAGATGACTACTTCCCACTATTACAGTCTCAGTCTCAGTCTCAGTAATAGAACTTATATAGTTCTACAGAATTCAGGACTATCAGCTACAGTTAATTCAATACAGTACGGAAACCAACTAGTCCTATCAGAACCTAGACTCTTAGACACTATCTCTCAGTAACATTTATATCAATTATCAGTAACTCATGTTATCTGTATTCAGACTCAGTAGTCAGTATCATCACGAATTCAGTTACAGTCACTCATTCATTCATGTATTCTCACATTTATGTTATACAGTCAGTTAGCATTATTCATGGATTTAAACCCTTTTGCATTCAGCCTACCACACTTGCATATCAATACATTCAATCGTAGTAATGAATTTGCGCTATGGTATTTTTATACCATAGGTTTAGAAGCACGAGCTCCAGAGCATCAGTAGCATTCTAATCTCAGCAGTCAGAGTCAACAGTGAGTCCTCATCCTTCGAGAACATGAACAATACTATATTTCTTCATTACTTAGTTTATTTCAGTAGTTAGAGTTAGTTGGGGACATGTCCCATCAACTCCTTATTCAGACAGTTCAGCTTTAGAGGATTTTCAGACCACAGTATGTTCAGACAGTTTTGTTTCAGTTTGTTTTGGTATGGATATACCGTACTTTCAGATGTTATGTTTTATTAGTTTTGAACCTTGTGGACTTTCAACCTTTATTTCTGTATTTACACAATATATTATGCACTACTCAGGTACAGATATCATTCATGGGTTAGCTTGTGGTCCTTCAGAGTCATGAGCACCGTGTAGCATGTCGGGTACTAGATGCGGGGTGTTACAGTATCAATAGCATGTCTCGGAGAAATTTTTAAATTTTCAAATGAGGTTTGAGCCATGTTTGGATTGCAATTCCAGTAGGTCAATGCAATTAGCCCGCGTCGACCAGTAATAGCGGTGCAACGGTCACCGCTTTGTGCCAAGTCCATAAATGGTATTTTAGTTGTGACTTTAAACCCTAGAAGAGAATTTAGGTCTTTTTCCCCACCCTAAGTCATAAAAATAAAAGATTAGATGTTATTCTAAGAAAATTACACTCATCATTCATCTAATTTCTCTCAAAGAAACCCTAATTTAACTACAAGAAATCTAAAACTTCATCACACTCTCTTCAAGATATGCAAAAATCCAAGTTTCTGGGTTCTAGAACTTCAAGAACATAAATAGGAATCCAAAGTCTAATTTCTTCATCAAATTAACCTAATAAGGTATGTGGGGTTATGAACAAGGATACTCTTTCATCCTTGTGCCCAAAACTTTCTTTTAAATTAAGATTTCATAATTTGTAAATTAGTGTTCATACCCAAACTATTTCGTTTTTAATTTATGAATTTGCATGTGGTTTAAGTATTGGAGAGCATGTTTATCTCATATATTATTGCTTTAACTTGAAGATTTATGTCATGTATTACACTTCCTTATCTTTAATTGAGATTCTTAAATGATTTCAAGATGATTGCTAAGAATGAAGTTTTGTTATGGAATTCTGAAAATTTAAGTACATATACTTTAAACCCAAGAATTAGTTTTGAGATTTAAAGAAGACTATGACCTTAAGGCTCTTTTATAAGTTGTTTACCAAGATTTAAGAAAGAATTGATATTTTATCCTAAACTAAGATAAGGAATCCACATTATTTATATAGTTTATGATTTAAAGCAAAGAGAAGCATAAATGGTTTTCCTTACAAACCTTTATGCTATTTTAAGGTAGATTTCCTAAAGTTTGAGCGATAAGTAGGAGAGTAGTATTTAGCACTGAGTTAGATATGATTCTAAAGGTCTCATGCTCCAAAACTACGTGCCACTGTAGGTTCAAGTGTGCATAGTAGGCTAAGATAGTGATCCCTTAAGATAAGGTTCTATTCTAATGGCAAGGGTAGAATAGCTCTCCCCAACATGGGTAAGACATTGTACTCCATAACGGCTCAAATGGTCTATGTTGGTTATAAGAAAATCCCAATAGAAAGAGTAAAAGTACAACTTTTAGAACTAACTGTTATGGCTCATAAAGATTATCTATGTTTTACATACTCATGTTTTATTATTTTGCAGTACACGCTTATTCGAGCCAAGGTGAGTCATTTACACTTAGCATGCAACCTTTGAAAGTTTTTTATGAATATTAAACTTTTGTTTTACTTATTCATTCACTCTAATATTCTCAATACATTCCAAAAGTACTGATTCATATATGCGTGTATGTGCTATATTGTTTAATAATGTAGGTCCAGGTGCTCCATTCCAGCAGCGTGATTGACCGCAAGAATCTCTATCTACATCCCAACATTTGGTGAGTCCTCATAGTTCGAGTACCTAGTTATTCAGATTTTTAGCTTATTACAATATTTGATCAGTTCCTTTCAGCTGAGTTTGAATCAATTGGGGTTCTGTCCCAGTGGCTCTCTAGCTAGTAGAAGTAGAGGCTTGTCTGACTGTCAGTTACATTTCAGATTTCAAGTGTTGGTTGTCTATACTTTTAAGATAAATACTTGCATACATTATGTCAAGTTAAATTCAGTTCAGTTCAGACAGAACTCAGTATTTCAGTGTTATCGTATGCCTAGATTATCCCTATTTTGAGTTTCAGAACTTGTAGAAGGCTTACAAGGTTAGTTTGGGGCTACTCGTAGTCTCTAGAACCGTGTGATATCTTGGGACACATTTTTTGGGAATTACAAACTTGGTATCAGAGCCTAAGGTTTAAAGAGTCATAGGAAGTCAGACAAGCGGTGTTACATAGAGTCTTGATCATGGGTGGAAGCATGCCACATTTATGAGCAAGAGGCTATGGAACGATTTAGGAAATAGTTCTTTTCTTTCATGTATTTTTTGTGCTTACAGTTATCTCTATTTGGTTTAACTCGTTCTCTAATGTGACAGAATATGCTTCCTCGCCAAGCTTATGCATACAGAAATGATTACTAGCCACCCCATCCTGTTCATCCTCTGAATGAGAATGTGTCCCATGCTGAATTTTTGGCTGCCTTTCAGGTGTTGGCCCGAGCTATGACTGACAATGTTTATGGAAACCAACAAACTGTAGTCCCACTTCAGTAGAATGGTTATTTAACTAAGGCCAGAATTCATGACTTCATAAGAATAAATCCTTCTGAATTCTTTGGGTCAAAAGTAGGTGAGGACCTAAAACTATACATTGATGAGGTGAGAAAGATCTCCCAAGATATGCATGTTACTGAGAAGGAGAGTGTAGATTTAGCATCCAATAGACTGAAGGATATTGCCTATGATTGGGATGTTACGTTGAATAATGGAAGAGGAGAGGATGTAGCTCCTATGAGTTGGCAGGTGTTTCAGGATGCATTTCTCGACAGGTTCTTTCCACGTGAGATGATAGAAGCTACGATCAAGGAATTCATGAGCCTGAGGCAGGGCTCGATGACAGTAAAGGATTATTGCCTGAAGTTCACCCAGTTGTCTATGTATGCTCCTGATTTGATAGTTGACCCTAGATTTAGTATGAGTAAGTTTGTTACTAAAGTGTCTGATTTTGTAGTCAAGTAGTGTAGTACTGCCTTCTTATTGGGGACATGGATCTTACTAGAATGATGAATCATGCTCAACAGATTAAGGCAGAGAAGTTGAAGGGAGAGAGAGGGAAAATAAGAAGGCTAGAACCAAATAGTTTAACTATGTCAAAGCAAAGTCTGGAGGGGGCAGTCGTTCATAATTTCAGGGTCACTCATATATGCCAGTGCTATCTTCAGCCAGTTCTCCCGCACCCAGAACCAAGAAGGAGTAGTGGGGTAGGACTTCTATGTCCAGGTCTTAAAATAGTGTGGTTGGAAGGGACGTGTGCTAAGTGTGGCAAAAATCATCCTAGTGAGTGTTTGTGGGGACAGAAAGGTTGTTATGGATGTGGCAAGTTGGGTCATGGAATCAAAGAGTTCTCGTATTCTAAGAAAAGAAATAGGGATGTTCGTCCCCAGACTCATGCTACTAGAACACCATCTCCACTAGGTCACTCATTCCCTTCTCAGGGTGCATCATCCAGTACCGGTGGTGGTCTAATACAAGAACAACAATGGAAGAATGAAACACACTCCAAATCAGTCTACAATCTTAAGGATCTGAGGACCAAGATGGAGACCACTCTCGGATTCGCTATCAACAAGAAGAATAAAAGATACAATGTTGTATATAACACCAAAAACAGCTACAAAATGTGAGGAACAAGATGAATAACAATAACACAAGTTTCGTATTCAATAAAGGACCCAAAACAGTCCACTACACAAGATGACAACAACAAAAGTAAAGAATAGATAGTGAGACCAAGATTATTACAAGATTAAGAACTAAAGAGTGTATTAAACTCAAAAACTCCTAATGAATGTAATAATCAAACCCACACTCTTACGGTGACCGCCAAGGGAAGAAACTCACCTCAAGATCCACCGTTTCCAAGCAAAGATCAATACTAGATTTTCCAAGCCCGAACTAAGACTAAGTGTTCTACTCTCAAGAGAGAGGATTTTTAATGATTTAATCTTTCATCTTTCATAAACTAATGAGAGAAGACCTAAAAATTCCTACTTATAGTATATTACAAAAGAAGGCAAAAAAGACTACACTACCCTTAATGACCAAGGGTGGCCTTGGTGTGTTGGAAAACAATATGAATTGTCCAAAATTCCCTTAAGGTTAAGTGACCAAAATGTCCTTAATAAAGGGAACCAAAACCATGAACTAGCAAAGGTGGTCCAAACCCGAAAGTCTTTAAGTCTTCAAGGCTCCAAGCAATCTTCCACACTCGGCTTTGATCAATGGTAGGCTCAAAACGTCCCCTCCAAGTATGATCCCATGCGCTTCAAGTGACGAAATCTTGATTCTTCACATAGTAACTTTGAATGATGTCGTCAAAAGCTAAGGCGTCCATTATTCTTATATCACGGTCAGCGCCTGAATCAGTTTTATGCTTTGCCATCCTATCAAGAGTAGGAGAGTTCACCAGATGTCGTTACTGGTATGCTTCATGCCTTTTATCTTAATTTTTATGTATTGTTGGACCCAGGGTCAAATATCTCTTATATGACTCCATTGGTTGCGGTAAATTTTAGGGTAGGTCCTTTAAAGCTCTCTATGCCCTTCATAGTTTCCACCCTAGTGGGTGAGTCAGTTGTTGCCTAACAAATCTATAGAAAGTTTCCTATCACTGTCCTTCACAAGATTATATTAGAAGTAACTAATTCATATTTCAAGTAAATACACTTAACCATTTGCAAGTCACTAATACACATTTCAAGTGACTACACTTGATCATTTTCTATCAACTATTTCGATATTTAAAGTGACTACACTTGACCATTTTCAAGTCACTGGTACACATTTTAAGTGACTACACTTCACCATTTTTCAAGTAACTAATTCATATTTCAAGAGACTACACTTAACCATTTTTCAAGTAACTAATTCATATTTCAAGAGACTACACTTAATCATTTTCAAGTCACTAATTCACATTTCAAGTGAGTGCACTTAGTCATTTTCAAGTCACTATTACATATTACAAGTGACTACACTTAACCTTTTTCAAGTGACTATTTCAAATTTCAAGTAACTACACTTAACCATTTTTAAGTAACTAATTCATATTTCAAGTAAATACATTTAACCATTTTCAAGTCGCTAGTACACATTTCAAGTGAATATACGTAACCATTTTTAAGTCACTAATTCCCATTTCAAGTGACTATACTAAATCATTCACATGTCACAAATACACATTTCAAGTGACTACACTTAACCTTTTTCGAGTGACTAATTCACATTCCAAGTAACTACACTTAACCATTTTAAAGTAACTACTTCATATTTCAAGTCAATACACTTAACCATTTTCAAGTCACTAATACATAATTCAAGTGACTACACTTGATCATTTTCAAGTCACTATTTCCATATTTCAAGTCACTACACTTGATCATTTTCAAGTCAATATATACATTTCAAGTGACTACACTTGACCATTTTTAAGTAACTAATTCACATTTCAAGTAACTACACTTAACCATTTTTAAATAAGTAATTCATATTTCAAGTCAATACACTTAACCATTTTCAAGTTACTAATACACATTTCAAGTGACTACACTAAATCATTTTCAAATCACTAGTACATATTTCAAGTGACTGCACTTAACCTTTTTCGAGTAACTAATTCACATTTAAAGTAATTACACTTGACCATTTTCAAATAACTAATTCATATTCCAAGTCAATACACTTAACCATTTTCAAGTCACTAATACACATTTCAAGTGAATACACTTGATCATTTTCAAGTAACTATTTCCATATTTCAAGTAACTATACTTGATCATTTTCAAGTCACTACTACACATTTCAAGTGACTACACTTGACCATTTTCAAGTAACTAATTCACATTTCAAGTAACTACACTTAATCATTTTCAAGTAACTAATTCATATTTCAAGTCAATACACTTAACCATTTTCAAGTTACTAATACACATTTCAAGTGACTACACTAAATCATTTTCAAGTCAATATTTTGATATTTCAAGTGACTACACTTAAGCATTTTCAAGTAACTAGTTCATATTCTCAAGTTACTAAATGAAACCATTTTCAAAGTACAAGTTCACATTTTTAAGTAATTAATTCACATTTCAAAACACTATACCTAACCACTTTCAAGTAACTAATTCACATTTCACATTAGATACATCACAATTCAAAATAAAATTATTAAACTTTAATTTATACTGTAAGTCAAACAATTCAACGAATATAATAAAGCAAATAAGTAGATGTCACACGTGTAACTCTCGCACCATATAATCATGAAAACCGAGCACTTTTAGCTGCTATTGTAAACATGTGGTGAAAATGTACAAAATCGCCTCAAAATTTATTATTTCCTAGTCTATCATTACAATATACACACAAATTATTTGTAGTAGATTATGTTGTTGAAATAGTAATGAGAAACCTCCAAAAGCAGTAGGCATGATTTTTTTAATTTGACATTTTGCCAAACGCTTTATATACACAAGTAGCATTTCCACTACTCAAAAAAATAAGAAAAACAACCAAAAAAATTGACCACATGTGATCGCTTTTCCAGTTTTTACGACCACAAAATCGACCACAGGGTGTGGTCGGAAAAAAAAGGGTAGCTTTTTTAAAACTAACCATATGTGGTCACTTTTTTTAATATATATATATATATATATTTAAAATTCAATTTATATTTAATATATATTTAGTAAAGTGACCACACTTTACTAAATTCAAAACAAAACTTCACATTTCAAGTAACTACACCTAAACATTTCAACTCACCAATTCACTTCACAAGTTAGCAAACTTAACTAAATTCAAAACCCAAGTTCACCTTACAAGTACCTACAACTAAACATTTTTAAGTCACTAAGTCACTTCTCAAGTGACCACACTTTAATAAATTCAAAACAAAAATTCTCATTTCAAGTAACTACACCTAAACATTTCAAGTCACTAATTTACTTCACAAGTTACCAAACTTAACTAAATTCAAAATAAAAGATCGTATTTCAAGTACCTACACTTAACCAAATCAAAGTAACTAATTCACTTCTCAAGTGATCACACTTTACTAAATTCAAAATAAAAGTTTACATTTCAAGTAACTACATCTAAGCATTTCAACTCACTAATTCACTTCTCAAGTGACCAAACTTAACTAAATTCAAACAAAAGATCATATTTCAAGTATCTACACTTAAATAAATTGAATTATCTAAGTCCCCTCTCAAGTGACGACACTTTACTAAATTCAACACAAAACTTCACATTTCAAGTAACTACACCTAAACATTCCAAGACACCAATTCACTTCACAAGTTACCAAACTTACCTAAATTAAAAACCCAAGTTCACCTTTCAAGTACCTACACCTAAACATTTTAAAGTCACTAAGTCACTTCTCAAGTGACCACACTTTACTAAATTCAAAACAAAAGTTCACATTTCAAGTAACTACACCTAAATATTTCTAGTCACTAATTCACTTCACAAGTTACCAAACTTAACTAAATACAAAATAAAAGATCGCATTTCAAGCACCTACACTTAAACAAATCGAAGTAACTAATTCATAAGTCACCTTTCAAGTACCTAATTTCAAGTATGTACACTTAAACAAATCGAAGTCACTAATTCACTTCACAAGTTACCAAACTTAACAAAATTCATAGCACAAGTTCAAACCACAAGTCACTAATTCATACTTCAAGTAACTACACTTAATCACTTTCTAGTAACTGATTCATTTATAGTATAAGTCAAACAATTGAACAAGTGTAATAAAGCAAATAAGTAGAGGTGTCGCATGTCCTTCTCACAACATATTATCATCATAAAATTGCTATGGCTTTCAAAGCCTTTTACAGTAAACAATCCCACCTTAATACTACATTTAAAGACGTTATTATAAGAAAATAGAGAGAAATCAACTTACCTCTGCTTGGCCTAAATTAAAGTAAAGGAGACAAGCGGTCGCCGAAAAATAACAAAGCAATCCATTTTCAAATTCGGATTCTATCAAAAAGCAACACTATGTCAGTAATCCAAGCCAAGGATGGCAATAGACTCTGAAAAGAAAATGGTTAACAAAAATTCTATAAATAATATCACATTTCAGCAATCACAACTAAATATATTTGAGTTAAGTACATTTCCTACTTTAGGACTATAATTTTCTTAATTATTCTGAATTAGTATCACATGGACACCTACAGCTATGCAAATTAGGGTAAAAGGGTTAGAAGTGAATAAAATTATAGTACAAAAACTGAGGGGTTAATTTTAATTTGAAATTAAGGTGAATTTATTGTGCATTAGGAAAAACAAAGAAAGGGTCAATTTATGTAGAGTGTTTGAAGGTTAGTGTAGTTTTTCTGTAAATTTCACTGACCTGATAGTTTCCGGTGAGCTGAGGCCGGTGAACAAAAGTTTCGTCGATAGAATGACGGAATTGTGGTCGAAATTGTGCAGCTTAAGTCACTGACAGTGCTGTCGAATCGGTGCGCTGAGGCCGGTGTCATGCCGGTATTGTCGGATCGATGAGCTGACGCCGGTGATGTCGGATCGGCGAGGTGAGTGTGGTGGTCGGTGATGCGAGGTATCGGTGAGGTAAGTTGCGGGTGAAGTGAATTCTCAATTGAGAGATACTAGGGTAATTACAAAGGGAAAAGGGGCAATGAAGATTGGGTTGGGTCTGGTCGGGTCATTATCGGGTATTATAATTTTTTTGAGAAAATCAATCATAATAAGTGGTCGATTTATTTTTTAAAAAAATTATCATTCAAAAAACAGAAGTAGTATGTTTCCTTTATCGTCTAATAATATATTAGGATCAATTTTTGGTTAATTAGCTTTTAAATACGATATTATATACCTCATAATACAACGTGTTAGTCAGATAAATAATTATCGGTTAATTAGATTACATTATTACACTTCAAAAATATACCCTTGACTACATTGACACAAATAGTATATTTTCTCAATAGTATAATATCAACGTATTATTCAAAATATTTTGATATTTAGACTCAATTATCTTGCTTTTGATTACTGTATACGTCACTACACGAGATATGCGTATATATACATATATTCAGTTGGCTATCAACTTCCAAATACGTACTGTATAGATCACATAAATAATTTTATTACCCCATAATAATACAACATATTTCACAAATGCTCATATAAATTATCGGTTAGTTTATTTTATGTTATTATACCTTCACTACATAATATATATATATATATATATATGTATACTATATGTACCTATACATACACACACACACATATACACACTATCAACTATCAGGTTCTAAATACGTACTATATACATCACATACGTACACGAGTATATTACCCCATAATATAATGCGACGTATTTCATATACATAATTTGACGAGTTATCGATTAATTTGATTAACTTACATTAATACAACTTCAATGTATAGTACATTATTACTTCGATCGTTTCAAATCAAGGTATTATTCAATATGTTTGGATAGATTCTGCTAGTTTTTAACTACATCATTCATCGATCACTACATCATATATATATCACATCCAAAAGTATATTACCTCATAATTCTGATGAATTATCAGCTATATATGTACAATACATTATTATAACTCCAATAGGATAATATTATTACCTCAATTGTATGATATAGACATATTCATTATACATAGATTATGTTTAACGTTATTTAACATATATACAATGGAAAAGATTTATTTTATATATTGAAACATCAGTAAAAGATAAAGATTATGTTTAACATAATTTTTTTATTTTATTTGATATATTTCTTAGTATAATTTTTTACAAAATCTAAGTTTAATTGATTTTTATTATTATTATTATTATAATGCTTGTCAACTATGTGTAATCAATGTAATTTTAAAAAATTATATATTTAATTTTACATATAATAATTAAAATATATTTTTTAATCAAAAGTGACCTCAAGTGGTTCTTTAGCAATTATTTTCAATAAAAGCAACCACAAATGGTCTCTTTTTTAAAATATTTTCTTTTTCTATTTTTTAAATAGAAAAGCGACCACTATATAAATATTTTTGTTTTATTTTTAAAGAACACCGACCACAGGTGGTCTCAATTTATTTTTTTAATAAAAAACAACCACTAGGGGTTGGTTTCTTAAATAATTTTTTTTATTTTTAATTCTAATAGAGACCACTATTTTTAATTTAATTCTGAAAATAAAAGAAACCACAAGTGGTCACTTTTTAAAAATAGTTTTTAATTATATTTTTTAAATAAAAGCGACCACTAGTGGTTGATTTTTTAAAATTATTTTCTGGTGCAATTTTTTAAAATCAAAAAGCGACCACAAGTGGTTGCTTTTTAAAAAAAATAAAATTAAAGAAATAATAATTAATATAAAAATTCTTGAAAAGATTATTTTGTAATTTAAAAATATAAAAGCGACCACATGTGGTCACTTTTATTTTTTTATATTTATTTTTAAAAAATAAATAAAAAAGCAACTACATGTGGTCACTTTTATTGCGACCACAAGCTGTGGTTGATTTTTTGTTGGCAGAAAAACTATTTTTTTTAGTAATGTTCCCTAATTGCTCATATTTCATACCAAAATTCAACAGAATATGCGAGATGCGCGCGCGCACACACACACTCACACATATATATATATACCAAGTTCTAAATATGTAGTATATACATAACATATACATTAGTATATAACTATCCCATACACAACATATGCATATTATTACCCCAAGTGGAAGCTTTTTCAAAATATTTTCTTTTGATTTTTTTATTCATAAAGCGACCACAAGTGGTCGATTTTTATAAATAATTTTCTTTTAAAATATTTTTAATCAAAAAGCGACCATAAGCGGTTGCTTTTTTAAAAATGTTTTTGATTCAATTCTTTAAAGAAGTGGTTGCATTTTCATAATATTTTATTTATTTATTTATTAATCAAAAACCGACCACTTGTGGTCATTTTTTTGTAAATATATTTTTTAAATTTTTTTAACAAAAAGTGACCACAAGTGGTTGTTTTTGCATAAAATTTTAAATTTATTTTTTATTGTAAAGCAACCACTTGTGTCCGCTTATGCAAAATATTTTTTTAAATACAAAATATAGACAAAATACACAATACATACATTCGAAATAGAGAATTTGAGATAAACGAAAATTTAGATTGATCCAAGGACACACTATAAATAAGGTAATTAAAATTCTTAGGAACTTTCATAAATGATAATACATCATATTTATCATTCAATACTATTAAATCTGAAAATACACATAAAATTATTGGTTAGTGTTGTAGGGGATGAGGTTGTTGTTGTTCGAATTGATTCTGGGATGAAATTATCAATTTGTAGTTTTCTCCAACACTATTGTTCTCTTCCATTACTGTAAAATAGCACCATCAAAAGCCCAATTAAGATACTTATAGTAATTGAATGTTGAGCTGAAATCACAACCTACAATTGGATCTTCTTGCTTCGACCCTTCTTGCTTCAATTGGAATACACAGAAACCTTTGAATCCACAGTGAAATAGTGGATCTAAGAAACAAAAAACAAAAAAGAAAGGCTTATAACGGAGAAGAAAACAGACCATTCACATAATTAAAATATGAGAAGAGGCGATTGTATAGTGACTGAATTATATAGACCATTCACAGCTAAATCTTTTGGTGTCTTTCAACTTCTCTGAAGGAGCTAGAACAAATTTTCTTTTGCATAAGGGGTATTGTAACGATTACAGGCTTTTGTTATCCTATAAAGAGTTTGAGGCATATTGAACAAAGAAAAAAATAAGAAACTTGTTATCATACGGTAAATATGATTTAAATCGTATAGTCCGAAGAGAAATTAAAATCTTTTTTGATAAATATTGATGAATAACTTAAAAAGATTTTAAAAATTAGGTGTAGATATTAGTAATTAGCAATTAATTATATATTTTAACGATAATTTTATTATTTGTTGTTAAAAATGACATTTGTAAAAAACATCTAATATATCCGATGTTTATATCAAATGCCACTATTTTAGCAACATTTTCGTAAAATGACACTGAAATCAATGTCATTTACATTAAACGTCATAATATATTTGACGTTTACATCAAATGTCACTATTTTTTCGACTCTTTTGCTAAATGTCGCTAAAATCAACAGCATTTTGCAACAAATATCCTTATTTTATTGACATTTTTTATCAAATGTTTTCATTTTTGCATCATTTGATATCAAATGTCATTATTTTATGAAAATTGTTCATAAATGTCAAGAAATTCTTCATTTTCTGACATTTATTTCAAATGTCGCCAAATAAATGTCGTTGTATCTTCATTTTTCTTATAGTGATTCGTACTTAAGCAACTACATGTTTATTTATCAAGATTTTCTATGTTTTACTTTCTTACCATGTCCAGATCCAAGTCCATGATGTATGAATAAAATGTATTTTCAAAGTGTTCATCTATTTTTTTAATGTTAAATATTTTCATTATTAAAGAGTAATTTGATTCAAAGAATAAGATCATGTTTGTTTGTCTTAGAAATGGAAGTACGTTTTTTTTAATGTTGAAGTTCATGTTGCATGAATTGTAAATAATGTCGAGATTTAAAAAATGTTGTTTCATAAATAAAAATGACTTAAAGTCACCCGCGAAGTTGTCCGACTTTTGCAAAAAAACACCTAAACTATACGGGTGACCTATTACCCCACGAAACAACTTTAAAGTATTATTCGTACCTCCTTTTTAAGCCAACACCAGTTACACCAACAAATGTGTAAGTCACGTGCCAATCAACATTTGACACCTATCAAATTAATTTTAATCTTTTTTTAGAAACTATAGTCATATATTTTTAAATAATTTCTTTTCTTTTTCTTTATTTCTTTTCTTCCTTTCTTATTCACATTTTCTGTTGAAATTCCTTTGCCTCCGCCAGTGCCACTGCAACAATCACCAATTTCACTTTAAAGTGACCAAGTAGTTGTCAAACTACCTCGAACTAGTTTATGAATATCAAATCCATCTATATCGAAATCTAAATACTCAAACTACCACCAAAATATTATAATCTAAATACTCAAATTATCACTAAACTAAAATTTGAAATCTGAATCAACATCTTTTCCAACAAAAATTTAGTTTTTCATATTGAGTATATCGTCGGAAAATACCTTTTTGCCAGAAAAAATGGTGGCTAACATACCATCTCTTTTTACCTCTTTTTAATCTCTTTATCATTTTCATTGAAAAATAAACATCGACCACGATAATATCCACCACCATCGCATTAGCGGAGAAGAAGAGAAAGGGAAAAATAAAAATCCATTAATGAAAAAGAAACGAAGGAAAAACAAAAGAAAAAACGGAAAAGGAAGAAAAAAAAAGTATAATAGAAAAAAGAAAAAAGAGGAAATTTTTTTTACTACACGTGACATATTTTAATTTGCTGGTGTAATAATTTCCCCTCCTCACGCGCCTCTGTTCTTTTTTATAAATACCACAACTCTGTTTCTTTCAATGTCAGTCAACACCACAGCTTCTACCTATTTTGATACATAGTCTACAACTACTAGAATGTATTTTAACCCATACGAGCTTACAAATGGGCCCATGAAGTCAATGACCCATACATCAATATAACTCTACTTCCATCATCTTGGACATTGGCATCTCATGATGTTTGGAGATTGATCCTTGTCTCTGACATTGATCACATCTACAAATGTCTCTGAATAGTGTGGGCCAATAGTATCCACTTTGCAGTACTTTCTAAGCAGTGCGGTCGCCTGCATGGTGACCACCAACAGATGAAGCGTGGCATGCTTCCAAAATATTCAGCATCTCCACATCTGGTACACAGCGCCTAATAACACCATCTGCACATCGCCGAAAAAGATAGGGCTCATCCCAGAAATACTGGGTAACATCATGAAGGAACTTTTTCCTTTGGTGAAAGGAAAGATTATCTGGCATCACCTCACTTACCATGTAGTTTGCGAAATTAGCATACCACAGAATCTGCTCTAACTTAGCAGCTAGTATCTTCTCATCCGGAAAGGAATCATCAATATCTAACTTATCCTTGATTGCTTGTTCGCATTCAAGTCTGGATAAGTGATCAGCCACCTGATTTTTGCACCCCTTGCAATCCTTTACCTCAAAGTCGAATTCTTGAAGCAACAATACCCACCAGATCAATCTTGGCTTCACATCTTTCTTAGCCATTAAGTAACTAAGAGCTGCATGATCTATGTGGACCACCACCTTAGTCCCTAGCAAATACGCCCTGAATTTCTCAAAGGCGTAAACTACAGCCAGAAGTTCTTGTTCAGTGACAGTGTAGTTCTTTTGATCCCTATTCAGGGATTTACTGGCATAGTAGATTGGATGAAACAACTTATCCTTTTTTTGGCCCAACACAGCTCCAAGCGCCACCCTGCTAGCATCGCACATTAGTTCAAACGGCTTTGTCCAGTCGGGAGAAATAATAACTGGAGCCTCCACTAACTTCAGCTTAATGCATTCAAATGCCTCCATGCAGTCATCATCAAAAGAGAACTTGGCTTCTTTTTCAAGAAGTTTGCACAATGGGTTTGCAACCTTCGAGAAATCCTTTATAAATCTGTGATAGAATCCTGTATGTCCAAGAAAGTTATGCACCCCCTTTACAGAGATGGGGGGGGGGTAGTTTCTCGATAACCTCAACTTTGGACTTATCCACCTCAATACCTTTCATAGAAATTTTATGACCGAGAATAATGCCCTCTTTCACCATGAAGTGACATTTTTCCCAGTTAAGGACCAGGTTAAACTCTTCACACCGCTGTAATGCTTAACTTAGATTCAACAAGCATAAGTCAAAGGAATCTCCAACCACTGAAAAATCATCCATAAACACCTCCAAGGTGCCTTCAACCATATCAGATAAAATCGACATCATACACCTCTGGAATATAGACGGTGTATTACATAATCCAAAGGGCATCCTTTTAAAAGAAAATGTGCCATATGGGCACGTGAATGTCGTTTTCTCCTGATCCTCAGGAGCAATGGAGATCTGATTATACCCGAAATACCCATCCAAGAAATAGTACCAGCCTCTGACTGCCAATCGATCAAGCATCTGATCCATGAATGACATTGGAAAGTGATCTTTCAGTGTCCACGAATTTAGCTTTCGGTAGTCCATACACATCCTCCAACCTATGACAGGCCTGAGTGGAATTAGCTCATTCTTCTCGTTGGCCACTACCGTCATGCCCACTTTGTTGGGCACACACTGTACAAGACTCACCCATTTACTGTCTGAGATTGGGTACACCACCCCTACATCTAGCTACTTGATGATTTATTTCTTCACCACCTCTTGCATAGATGGATTTAGGCGACACGGATGCACAATAGTGGGTACACAATCTTTCTCTAACTAAATCTTGTGTATATATATGCCAGAAGGGATACCAATGATATCTGCAATAGTCTAACCAATAGCTCTCTTGTATCTCTTAAGAACAGAGATGAGAGATTTCACCTTTTGTTCGCTGAAATCAGTAGAAATAATAACTGGCAGCATATTTCCACTACCCAAGAATACATACTTTATATGATTAGGTAGTTGCTTTAAGTCTAACATTAGTGGTTCTTCAATGGATGGCTTTGCCGGTGGTGAAGGCCGATTCTTAAGGTCAAGATCCAGTTTCTTGGGGGAATAAGAATACGACCCCATTCCTATCAAACCATAGGCAGTTTCTCCATACTCATCAATATCCTCACGATCAAAGTTCATGAGCACAGCAGCCAATGGTTCAACAGTAAGCTGCTCCTCCAAATATAATTCCAGCTCTTCCTCATAATAAATATCAACTATAGAGAACAAATTCATTTCTTTGGGATGCTTCATTGATTTGCATACATCGAAACACACCACTTCATCATTCATCCGAAATAAAAGATTATTTGCTCGCAGATCAATAAGCACGCTTCTAGTTGTGAGGAAAGGTCGACCTAAGATTATAGGCACCTCGAAGTCCACCTTGCAATCCAAAATAACAAAATCTATAGGAAAAATAAAGGTAGCCACCTTTACTAATACATCATACAGAACCCCAACAGGCCATTTTATTGACTTATCTTCCATTACAAGCCGCATGTTAGTTGGTGTAGGATCTCCCAACCCCAACTGTGTATAAATGGCTAGCAGTATCAAATTAATGCTAGCCCTGAGATCACATAAGGCATTGGAAAAATCCAAAGACCCCACCGTACAAGAAATAGTGAAGGCTCCCGGATCTGCCTTCTTTTGAACTAATGACCTTGTAGCAATTGCACTACAATGATGGATATTATCAACTGGTTCTTAACTTTATGCTCTCTTCTTTTTCAAAAGGTCCTTCATGAATTTGGCATACCTTGGCATTTGCTCCAATGCCTCAACCAAAGGCACATTTATAGTCAGTTGCTTCAACATAGACATGAATCTACTGAACTTCGTGTTGTTAGTCTTCTTTTTCAGTCTTTGAGGGAAGCGAGGTGGTGGTTTTGGCAAAGTTTTAACCACAACTTCTTTTTTTTGTCCTTCTTTTGTTCAAATATAACAGTCTGCTGACAATCCGGTACAGTATCTGGAATAACCCTATCTGATCCTGCAGATTCCATAGAATTATCAATATCATCTTTATTTGCATCTTCTGCTATCACATCAACTACCGACTTACCCACAGATTAGCTCTCCAACACCTTACCACTTCTAGTGGTAATTGCCATGCACGATCCATCCTTCTTCGGATTTTGGACAGTGTCACTAGGTAATGCACCGACCTTCTTTTGATTAAGTGCCACCAATAATTGGCCCATTTGCTGCTCTAATTATTTGATTGACATAGAATGTGAGTCAACCAATTAGTTCATCGAAGATAAATTATTTTTTACCTCAAGTACTCCAGCGTTGGTTGCTTCTACTCCCTTCAATAGCTTGGCCATCATGTCCTCCATGGACATCATTCCATAACTAGACGTAGCTGCATCATGACTTCCAGGAGGAATATACAACTCACTCCTGTCATTTTTTATTTTCCAATTTTCTTGGTCACGATCCTTGTATCCGGTTCGATCATAATAGTTTCGATTTTGGTTTCCTTGGCCACTGCCTCAGAAACCCCCCTGATTGTTTAAGTAATTCACTTCCTCTTTGGAATCGGAGTCAGGTTTTCCCTGTGATGCAATAACTTTAACCTTCTCTGTATTTCCTAATAATAAATGCTTAGTGAGAAGGTCCATCTGCGTTTTTATGTGAGCCATATCTTGGTCATGTTCCTCTTCCCTTTGTCTCTGTTCTGTAGTCATACCAATAGATACAGTAGATCTTGTTACCTTAGAATCACTGGTATGCCAAGCTCTACTCTGCTTTGTCATATGATCTAGCATCTCAGATGCCTCAAGAAAGGTGAGATCCATGAATGACCCACCCACAACATTATCTGCCACTGGCTTGGTTACCGAATTCAAGGCTCTATATAATATCTCCATCAAATGGACATTTGTCATCTGATGATTTGGGCACCGTATAAGTTCTTCTTGCACCTTTCCCAAGTCTCATGGAGAGCCTCAGTTGGAAGATGTCTGAAATTGCTTATCCTATCTCTCAATTGTGCTCTCTTGGATGGAGGAAAGAATCTTTCTACAAAAAGATCTTTTAGTTACCTCCAACTGGTGATAGAGTCGGGATTTAGCCCATTCAGCTATAGAGTGGCCTCTCCAAATAGAGATAATGGAAATAAGTGAATACGAATTGCATTTTGACCAACCCCCGAATTGTCAAACGACTTGTATGTTGAGATAAAATTAATTAGATGCATGTTTGGATCATCGCCTGCAAGTCCACCAAATATCCGTTTGAGTTGCAGCAGATGGATCATAGTGATAGTAATGTTGAACTTGGCTCCGCGTGCTAAAGGTGGAGGAATAATAGCCCCTGTGGCACCATCCCCATCCAGTTCATCATCGTCATCATCAAAAGAAAACTGCATAGCTCTGCGTTCGAGTCTCATTCTAGCATGGAGATCTTTGTTGATAGGTGCAACCAAATTATCTACACGCCTTGGATTTAATAGCTCATCATCACCCAGATCTTCATCATCAGGATTTGGTGCCCGACCTGGGTTATCAGCGTTCTGCTGATTTACTTGCACAGCTGCAAATACAGCTAACCTAGCCTGCTCCTGCTGATCAGTTATTCTTTTAGGGTCTCATTGCGCATCCATTCTGCCAATGAGATGTGGTTCAGGATTTATAGGTAATAATGGTTGACCCGATCTCCGTGTATTTGGCATACACAAGAGTCAACCTGTTCAAAAAAAAAACAACAAACAAAGAGTAAAGTTTGAGAATCTTTGACCAAAGGGTCTATTAACTATCACAATCTTAGTTGACAACCGTATCCCACGGCAACGGCGCCAAAATTTGATACGCCCAAATTATAACTCTCAGTAGAAAGTGTAAGCGGTCACTGTCAAATATAGAACCCAACTCTGTTGGGTTTCGAATCCCACAAGGAATACTGTGCTCACTAAGTTTCGTAATTGTTATTAGACTGTTGATCAGAGTTTCTTAACCAAAATGGGGGTTTGTTTTTTTTATTTGTAAAATAATAAATCGTAACAAGATTAGTTCGACTACTGATTTTCTCCATATTTCGTAACTTTATGAGATTAATCAAACCAGGGTTATGATCACCAAAATGCCAGCATCATTTGGGTTGTGAATTATGTATGAGTTCCACTTAACAAATTCAATTGCAAGAAAGGTTGAATCCTATTCTATATCCATTAGTTTCTCAACCTAAATGGACAGGCTATCCTATAATTTTCTCAAACTCATAGGATGCCTTATTCTTTCAACCTAATTCTCACGTAAGCTAATCCTATTAGCGAATTAGCTATTACTCTAAAGGTTAAGGCCCTTAGAATTCATGTAAACACCTTCTTTTCCCCACAAACACTTTCCTCTCAGAAAAGTGGTGTTGTAGGGCTTACTCCTCAAGTTTGCAACCAAGAAAAGTCATGGAATTGAAGAAAGGTTTATGCAATGTTATTCAATTATGGAACTCAAATTGACTCCCAACCCATAGATGCATTTCACATTAAGGATCCCATAACCCTAGTTATGAGATTTAGCCACAACACTCCATAGAAGATAAAGAATTCATTCTTGTATTGTTCATAAATAAATAGAAAGTTTACTTACAAAGAACCCCAAGAATCATTTCTTGAATCTTCAATGATCAGTTCTTTGATACTAAAATTCCCCAAAGTACTTGGATACCAAGAGGTTTAATAGATGAAAAGAAAACTTGTAAAAGGTAAAAGATGTGTTCTTAACCCTAAAAGTTGGTATTTATATGTCCCAGCTTAAAAAAATTTTAAATTTAAAAATGGAAAAGCCACGTTCCATTTGACGGTCCATATGACGGACCGTCAAAGATCTGGCGGTCCACCATCTTTCCCGTCACTCGATTAATCCGAATGACAGTTTCTAGATAACATCTGACGGTCCATCGATGAAATGATGGTCCGCCATCTTTACCATCGCGGAGTCCTTTTAGAAGGAAGCTTCTGGATAAGAACTGACGGTCAATCTGGTGGTCTGTCCCAAGATTGACGGTCCACCACTTTGACCATCATGGAGTTCCTCTGGAGAACAGGTTCTGGATAAGTATTGACGGTCCATCTGGTGGTCCATCACATGTCTGATGGTCCGCCATATTGTCCGTCACTCAACTCCTCTGGAGGCCTTGTTCTGGTTCAACTTGACGGTATATATGGTTGTCCGTCGTAAACCTGACGGTCCATCATTTTGACCGTCAATTCCCCTTTTCTGCTACTTTTTCCAGTTTTCTTCTGTGGTTATCTCCTTTCACTGAAACACTAAAAACCTTCATTAAATATCACTTTGATTTCTTGAAAACATACAATTTTTCTAAGAAAATGATGCTAAATGTTCCGTAAAACACCGGAACATCAACCTCCCCTTGCATGTTAAAATAAATAGGTTGAAAATTAGTTAAAAGTTGTTATTTTTAATGGCTTTAACTAGTTTTGTGGGGTAATAGGTCACCCATATAGTTTAGGTGTCTTTTTCCAAAAGTCAGAAAACTTCAGGGGTGCCTTTATGTCTTTTCTCTTTCATAAATAATATGCAATTTATGATAATATAATGGATGTTAGTTATATTTTAATCAATTCAAGTTCTTATTATTTTATATTCCATGTTCACATCCAAAAATCGAATGTGATTTGTTGTTTCTCTATTTGTGCGAGTAATTAGTTGGATTTTGTATTAATTCATAAATTTTAGACTAACCTATTTCTTGTTAAAAGTTTTAGACTCTTTCATTAACTAGGGTGAGGTTCAGAAAGATGGGTTGCAAATTTATTCAAGACCCATTGTTATAAAGAATAGAAAAGAGAGGGAAACCCCAGTCATAAAGGAGGCTGTCGAGTTGCGATTCAATCCAAGACTCGTCGCAACATTTAAAGAAAAGAGAGTTAAATTTGAGTAAGAAATTGGTCTCCAATTTTTGAGATAAATAAATGAATTTAACTCTAGATAAGCTTTTGTAAGGTCTTGATTCTCTGAAACTCTTATTTTTATGTAATTTGACCATTTTACCCCTTTTCGTGGTTGTTTTATGATAGTTCTGAGGTATTATATATTACAGTGAGTTTTCTGTGAGTTTGTGATTTTGGAGGATAAAAAGGTTTATAGTTGATTTTGATCAATATTTTTTTATCTATGTATTGGATGTCAAAACAAATAGCGCCAACAGTTTAAGAACACCAATTTTATATTAATAGTGTAGTAGATTCGATTTTATCACTTTTACATCTCATTTTGACCCTCGGTTGGAGAAATTATGAGATGATGTCTTGGTGACACTACCCGAACTAGGGTCATGTCGTAATAGGCATCCCAAATCCAACAAGGATCGAACCACCCCCGATACTCAACCCAACTACCAAATGCATACCTGAGCAGATGGATTCCGAACATATAACAAGATAGCATATTGTATAATTCCAGACTCTTGGATACGTTCATAACTGAGACCAGCCAAAGCAAGTCCAAGCATTCAATACCCAACCAAAAACCATTCCAAAACCAAACAATAACCAAGTACGAGTCCATACCATTATAGGATGAAACAATCACCAATACAGTCAAATATTGTCAGCCCCGATACCAATGCCAATATTAAGGATGACACAAATACCAACACCGTCCATACCAACCTATAGTAGTCCCACAAAGTGACCCGACCCGACCCAGGGCCCTGTCGTAATAGGCATCCTAAGTTCGACTAGGACCAGATACCGCCCTCGTTACCCAACCCAACCTCCATCCACCTGTCCTTAGTTGGCTGAATTCCAAATATTTAAAAAGATAGTGTAACTAGATAATTCCAGAATCTAGGATAGTAATAATCGAGATCGACCCAACCGAGTCCAACCATCTGAACCCATTCGATCACTATACCAAAGCATAAACCAATCAACCAAATAATAACAAAACTAAGTTCCATAACATAACATAAAAAGATAAAACAGTGAGAAATTTAGCCCAATGGTATCATCCCCAATATAAATGCCAATACTAAGGCTGACACCAATACCGATTCCACCTATACTAACCCATTATAGTTCCACAAAAGCCTCTAACCAAAATAAAACCAATATTCGATTGGGACATGCCCAAAATAATAGTCAAAACCAATATCCATAAATAAACCAATGTGTATGAAAATATCCATAAAATGGAGCCTTCCAAAATATGGAAGCTCACTACTTCAATCCAATAGTTGATCCTAAATGTCCGATAGTTAAGCAGGAGGAGTAGAACGATCGGTTCCTGCAGGGCATGGGGATACAGCTTCCCGAAGACGGGTTAGCAGGTGAACACTAGCATGAACTCAGGATTAGGATAAAATAATACCATCCAATAAAATTAATTAAACAAACCATATGCATACAAACCATACATATATATATATAACCATGCAGGGAAAGGAAATCGGTCTTAGCATGCATTTAAAATCATTAACCTTTGTATGTAAAGATTAACCTTCTTAACTACCCACGGTATATATGGGTCCAATTTAACCCCCTAAACGGGTTCTGATATGTGTAGCCGCACGAACCGTAGATACCATAGAGTAGGGGATTCCCAAGTACCCTTCTCTCTCCATGATACATACGTACAGTGTACTTTGAGGATTCTCGTGTACCTCATAAGTATCATATATGGTTGCCATAACCGACCCATCTTGTTGGCAAATATGAGTTTTGAATATTCGTCCATTGGACTTACACCTTCACGGTTAGCTATCACACCCACCATCCTTGCTAATTAAAACCTTTTACCATCCAACCAATTCATTATTAACAAAGGCTATAATTAGTGGTATCGTCATACTGACAATAACTTGCAAGTATTGTCCTTACCCAAATCTTAAGAGATTAAGGGAGTTGAATGTACCCATAGATCACTTTACTAAGTTAACTTAGCGGAGTCCTATGTACCCCACAAGTGCTCCATTATTATGATTATTTGGGGGATTCCATTGTACCCCACAAGTGTTCTTATTTAACCAAACCATTCCATTAAACCATTTCAAACCGCTTAAACCATGTAGGGTTCCATTACCAAACCATACCATACAATAGTTTTCATTAAAAGTCCAATAATATAGTAAAAACATTCTCATAGGTACTGAATCAAACATATTGGAGGCATAGTGTTTTCAAAACCAATTCCAATTACCAATTAACCATTCCCATGCAACCAAGTATCCAAACTATAATTAAAACATTGTAAAAACTTAATTAAAACATGGGAAAACTATAACCAAGCATTTATAACTAAAACCCCCAATAGATATTTGAAAACCAACACTATAAAATAATCATGCCATGAAAACATTGTATAAAATAGTGCCTTTAGTTAGAACTAACAAATAAGGGGAGAGAACATGACTTATACAAATAAGATGATAAAGAGAAGTCACCAACACAAGCCCCAATTTGATCCTCTGGATAAAACCCTAGCCTTCCTTTACCCAAAAGCCTTAGAGAGAATTATAGAGTGTTTAAGAGAAGTTTCTAAGTGTTGAATGCTAGAATAATAGGGTAAAAAGTCTCCTAATTGGTTTAGAAGTCGTAGGGACTTAATAGGTGATCTTGGGTGTATTTATACGCCTAAGAACCGTAACTTATCCATATTTTAGTACGTTTAGAGAACAAAGTACCTAGTTTCTTATGTTTTTACTCTACTTCTATGTAATTGAGCTAACAGATGTGATTAGCATGATTTCAGGTAATAATGAAGTAGATGAAGATATAATGGAACTATGGAATATAGATGGCAATTGACACAAGAGAGAGTAGTAGTCTAGACCAAATGTGGCATCTAAAAACTATGTCCAAGACTAGTTTGTCATTTATAATTAGTTCAGGGACTTAAAAGAAAAATATAAGAGAAGAGATTATTAAAAGGCTTAATTCTGGATTTTTATTCAAAATTGATTATTCTGTATTATTTTGGATTGGAGAGTGGCGGCATAGCTTGAGGAAAGAGAGAAAAATATTTTCTCTCTTGTTTTCACTATTCGCACACCAAGATCATCTTCTAGTTTTTGGTATGATGAATATATTTATGATGATTTTCATTTTATTCATGAGTAGCTAAGTTTATTAGTTAGGGTTATGAAAGACTTGTAGCATACAATATATCACTTTGTGTTTTAAATTCATTATGCATTGATTTATTTACATCATACTCTCTTCGTTTATCTTGAATTCTCGTTGTTGCAAACATAGAGGATATGCCTTAAAACAAAACTTGTTTGAAAGAAAGGTTGATGTTCGAAAAAGAGAGTAGTGACAAGAAAATAGGATTTCCAACCCCTATTTCATACGTTAATTCCTTAACAGGATTAACTACTTGGAGATTTTGTATTGTTTTTGGTAAACAAATTTGATTTGAAAGAACTAAAGTGAATTAGTCCTTGATGGTTGAGAAACACTAGGATTATGTTATTAAATACAATACATTTCTTTGTAATCACGATGCATGTATGAATTCGTAAAGCCCACAGTTAGAAAGTATTGAAAACTACAAGGTGTACATAACCCTAGCTTGCTATTTCTCTGAATTTGAATACTACTACACATATTTCATCTTGTTAAACTGAAACCATTAATTTGTGAACTGAATCAAATCCCCTCTATTTATTTTACAGAAATAAACGATTAAAAGTCAACTAATTTGCATACAACTTAATTGCACCATATTTCCTGTGGGATTCGATCCCAACCTATTTGGGTTATATATTTGACAACGACCGCTTACTCTCTCGTAAGAGAGGTGTAATTTGGGCGTATCAAATTTTGGCGCCATTGTCGAGAAATATGGTTGTCGATTGAGTTTATGTGTGTTAATTGACTATTAGTCAAGGTTTTTAATTTTACGTTTACTTATTGTTTTTGTTCGTTACAGGCTCATTGTGGTTTATGCCACAAACCAGAAGTTCAGGAGAACCATTATTACCCTTCAATCCTGAACCTTATCTCATTGAAAGAATAGCTAACCAACAGAAAGATGAAAGATTATCCGCTTTGGTTAATGCTTAATTAAATCTAAAGAATGCAGATAACCCAGGTCGGGTACCTAATCTAGATGAAGAGGACCTGGGAGATGATGATTTAATTAACTCGGCTAATAGGAGGTGTGCAGCAGGGTTAGTTACACCTGTAAATCAAAATCATCCATTCAGAGGAAGACCAGACCGCCAAGCTGCACAGTTTGATATTGACAACGATAAGGATGATTTAGATGGAACTGGATCTACAGGGGCAATCATTCTACCACCACTAGCTCCTGGGGTGAAATTCAACATCTCCAGTACTATGATCCAGCTATTGAATCTGAAAGGACTCTTTTATGGATTACCTGGTGATGATCCAAATCTATATTTGGTGAATTTCATCAATATTTGTAAGTCATTTGATAATCCTGGAGCGGGACAAAATACTTTTCATTTAAGATTGTTCCCACTGTCTCTTTCTGGAGAGGTAACTATGTGGTTGAATGAGCTGAATCCTGATTCTATAACAAACTAGAGGCAATTGAAAGGAGATTTCCTAGAAAGGTTCTTTCCTACCTCCAGAATGTTACAATTGAGGGATGAGATCAGCAACTTTAGGCAATTGGCTAATGAATCTTTGCATGAGACTTGGGCAAGATTTAAAAAGAAGTTGACTCAATGCCCAAACCATAAGATGACTAATGAACAGTTGATGGAAATATTCTACAGAGCTTTGAACTCACTTACAAAGCCAATAGTGGATAATGTTGAAGGAGGAGCTTTTATGGAGCTCACCTTTACTGAGGTTGCGGACATGTTAGAAAGGATGAATAAGACAAGTAGAGCTTGGCACACCAGAGATTCTGTAGTAGCAAGCAATACTGGGTCTAGTGTAATATCAGCAGAGCAGCATAGGAGAGAAGAGGAGTGTGATCAGGATATGGCTCACATAAAAACCCAGATGGATCTCCTCATGAAATATTTGCTATCAGGAAATGTAGAAAAGGTAAAAGTTGTGGGGTCCCACAGTAAAGGAGTTGAATCAAACACTGAGGAAGAGGCTAATTATTTGCATAACCAGGGGGTTTTGGACTGGTGGTCAAGGAAACCAAGGTTGGAACCATCAAGGAGATTGGAAGAATAAAAGTGACAAGAGTGGACTTATGTACCTTCTGGAAGTCGTGATAATGTTGCCACCAGTTCAGGAAAAATATCCATGGAGGACATGATGGACAAACTATTAAAGGCATTGAGGCGACCAATTCTGGGGTGACTACTATGAAGAGTGACATATCTTCCATGAGTCAACTAGTAAATTGGCACTCAATTTCTATTAAACAACTAGAGCAGCAGATGAGTCAATTATTCATAGCATTCAACCAAATACAGACTAGGACTCTACCGAGTGATACAGTTCAGAATCTGAGGATTGATGGATCATGTATGGCCATTACCACTAGGAGCGGTAAGATGTTATCTAGTCCAGGTTTGAGAGCATCCTCTTATACTGATGAGGTCGAAATGGATTGGGAGATGGTTGAGGAATCTCTAGTTATTCCTGTGAAGTTTGGAGGTTTAGAAAAGAAGAGTGCAGAAATCGAACAACCACCTAAGCAGAAGCATGTTAGTGATGTGGATCAAGGCATAAAAAAAGAGGTAGAAGTTGTTCCAACTGAAATCCCAAGGCCACCACCCTTATTTCCACAATGATTAAAGAATATATAAGATGATGGAAAGTTTAGCAAATTCATGGCTATGATAAAGCAGTTAACAGTGAATGTACCCTTATTTGAACCACTAGAACAGATGCCCGGATATGCTAGGTTTATGAAAGACCTATTAATGAATAAAAGAACTGTGATCTATGAAATGGTAGACAATCTTCATCATTGTAGTGTTATTTCTATAAGATCTATTATCCAAAAGAAAGATGATCCGGGAGAATTTACTGTTCCATGTACGATCGGATTGCTAAAGTTTGAAAAGGCCCTTTGTGATCTTGGGGAAAGTATAAATCTTGTGCCATTAATGGTTTTAAATAAAATGGGTTTGGGAGATCCTATTCCCACCAATATGTGGCTTCTAATGGTGGATAGATCGGTAAAAAGGCCGATTGGGATTCTACATGATATACTTGTAAAAGTTGTAAATTTTATATTTCCTGCCGACTTTGTAATTCTTGATTTCTTAGTGGACTTTGAATTACCCATAATTTTGGGTAGGCCGTTCTTAGGAACTAGGAGAGTATTAGTTGACATGGAACTGAATAAGCTAAAATTTAGGCTCAATGAGAAAAAAGTTAGTTTTGAAGTATGTCGGTCTATGAAACAACAAAAAAAGATGAGTGTCTTCTCGATTTTTGATGTATTCTACGAAGATGAGCGAGATGTACCATTTAAGTATAGGTCTGTTGTGGAGACCATATCTAGTTTGGTTGAACTTGCAAGCAAGGATGTGAATAACTTCAAAGTGGTTGGACTAGGAATAAAGCATTGTCTGGATACAACAAATGAGGTACAAATGGTATCATCGATGTATCTTGATGAATTCTGAGTAGTCAAGATAATCGAGTCATGTCGTGACGTTAAATCAGGCGCTGCATGAGAGGCAACCCATGATTTTATTTTCATTTTATCATGTTAAACAAAAATGCAAAAATAAGAGTTGAGCCACGACAGAAACTATGGCGCTTGGTAGGAGGCAACCCAGCCTTCTAATCATTTTTATTGTTTTTGATTAAGTGTAGATGCATGAAGTACTAAGGAGGAGATTAGTACCAAATTTGATTTGGAATTGAGCCATGTCAACGGTGGTAAGTTTAGGAGTGATGGGAACATTGCTGGTAAGTTAGAGTGGTCAAATGTGTAAGGCTTAAGTATGATTCATGTTAGAGTCATGACCCGATTTATGTTAATTCGACCCAAAAAGTTTTGCGGTGCAACTTTATTTTGTGACTTTCAATAAGGTCTGTGGTGGTACAAACCTTTCTCAATGCTTTATATGAAGAATAGGGTGCATGGCGTCTAAGTTTAAATGTACTACAGGGTGTGTGGTTCCCAATATTACATAGGCCATGGCAAAGGCGTCGCCTAAGACATAGCCTAAGATCACCCTCACATATGTTATAACTTATGCGTTACACACTTTAACTTAGGCGATGTCTTGTGCGTCGCACACCCAACCGCACACCCTCACTATTTTACTTGTGCGATAACCAATGCATAGCACAACCTAATCTATGTGATACCTTGTGCGATTCACACTTACCCTTGTACAATAACATATGTGACGCACACTTAAACACACATGCCTACTGCCTCACTTGTGCAATGCCCAATGCGCCGCACACCTTAATGTGCGTGATACCTTGTGCGGCGCACACTTAAACATTTTCCTTCTCTTGTACGTCGCATACCCTTCCCAATTTAGTTTAGTACCCGACTTCTAATTGGGTCAATCCGATCCGGATTTTACCCTTTAAAAGAATCCACACCCTAAATGCCCAAATTCATCCTTATTTCACCCTTAATCCGTACAATATTGAGCTCCCACTATTCTCTTTGTCCTTCACTAATCTTCCATCTTCAATGTAAGTTTTACTTTCTTAATCCTTAGTTATTGTGACTCTATGTTATAGCTAATTGATTTCTTAAGGATTATGAATTAAATTCTTGCCATGGTGATGTTGTGAAAGTGATGGTGTTTTGTATATTTTGATATGGTTGACATGTAGAGCATGATTTTGTTAAAAAAGTGCTTCATTGAAATAGAATTGGGGGAATTGAAGTGAGTGAATTATATTGTAACTAATGTTGATGCACCATGTCAAAGTGTATGTCGGCGAAGTCTGAGTACCCGACAACAACACTTAATTGGTTGATACTAAAAAATTAAGTGTAGGGTGGTGACTTCACCACCCTCATCTTAATTATAGTTAGTTTCATTGTGTGTGGCTGATGTGGATAATACGATAAACACGGGAAAAATGGCTCTGATAATGATCTCAACGCAGGTGGCATGACTCCCAATGAGGATGAAGAGTACTACTAGCCAGGTTCTTTATCTTGTTATTTGCACTGGGGACAGTGCTTAGCCTAAGTGTGGGGTGGCTGGTTACTTAGCTACTTGTTTTGTAAGAAAATAGTACATTCTCCTTAGTATTCTTCTTTGATAGGATTAGTTATTTTGTTTATTTTGTTTCTTGTTAGATGTTTATTCTATTTAGTCATAATTAGGTGATCTTCTCGATGATGGATGAATGACGACCGTCTTAAGAAAAAATTAGTCATTTAATTGCATGTAACTATTCTTGTGGATCACATGACATTATAACATAAGTATGTGATGGATCATTACATTTGAAACACCTAGGCTCTAGTTGTGACGCTTGTTGTGATTGTTGGTTATATTTTAATTCAGGTAATTGTTGGGTCGAGAATCTATAATGCTCTTAATTGAGTTGACCATGTGCCATGAGTGTGTAAGACTGTTGTATATTTATTATTGCAACTAATGCTAGAACTTGTCTGGTGTGTTTTCAAAGAGAAATAAAGATTGTGAGTTTAGGAGATGATTTAGGCATTTATTTGATAGCCATGGTTCATACCTTCTTTTGACCTACCTTTGTACATTATCTTAGCTAGCCCCATTGATCCTTTAGCTTATTCTTTTGTTAGCCTCATATGTAGCCTATTCCGTTCTTTAATAGAATGTAATTTGATCCAAAATCTCCTAAGCACTTTAATGTAAAATCAATTTGAGTTAGGATTTTGACAATTAGAGAAAAAAGGTGAAATTGATGCCCCAAAGTGTAGTTATTGGCATGTGAAATTGATGTGATTGGGAGTAGCAAAAATTGTTGAAAAAGTTCCAAATTTTTTCCCGAACACGGTACAATGAACCTCTTTTGGCCCTGGTCCTTCTTGGACATTGTTCACCTTAACTAAGGAAAATTGTTTAAGTTGAGAGTGGATATTATAGGGGTGCATAACATTAAAAGAGTGAAAAAAAAATATTTGAAAGGGTTGCATACTCCCACCATAGTGTTATTAATTGAGCTTAACGAGTTGGGGTAAAAAGCAAATCTGTGAAGATAGTAGAAGTGGAAATTGGTTGTTAGAGATTGGTCTTAATTGAATAATGTAGTGTATTAAAGAGATTAGGGAAGATAGTCACTATTTCTAGCCAAAATAGTTCCTACCCATCCTTTAGCCTGCATTACAACCCGTAAAAGACCTATTTGATCCTAATCTTAGCATTCTGATATTAGTGGAGTATTACACTAAGGGCAAGCATATGGTCATCAGTTGTAATTTGAGAATTCTTTGTGAGAGTGAGTGCAACTTGATTCTTATACCCATTTAGTTAGAAATTGCATGATTATGAGTGATTATGGGCAACTTTCTTTTTGTGAGGGCACATAGTTGATGAAGGTTGGGTAATTTATATGAGTTCTTTTCTTAAACGGTATGCATGAATTTTCTAACTTAATGAGTCTATTCTTGAGGGTAGGTTGTCTCTAATAATGATTTCTGAATCTACTTCTTGTTCATAATTGTTGTGTGAGCCTATTTGAGCATCTTGTCTTCCTTTGTGGGTGCTAAGGCTTCTGTAGTATGCAAAATGGATATGTTGTTCAAGGACGAACAAAGCTTTAAGTGTAGGGTGGTGATCTTGAGTGTATTTATACGCCTAAGAACCATAATTTATCCATATTTTAGCTAGGTTTAGAGAACAAAGTGCCTAGTTTCTTATGTTTTTACTCTACTTCTATGTAATTGAGCTACTGGATATGATTAGCATGATTTCAGGTATTAATAAAGTAGATGGAGATATAATGGGACAATGGAATGTGGATGGCATTTGACACAAGAGAGAGTAGCAGTCAGGACCAAATGTGGAGCCTAGAAACTATGTTCAAGACTAGTTTGTCATTTATAATTAGTTCAGGGACTTAAAAGGAAAATATGAGAGAAAAGATTATTAAAAGGCTTAATGCTGAATTTTTATTCAGAATTGATTATTCTGTATTATTTTGGATTGGAGGGTGGAGGTTTAGCTTGAGGAGAGAGAGAAAAACTTTTTCTCTCTTGTTTTCACTATTCGCACACCAAGATCATCTTCTAGTTTTTGGTATGATGAATATATTTATGATGTTTTTCGTTTTATTCATGAGTAGATAAGTTTATTAGTTAGGGTTATGGAAGCTTTGTAGCATACAATATATCACTTTGGGTTTCGAATTCATTATGCATTGATTTATTTACATCATACTCTCTTCGTTTATCTTGAATTCTCATGGTTGTAAACAAAGAGGATATGCCTTAAAACACAGTTTGTTCGAAAGAAGGGTTGATGTTCGGAAAACAGAGTAGTGACAAGAAAATAGGATTTCCAACCCCTATTACATACGTTAATGCCTTAACAAGATTAACTACTTGGAAATTTCGTATTGTTTTTGGTAAATGTTTTTTATTTGAGAGAACTAAAGTTAATTAGTCCTTGATGGTTGAGAAACACTAGGATTATGTTATTAAATACAATACGTTTCTTTGTAAGCACGATGCATGTATGAATTTGTAAAGCCCATAGTTAGAAAGTATTGAAAATTACAAGGTGGACATAACCCTAGCTTGTTATTTCTCTGAATTTTAATTCTACTACACGTATTTCATCTTGTTAAACTGAAACCATTAATTTATTAACTGAATCAAAGCCCCCCTATTTATATTACGGAAACAAACGATTAAAAGTCAACTAATCTGCATACAACTTAATTAGCACCATATTCCATGTAGGATTCGGCCCCAACCTAGTTGGGTTATATATTTGACAACGACCGCTTACTCTATCGTAAGAGAGGTGTAATTTGGGCGTAACAATAGGTTAAGTGGAGAAATGTCCAGATTGACCTTACTTAAACTTTAGAAAAGTTTCGTCATAGGGTACGACTTACCCATACAGGTTATACCCTCTGATACGAGTGGTACCCACCACTCGTACCCTAGGCCTCCTCCTTAGACCCAACACTGTCCAACATACGACTTACCATAAACCAAGTCGTACCCAAGTATACGACTACTACCCTTGACCCTTACCCCTGGCAAAATAGAATCATAAATGGACTGAACACTGTCCACCATAAGAGTCCATGGTACGACTCGTTCCCTGAATTATGGCTTATAGTGAGCCACTCATAATCAGATTTAAGTTAAGTTACCAAGTATAAGGTTAAGTGAAGGAAAAACTCAAGACAGACGACCCTTATCCATCTGTACAACTCATACCATCCCAAGTTGTATCTATTTCAGTAACTGACTCCATTATATCAACCAACACTGGTCAGCATATGACTACCCCATACAAATTGTATCCCAACATACTACTAGTACCCCTTAGTCGTATCTTGTCCAGAGACAAGAAATCCAGGAAATTTTCTAAGGTTCAGGAATCCAGGAACCCTAGGTGTTTCAGTCTCCCCTACTAGGAACATTCATCCCCGAATGATGGAAAAGGTAGTACATGCACGACTTACACCCCTTATATTTCTCTACTCTTAACTTTAAGACAGAAAACAAAAATGCATGGAAATCAACCTTTTCTTTGACAAACTCAGAAAATTGATATGTGTTCAAGAACACATACCTTCCACATGAATATTTAGAGAAGAGAACAAATGTGGATACTTAGACTTCATGTCCTCTTCTGATTCCCATGTACCCTCTTCCACCTTGTGGTTCTTCCATAGAATCTTAACAGAGGCTATATCCTTTGTTCGCAACTGACAAACTTGCCGATCCAATACCTCTATCGGGATCTCCGCATGAGATAGAGAATCCAGGATACCCAACCCTTCCAAAGGAAAAACCGAAGAAGGGTCACTAAGACACTTCCTCAACATGGAAACATGAAATACTGGATGAATGGAGCTTAATCTAGAAGGCAACTCCAATTCATAAGCAACGTTTACAACCCTACGCAAAACTATATAAGGACCAACATACCAGGGACTGAGCTTCCCCTTCTTGCAAAACAGCATTACTTCCTTCATGGGAGATACCTTGTGGAACCCCTTATCCCCAACCTCAAAATCCAAGTCTCTACGCCTCACATCCACATAGGACTTTTGGCAACTTTTGGCAGCCTTAAGCCTATCTTGAATCACCTTTACTTTTTCCATAGCCCGATGAACTAAATTCGGACAAAATATATCCGCCCCACTAATCTCAAACCAACCAATAGGATATCTACACCTCCTACCATATAATGCCTCAAAAAGGGCCATACCATTACTAGAATGATAGCTATTATTGTAAGAAAACTCTACCAGAGGTAGATACTCAACCCAATTGCCACCATAAAAAATCACACACGCCCAAAGTATATCTTTCGACATTTGAATAGTCTTCTCTGTCTGCCCATCTGTCAACGGTTGGAAAGCAATACTCAGAGTAACCTTGGTACCCAACCCTTTCGGGAAAGACCGCTAGAAATTAGATGAGAACTATATACCACGATCAAAGATAATCGAAATAGTTACCCCATGCATCTTCACAACCTCCTGAACATACAACTTTGGATATTTCATAGCCAAAAAGGTAGTCCACAGTGGCAAGAAGTGAGCAGACTTTATTATCCTATCCACGATGACCCAAACTGAATCAAATTAGTTTCAAGACCATGGAAGAGAGATAAATAAATCCATATTGATCACTTCCCATTTCTATTTGGGTGAATCGATTTCTTGATACAACCCTCCAAGTCTCATGTGCTCAACTTTAACTTGTTGACACACCATGTATTTGGCTAAAAAATCAACCACATTCCTTTTCATACCATTCAACCAATATATCTCGTTAATATTATGATACATATTCATCAAACTAGGATGTACAACATAGCGCGATTCATATACCTCATCCAAAATCCTTTGTTGCAAACGTTCAATGTCAGGAAGGCACAACCTTCCTTAGTACCGTAAAGTACCATCATCACTGATCTTAAATTCCATTACCTTTTTCCCACCAACATTACTCTTGATTTTCATCAATACAAGATCTAGCACTTTTTTTCCTTAATCTCTGCACCAAGAGACAACTAAAATACTTCTTGTACCATCACATCACCATCTTTAAAGTCCAAAAAATGAACCCAAGATTAGCCAAGCGGTGAATATCCTTACCAATTCTCATTTCTCCTTATCCACATGAGCTAAACTCCCCATGGATAACCTACTAAGAGCATTAGCAATAACATCAGCCTAACTTGGATAGTGGTAAAGACTCAATCATAATCCTTTAGAAGTTCTAACGTTCTCTTCTGCCTGAGATTTAGCTCCTTCTGAGTGAACACATACTGTACTCTTATGATAAAAAAGATGTCCATGTTCACTCAATTCAAATAATCCCACCATATTTTCAAAGTAAAGACCACTACTAAAAGCTCTAAATCATGAGTAGGATAATTCCTCTCACGCTCCTTCAACTGCTTGGAAACATAGGCAATTGCCTTCCTATGGTGCATCAAAACACAAGCAAGTCCCACCCTAGATGCATCACAATAAACCATAAATCCCTCATTTCCTTTAAGAAATATAAAAAATGGAGCTGAAATTAGCTTATCCTTCATCTTAAACTACCCTTACAAGCATCCGACCAAGAAAACTTTACCTTCTTTTGAGTTAACTTAGTCAATGGGGAAGCTACCATCAAGAAAACCTATATGAACCATCTATAATACCCATCCAAACTCAAAAATCTCCGAATGTCGGTTGGAGTCATGAGCCAAGGCCATCACCTTCACCACCGCAACCTTTTGTGGATCCACCATGATCCCCTCACTAGAAATAATATGACCTAAAAAAGTCACATCGTTCAACCAAAACTCACACTTAGAGAACTTAGCATATAATTGATGTTCCTTCAAGGTCTGCAACATCTTACACAGGTGATTAGCATGATCCACATCACTCTTAGAATAAACCAAGATGTCATCAATAAGCACAATGACAAAAAGATTCCAAAACTGCCTGAACACCCTGTTTATCAAATCAATAAATGCTACTGGGGAATTAGTCAAACCAAATGACATGACCAAAAATTCAAAGTGCCCATACCGAGTACAAAAAGTCATCTTAGGGATATCCGTCTGCCTAATCTTCAGCTGATGATACCCAGAACGAAGATCTATCTTGGAAAAGAACTTGGCACCTTATAACTGATCAAACATGTCATTTATTCTTAGAAGAGAATACTTGTTCTTAAGTGTTACCTTATTCAATTGCTGATAGTCAATGCACATTTGTAGGGAACCATATTTCTTGCTCACGAAAAACACCGGTGCACCCCATAGGGATACACTAGGATAAATGAAACCCTTATCTAAGAGATCCTTAAGCTTCTCCTTGAGTTCCTTCAACTCATTCGGAGCCATTTTATAAGGAAGAATAGATATTGGATGAGTGTTTCGAATCAAATCAATACCAAACTTTATTTCCCTATTCGGAGAAACACTAGAAAGATCATTCGGAAAGATGTTAGGAAACTGATTTACTACCGAAACCAAATGCAAACAGGGACATTCTGAGTTAGAATCTTTAAGAAGGACTACATGATAAAGACACCCTTTGGAGATTAATCTCTAAGCTCTAAGATAAGAAATAAACCTCCCCCTAGGTGCTAGGGAACCACCCTTTCACTCTGTAATCGGTTCACCAAGGAACCTAAAGACAACCTTACAAGTCTAACAATCCAAAGATGTGTAATAAGAGTGTAACCAATCCATCTCAAGAATTATATCAAAATCTAACATATCCAGTTGAAACAGATCCACTAAGGTCGTTTTTCCATCAACAGATAACATAAACCCCCTATAGACTCTTTTAGCAATAATCTAGTCTCATACTGGGGTAGAAACAGAAAATGATCAGAAACAACCTTAGGATCAAAGTCAATACACATAGCTACAAATGTGGTCGCATAAGAAAGAGTGGACCCCAAATCAAGCAAATAATACACATCACAAGAAAAGAGTTATAATGTAGCATCCACAACATTAAGTAATGCCTCAAACTCTTGTCAGGATACAAGAGCATATCAGACACCTCCCGCTCAGCTTGAGCAGCAACCAACTGAGCAATAGTTTGAATTCATTGACGAAATTCCACATTAGTCACCTCACCCTAAGAAAGACTAGTAGCAACCAGTGGGCCTCCAGAAACATCAGGGATAGGAACCCTTGACTGAGTATGAACTCCAGATGTAGCGTGTAAACTAATCTGCATCATCCCCAGATGGGTCAGAAGAATTTTCTTGTGATCCAGATCGATGAGGCATGATCTAAAAAGATAACAAAGAAGGATTAGAGAGTATTCTGGGACTTAGACTCTAAGCTTGAAAATAGAATATCAAGAAAGCAAAACATTCCTATATTTTTTGTCACCTCTCTCTTATGAGTGTGGCGCGCTACACACCCTTAAAAGAGACTCTACTAGACAAGGCTTTGTGGACACCCTAATTGACATGGATCTAAAGCTCTAAAACCAACATGACCGAACCCAACTTGGGGCCTTATCGTAATAGGCGTCCCATGTTCGATCGGGACCAGAGAACACCTCATTACCCAACCCAACCTCTATCTACATTCCCTGAGTTGGCTAAATTTTAAATATTTAACAATATAGCATAATTAGCCAATTCAAAAATCTGAGATAGTTCTATAATCGAGACCAACCCAATCGAGTCCAACTGTCTGAACCCGTCCGATCTCCAAACAAACCATAAACTAATAAACCAAATAATAACCAAACCAAGTTCCATACTACAACATAAAAGGATAGAACATAATAAACCAAAGTATATGAAAATAACCATAAAATTATGCCTTCGAAAAGATGAAATCTCACCACTTCAATCTAATTTCTGATCTTGAATGTTCGATAGCTAAGCAAGAGGAGTAGAACAGTCGATTCCTACATTACATGGGGATACAACCATCCAAAGATGGGTTAGTGGGTGAACGCTAGCATGAACTCAGGATAAGGATAAAAGACTGCCATCCAGTAAAATCAAGTAAACCAAACATATGCATACAAACCCATACATATATATATATTTATATATAACCATGCCAGGAAGGGGAACCAGGTTTAGCATGCATTTAAAATCATTAAGCTGGGTATGTGAAGCTTAACCGTCCTTAACTACCCACAGGCTATATGGGTCCAGTGTAACCCCCTGAACGGGCCCTGATACGTGTAGCTACACGAATCTGAGATACCATAAGAGTAGGGGATTCCCAAGTACCCTACTCTCTCCATCATACCTATGTATAATAAACTTAGAGAATTCTCGTGTACCTCATAAGTATCAAATATGGTCGCTATAACTAACCCCTCATGTTGGTAAAAATGAGTTTCCAGTATTTATCCGTTAGACTTACACTTTCACGGATAGCAATCACACCCCGCCATCCTTGCCTAATTAAAATCATTAACCATCCTACTAATTCAATATTAACCAAGGCTATAATTAGTGGTATTTTCGATCATACTGACTATCACTTGAGAGTATTGTCCTTAGCCAAACCTTAAGAGATCAAGGGAGTTCCATGAACCCATAGAACACATTACCAAGTTAACTTGGGGGATTCCTATGTACCCATAAGTGTTCCATTATTATGATTACTTGGAGGGAATCCATTGTAGCCCACAAATGTCATTATTTAACCAAACCATTCCATTTAACCATTCCAAACCATTTAAACCATTTAGGGTTCCATTACTAAATCATACCATGCAATAGTTTTCATTAAAAATCCAACAAGATAGTAAAATCATTCTCATAGGCATTGTATCAAATATATTAGGGACATAGTTTTCCAAAACTACTTCCATTTACCAATTAGGCATTCTGATGTAACCAAATATCCAAACCACCATTAAAATAATGTAAACACATAATTAAAACATGGGAAAATTATAACCAAGCATTTATAACCAAAACCCCCAATAGATATTTGAATACCAAAACCATACAATAATCATACCATGAAAACATTGTATAAAGCCATGCCTTTTGTTGGAACTAACAATGATGGAAGAGAACATTCCTTATCCAAAGAAGATGATGAAGAGAAATCACCAACACAAGCCCTAATTTGGTCCTCTAGATAAAACCCTTGCCTTTCTTTATCCAAAAGCCGTAGAGAGAATTATAGAGTGTTTAAGAGAAATTTCTAAGTTTTAAATGATAGAATAATAGGGTAAATATCCTCCCAATTGGTTTTGAAGTTGTGGGGCCTTTATAAGTTAAGTGAGAAAATATCCAAATTGCTCTCACATAAACTTGAAAAATTCCTATCATAGGGTATGACTGGCCCATATAGGTCATACTCTCTAATACGAGTGTACCCACCACTCATACCCTAGGCCTCCTCCTTGGACCCAAAAATGTCCAACATACGACTTATGCTAAACCAAGTCATAACCAAGTAAATGACTAGTACCCTTGACTTGTACCCCTGGCAGAATAGAAGCACAGGGGGATTAAACACTGTCCACCATATGAGTCCATGGTATGACTTGTTCCCTAGCTTTTGGCTCATAGTGAGCTACTCGAACTGAGATCCAAGTTAAGTTACCAAGTGTAAGGTTAAGTTAAGGAAAAATCCAATCCATATGACCCGTATCCATCCATACGACTCATTCCATCCCAAGTTGTATCCATTCCAGTAACCAACTCCATCCTACTAACCAATACTAGTCAGTATACGACTACCCCATACATATTATATCCCAACATACGATAGGTACCCCTTAGTCATATCATGTCCAGAGACTATAAATCCAATAGATTTTCTAAGGTTTAGGAACCCAGGAACCCAGGGTGTTTCACAAAGCCTCTAACTGAAAGTAAAATAATATTCAATCAGGACATATCCCCGACCATTGCCAAAACCATAGTCTGTAAGATAACCAAAGTAAGTAAAGATATTCATATCATGAATTGGAGACTTCCGGAATATGGAAGATCACCACATCAATCAAATCAAGCTAACTAGAATCCGATCACTAAGCAAGAGGAGTAAAACGATCGGTTCTTAAATCTCATGAGGATACAGATTCTCAAAGATGGTTAGTAGGTGAACACTAGCATGCTCTTAGTATAAGGATAAAATAATTCCAACCTTTAAAACTGAGTAAACAACCATATACATGTACAACCATACATATATATAATCCATGTCGGGAAAGGTAATCAGGTTTAGTATGACTTTAAAGACATTAACCTGAGTATGTATAGCTTAACCTTCCTAGAACCTCCCATGGGCTATATGGGTCTAGTGTAACCCCTTGAACAGCCCAGGTGTATGTAACCGCATGAACCAAAGATACCAAAAGAGTATGGGATTCTCGAGTACCCTTCGCTCTCCATGATACATATGTACAAGTGTACTTAGGGGATTCTCATGTACCTCGTAAGTATCATATACGGTCGCCATGACCAATCCTCATGTCGGCAAATATTAATTTCCAGTGTCCATCCATTGGACTCACACCTTCACAATTAGGTATCATACCCCGCCATTATTGCACATTAAAACCATTACCACACAACCAAACCACCATTCCATTTTATTATTAACTAAAACTATAAGTAGTGGTATCGTCATACTGATTATAACTTGCAAGTAATATCTTTAGCCATCCTTTTTAAGTAAAGAAATTCCCATGTACCCATAGATTACATGACCAAGTTTACTTGGGGAAATCCCTTGTACCCCAAAAGATGTTCATTATTAAGTGTACATAGGGGATTCCCTCGTACCTAATAAGGATGTTCAATTAAACCATAACAATTACCACCAAGACTTTACTATTTAACTATTCCAAAAAATTTTAAACCATTTATGCCATTTAGGGTTCCATTACAAAGTTATACCATCCAATAGTTCAATGAAAATCCAACAATTTAACCAAAAACATTGTCATAGGCATTTTATCAAATATGTTGGGGGCATATAGTTTCCAAAGCCAAAACTGATTACCAATTAACCATTACCATGCAACCAAATGTTCAAACCACTATAATAATATGAAAACCATAAGTAAAAGACATTGGAAAACCATAACCAACCATTATAACCAAAACCCCCAAAATATAATTGAAAATTCAAAACCATACAATAATTATGACATTAAAATAACTTATATAACATGCCTTTAGTCGGAACTAATGATGAGGGAGGAGTATATTCCTTACATTATGAAGATGGCGGAGAGAAATCACCCTTGGAAGCCCCAAATTGATTCTATTGATGAAACCCTAGCGTTCCTTGACCCAAGATCCTTGAGAGAATTTTAGTGATAGTTTAAGTGTTTTAGATTGTGAATACTAGGGTAAATGAAGTCCAAAAAGAGTTATAAGTTGTGGGGACTTAGGAGGTTACTAGGGAAAATGTTCGGATTACACCCAGCTTAGACTGAATAAAATTCCCATAGGATGGTACGACCAACCCACCCTAATCATACCCTAGGGTATGAGTGGTACCCTAATCTTATACCCTAGGCCTTACCTTGGACCCCAACACTATCCAACATACGACCACCCAAGACAAACCATACTCAACCATACTATTAGTACCCTTAAAACATGTAATATCCTGTATTTTACTTATACTTGTTCTAATTATATGGAACTTGGTATAGCCTTGTGGTATAGGTAAAAGATGAGATTTGTTAGGCGAGTATTAATGGTGTAGATGGAATTATAGATGTTACCCATACATTTTAATATGATGAGACCAAGTTAACTTCCATACTACTATTTAAACTTGGGATCATAAGCTAATATTTGAATCTAAAGTTGGAAGTGACCAAGTGTATACAACTTTTAAGTTAGATTAAAGGGATTAAGAACTGAAAATAAAGTAATTTGTTGAGGTTCTTGCTTGAATTAATTTAGTTAGTAGGTGAGTCACCTACTTGAGTTATATGAGCCAAGTTAATGGACCGAGTCCATGGATCAGATTTGGGCCTTTATTAGTATAATTATTTGGTCCTAAATTAAGTAAATGGAGAAGGAAAATGGATAAAAGCCCTAATGCTCAAATCTGCCAAGGCCCAATTTAATTGAGCCCAACTAAGTATTAAGTGAACCTACTTTGAAATTTTGAGTAGCTTGAACCCTTAAGTAGGTGCATCACCTACTTGGATTAATTTGACCAATTTTAAGGTCCAAAATGCAGGTAAGGAGGTGGCCAAAATAGTGAATTTATAAGGCGAAGTTGCTAGTCATTTCCTTCATTTCTAAGTCACAAAAAAGAGCATATTTCACAAATTCTCTCAACTCTCTCTAAAACAACAAGGAGCAACCCTATTTTTCTTTCTAGGGTTCTTGAAGAAACCCCATACTTTGCAAGCCAAAGTAAGTGAAAACATTTATTATTTAGCTGAATTATCTCATGGAAGATTAGGAAAACATACTATAAGTACTTAATTATTAATTCATTTCAGAATATAGAACAAACTACTTACTCAATTTTTCTTTGTTATTAAGAGATCCCTTTTCTTCTTTGGTTTAAAAAATGAAGGTAAGTGAAAGTTAAAGTTCTTGTGAAGTTCAAATTTAAAGGATAAGTTACAGAATTGAGATAAGGTGACTGCCCCACTTTGTTCTCCTTATATATGAATTTGGAAAATAATTATAGATGTGTTATTGAGAACTCAAGAGATGATGATTTTAATATTTGATTGATATAACAAAAGGGATTTAGGGCTGTTTTGTGAACTATTTTTGTGTATATGTCAAGGGCTTCCGGGTTGATGTTGGGGAAAGGTGTAATTAGTTTGTATTGAAATATAAAAGAAGGGTGTGGTGGAAAACCACCAAACTAATGGTTGTATACATCTACTGTCCATTCTGTTTCGTATATTGTTTGGAGGGTATAATGAACCAAAAGTTGTGTCAAGGGATCTTATGATAATATGTATGGTATGTGGATGTAAGTGGAGGAGAAAAGAGTTAAAATAACACCCTTGATTAATAAATTAAGGGCTTATAGCCCGGCCATTATTTTGGTGAAGTTAAATAGCCCAAATATGTTGGTTGGTTGCTAATATTAGTTTACCATATATTTTATTATAGATAAGTAATCCAAAAGGTCGGAAGTCAAGTTGGATTAGTATCGGAGTTGTACAACCAGGTATGTAAGGCATACTCTATATTGCACTCTTTGGCATAAAATCGGATATTTGGTCCATCAAGTAAGCTTCCAAGGTTATCCTATAACAAGTGATACAAAATAGCAGTGTATTATGTCCCATGTAGCCAATGACCTTGTTCCCACTCTATAACATGTTAAAACACCTCAATACATGCTTATTAATAAGCCTACACATCTATTTTCACTAGAAAGTTTCAGGATTTCTCCGTTTACTCAAATAAGACCCATGTGTTATTTTCAGCTCCTAAACACTTCATTTGTGTGCCAACAGCTCCCTACCTCATTGTTGTTTCATTAAGTTCCCATTTACATGTATCTTATTGGTAGATTATTCTTTTAAGGTACCATAATGTTATGACCACCAAAGTAACAATCTCAAAGGCTAAATAAACTAAGTAAAGCAAATCTATATTAAATTGGTGTAGCTCAGAGGTGTAAACCTAGCATGGGCCGATCCCGATACCTTATATGTGGGTGGCATCTCAGAGGCATAAGCCTAGCATGGGCCGATCCCAATGTTTATTTATGGGTGGCAGCTCAGGTACGTAAGCCTAGTATGGGTCGATCCTAATTTGTCTATTTACCACTGATCAGCTGGTCATTTGCATCATATCACTTATAAAGATTATGAAGTAAGAAAGGTAAAATGAATAAATAAATATAATATACCTGATCCTACAAGTATATAAAGGTGGTCTACTAGTACTATTTGTACACTTCTATCTTATTTCCATTGAGCTCCTATATCATGTGTGGTTACTTTTAGCCTCACAAATTCATTCCATAATTTCATACTAACGCCCCTTATGGGGGATCTGTATTTCATGTTGTAGGCATAGGTGCTTCAGTAAATACACCTTCTCAGTAAGAGCCAAGGATATCCAATAGCTATTAGTAAGATCTAGATTGATTCGGGACTTTTTGAGTCTGTTTTATATATTTTGGTATTGTACAGTTGTCAAGAGTAAGGCGGGGGTTTGTCCCGACCTTAACCAAAAGTCATCTTTTAGAGGCTTTGTAAACTAATGTAAAGTTAAGCATGATAGCATCTTATCTTTTAGATGTTATGGCCCCAATGGCCAGGTATGGTATATGTATTGATTTGGGCATGTCATTTATTTCTCATCAATGCATTATATGTCCTTTGGTTATTATAGTTACATGCATGAGGAGTAAAAGGTCATGGATTGGTTCTTTTGGGCCTTCATGACTACGGGAGCCTGTCTTCCCCAATAGAATTTGAGGCGTGACAAAAGTGATATTAGAGAAGGTCGTCCAAGGGAGTCTAAAAAGCTGTGTCTATGTAGAGTCTTTCTTATGGGTGTGTTGTACACCACATCTATAAATAGAAGGCTATGGGACATTTAGGGGTTGTCTCTTTTTCTTCATATCTTAGATAGTGCAATAGAGCCCATTTGTAGGTGAAGTTATATTTAACCATTGAATCTATTTTTTTCTCTTATTATAGTAAAGATGTCGGTTACAAGAAGGATTAAAAATTAGGTAAGCGAATAGATGTGGATGCCGGAGAAGGGATGAGCAAGTCACCACCGAGGAAAGTTAATCAAAGTGAGGCTCAAGTTGAATTTATATCACAAACTTCTTCTACTCCTCCATCTCCAGAAGAGCTAAGGAGGATAAGAATCGCATCCTCAGAACCACCTATTAATGCTACTGAGCAAGATATAAGGAATACGCTGTAATTGTTAGATCATATATTTGTTGGACAAGCTCAAGGACAAACTATTATAATCACAGGATCTAATGGTGCAGATAAAGCAGCTAGCCTATGAACACAGGGTTTCCTTAGGCTAGATCCTCCCACATTCACCGGATCAGATATTAATGAAGACCACAAGACTTTATTGATCAAATACAAATGGCTCTAGATGTAATGCATGTATCGTATAAAGAGACAGTTGAGCTAGCAGCATATAGATTGAAAGGGGAGGCTATATTTTGGTATGAAGACTGAAAATAATCTAGGAGCATCGATGCACCTTCAGCTACTTGGAAAGAGTTTAAAGAGGAATTTATTGATCATTACCTTCCATTTGAGATCTGAGAGGCTCGTGCAGATCAGTTCCTAAATCTTTGCCTATGGAATATGAGCGCGAGGGAGAACAGCCTCTGGTTTAACTCTTTGTCTAGGTATGCTCCTAATGTAGTAGCTACTATAGATGATAGATTTCATCGATATGTGGATAGATTGGATCCATATCTGGTTAAATATTGTACTATTTTTGCTTTGAACAAAGACATGGACATAACAAGGATACACGCTTTTGCATAAAAAAATGGAGGATCAGAGGCAAAGAAGAAGAACACAAGAATTGGAAAGAGGGTATTCCAAGAGGGCCAGATCTACGAGACAGTTTATGGAATCCTAAGGAGAGTTTAGGCCTTTATTTTCTAATATACCACCTAGGAAATTATCTTCTTATTTTGCATCTAGTGCTCCACCATAGTTTCAAGGGTCTAAAGAAAACTAGTTTGGGCAAAGAAGTGAGAGTCGGAGTTCACAAATAGCAGGTTATCAAGAGCAAGGGAGTATGAGCCAATTAAGACCTCCTCGGCATCTATGTTAACAATATGGAAATATTTATTTAGGTGCATGTTGGTTCAAGAAAATACTTGTGTTTGGTATGGTACGTTAGGGCATATGATGAGAGAATGCCCACGAAGGGGCATAGGTGGTATGACACAACCTACTGGATCAGCCGTTGCATCATCATCATTGGTGCCTTATTCATGTAGGGGTTTATAACCTATGGGTTGTGGTAGAGGTGATAAAGGATTAGATAACTCTAGTGGAGTTCAGAAGCGTACATATGCTTTAGCGGATCAACAAAATTTAGAGGCTTCTCCGGATGTTGTTACAGGTACATTGTCTATCTTTTCACATGATGTATATGCATTAATTATCTTGGTTCTACATTATCATATGTCACTCCATTGGTTGCTGGAAAGTTGAAAAGAATACCAGAATTGCTAGTTAAGACATTTGAAGTGTCTACGCCAGCTGGTGAATCTATTATAGCTAGGAGAGTGTATCAAAAATATATAATAACTATTTGTGGGAGAAATACAATGGCTGACTTGGCTGAGTTAGAAATTGTAGATTTTGATGCTATAATGGGTATGGATTGGTTGGTTTCTTGCTATGCCATGGTACATTGCCGAACTAAGAGGGTGTATTTCCATTTTCCAATAGAGGCAGTCCTTGAATGGAAGGGTAACATTAGTGCGCTAAGAGGTAAATTTATTTCTTATTTCAAGGAAAAAAGAATGATTTCCAAGGGTTACATATACCATCTAGTTAGATTGAAGAATACATATGTGGATCCACTAACTCTTCAAAGTATTCCAATGGTAAATAAATATCTCGATGTATTTCCTGAAGATCTTCAATGAGAAGTGGAATTTGGTATTGACGTGATTCTAGGTACTCAACCAATCTAAATTCCTCCATATAGAATGGCCCCAACAGAATTATGGGAGTTGAAAGAGAAATTAAAAGACTTTCTAGAAAAAGGATTCATAAGGCCTAGTATGTCCCCTTGGGGCGCACCAGTGTTATTTGTGCATAAGAAAGATGGCTCATTGAGAATGTGTATTGACTACCGACAACTGAATAAGGTGACTATTAAGAACAAATATCCCCTTCTGAGAATTGATGACTTATTTGGCCAGTTGCAAGGCGCCGAGTATTTTTCAAAGATTGATTTGAGGTCAGTTTACCACCAAATGAGGGTCAAAGATAAGGACATACACAAGACAACCTTTTGAACATAGTATGGTTATTACGAGTTTCTAATCATGCCCTTTGGGATAACTAATGCACCCACAACTTTTATGGATTTGATGAATAGGGTGTTAAATCCATTCTTAAATGTGTTCGTGACAATTTTTATAGATGATATTCTTGTTTATTCGAGATCAAAAGAGGACTATGCCAGTTAATTATGACCGGTGTTACAGATTCTTTGTGATAGTAAGCTATATGCAAAGTTCTCTAAATGTGAGTTTTGGTTAAAACCTGGTGTATTATTGGGTCATATTGTATGTGATGAAGGAATAAAGGTTGATACTCAAAAGATAGAAGATATGAAGAACTAGCCAAGACCTACAACACCTACAAAGATTCGTGGTTTCCTTGGGTTGGCAGGTAATTATAGGAGGTTTGTTGAAAAGTCTTCTTTAATTTCTGTACCTTTAACAAAGCTAATACACAAAGAATCCAAGTTTCAATGAAATGATGTATGAAAAAGGATTTTCCAAGATCTGAAGAATAAGCTGACTTCTACACCAGTATTGGTACTTCCAGAAAGCACAGAAGGGTATGCAGTGTATTGTGATGCTTCAAGAATAGGTTTAGGATATGTGTTGATGCAGCATGGTAAAGTGATATCATATGCCTCAAGACAATTACGGACACATGAGAAAAATTATCCAACACATGAACTTGAGCTAGCAACAGTTATATTTTCCTTAAAGATATGGTGCCACTACCTGTATAGAATTTATGTTGACATATATACTGACCATAAGAGATTACAATATATCTTTATCCAAAAGGATCTAAACTTGAGGCAACGAAGGTGGCTTGAACTATTAAAAGACTATGATGTTGATATCTTGTCTCATTCGGGAAAAGAAAATGTAGTAGCTGATGCGTTAATTCAAAAGGCTATGGAGTTGTCTATAGAAAGACAAGGGATGACTAAAGATCTATACCAATAAGCCAATTTAGGGGTTCTCCTTCTTGAAACACTAGATAAGGGTCTTATTGTGCATAATGCGGTAGAATCTTCATTAGTAGCTGAAGTAAAAGAGAAGCAATATGTAGATCCCATACTATTACAACTTAAGGAGAATGTACTATGTGATATGACAAAGGCATTTGATCTTACGCAAGAGGGAGCATTTTGGTGAAAAAATAAATTATGTATGCCGAATGTAGATGGGATAAGAAAGAGGATTAGGACAGAGGAAAATCATTCAAGGTATTCTATCCATCCGGGATCAACTAAAATGTACCATGATTTGAAAGGAATATCTTGACAGGTGACATGAAGAAGAACATTGCAGAACTTGTAGCCGAATATCCAAATTATCAAAGAGTTAAGGTAGAGCACCAACAGCTTGGGGGTTATATGCAATGTATAGATATTCCAATCTTGAAGTGGGACATGATCAACATGGATTTCCTCACTGGTTTGCCTCAAACATATCAAAAGTTTGATTCCTTATGGGTGATAGTTGATAGGCTTTCCAAATCAGCGCATTTCCTGTCGGTTATGATCACTTACATAGTTGAAGAGTATGCAAAATTGTATATTAAAGAGATAGTTCGTCTACACGGAGTGCCAATCTCTATTATATCAGATCGGGAAGCTCAATTTACTGCAAATTTTTGGAAATCTTTTCAGAGAAATTTAGGAACACAAGTTAATTTAAGTACTGCTTTCCTCCCTCAAACAAATGGACAAGTAGAACGTACCATTCAAACACTTGAAGATATGCTACGAGCTTGTGTATTGGACTTTAAATTTAGTTGGGATGATCATTTACCTCTCATCGAGTTTGCCTACAACAATATCTATCATTCAAGAATCAAAATGGCACCATATGAAGCTTTGTATGGAAGAAAGTGTAGATCACCAATTGGATGGTTTGAAGTGGGTGAAATGGCCTTGATCGGCCTAGATATTTTTCATTAAGATATGTAAAAGGTTAAAGTAATCCAATGACGGCTAGAAATAGACCAAAGTCAACATAAGTCATATGCTGATGTTAGAAGAAGGGGGCTAGAGTTTGCTATTGGTGATTGGGTATTCTTAAAGGTGTCACTAATGAAGGGGGTTATGTGATTTGGTAAGAAAGGAAAACTAATTCCATGTTATGTAGGCCCATATAAGATTACTCGGAGGTATGGTCAAGTCGCTTATAAGATAGAACTACCCTAAGAGACTTCAACAGTCTATCCAGTGTTCCACGTTTCAATGCTTGTAAAGTGCATCAGAGATCCATCTCATATTAATCCTACAGAAGATATTCAAGTTACGGAAGATCTTATCTATGAAGAATTACCTATTTCTATCCTAGATCGACAGGTTAAGAAGTTAAGGAATAAAGAAATATCTTTTGTAAAAGTGCTTTAGAGAAACCAACATGTAAAAGAGATAACATGGGAAGCTGAAGAAGTGATGAAATCCAAGTACCCCCATTTGTTCAAATACGAAGAGAAAGTTCAAGATGCTGAATTGGGCCAATAACAAGTAAGTGTAATATATAGGCACTACGTGATAACATGAGTATTAAACTTAGGCTTGAACTTGTTTTAGTTGGAAAATTATGCTAACATTCGAGGATGAATGTTCCTGGGGGGGGAGGATACAACATCCCATATTTTGCTTGTACTTGTTCTAATTATATGGAACTTGGTAAAGCCTTGTGGTATAGGTAACAAATGAGATTTGTTATGTGAGTATTAATGGTGTAGATGGAATTATAGAGGCTGCCTATGCGTTTTAATGTGATGCGACCAAGTTAACGTCGATACAACTATTTAAACTTAGGATCGTAAGCTAATATTTAAATCTAAAGTTGGAGTGACCGAGTGTATACAAGTTTTAAGTTAGATTAAAGGGATTAAGAACTGAAAATGGAGTAATTTGTTGAGGTGCTTGCTTGAATTAATTAAGCTAGTAGGTTAGTCACCTACTTGAGTTATATGAGCCAAGTTAATGGACCAAGTTCATGGATCAAATTTGGGCCTTACTATACTTATTTGGGCCCAAATTAAGTAAAAGAAGAAGGAAACTGGAGAAAAGGCCCAATGCTCAAATCTACAATGGCCCAATTTAATTGAGCCCAACTAATAATTAAGTAAGTAGGTCCATCACCTACTTTGAAATTTTGAGCAGCTTGAACCCTTAAATAGGTGCATCACTTACTTGGACCAATTTGCACTATTTTAAGATCCAAAATGCAGCTAAGGAGGCGGCCAAAGTATGGACTTTGTAAGGCCAAGTGGCTGGTCATTTCCTTCATTTCTAAGTCACAAAAAGAGTATATTTCTCAAATTCTCTCTACTCTCTCGAAAACAACAAGGAGCGGCCCTATTTTTCTTTCTAGGGTTCTTGAAGAAACCCCAACCTTTGCAAGCCAAGGTAAGTGAAAAAACATATAATTTAGATTAATTATCTCATGGAAGATTAGAAAAAAAATCTGTAAGTTCTTAATTATTAATTCATGGCAGAATATAGAACAAGCTACTTGCTCACTTTTTTTTTGTTATTAAGAGATCCCTTTTCTTCTTTGGTTTAAAATGTTAATGAAAGTGAAAGTTGAAGTTCTTATGAAGTTCAAATTTAAAGGATAAGTAATAGAATTGAGGTAAGGTGACTTACCCACTTTTCTCTCCTTATATATGAATTTGGGAAATAATTATGGATGTGTTTTTATTGAGAACTCAAGAGATGATGAACTCAATATTTGATTGCTATAACAAAATGGATTTGGGGCTGTTTTGTGGACTATTTTGTATATATATGTTGGGGGATGCCGGGTTGATGTTGGGGAAAGGTGTAACTAGTTTGTATTAAAATATAGAAGAAGGGTGTGGTGGTACACCACCGAACTAATGGTTGTATACGTCTACTTTCCATTCTGTTTTGTGTATTGTTTGGAGGGTGTAATTAACCCAAAGTTGTGTCGTGGAATCTTATAAGAATATATACGGTATGTGGATGTATGTGGAGGATAAAAGAGTTAAAATAACACCCTTGATTAGTAAACTAAGGCCTTACATCCCGGCCACTATTTTAGTGAAGTTAAATATCCCAAATGTGTCGGTTGGTTGCTAATATTAATTTACCATATATTATATCGTAGATAAGTAATCCAAAAGGCGGGAATTCAAGTTGGGTTAGTATCGGGGTTGTACGACCAGGTATGTAAGGCATACTATAGTTTGCACTCTTTGGCATGAAATCGGACATTTGGTCCATCAAATAAGCTTCCAAGGTTATCCTATAACAAGTGATACATAATAGCAGCGTATTATGTTTCATGTAGCTAATTACCTTTTCCCACTCTCTAACATGTTAAAATACCTCATACATGCCTATTAATAATCCTGCACAACTATTTTCACTAGAAAATTTCAGGAGTTCTCCATTTACTCAAATAAGACCCATGTGTTATTTTCAGCTCCTAAACACTTCATTTGTGTGCCAACAGCTCCCTACCTCATTGTTGTTGCATTAAGTGCCCGTTTATATGTATCTTATTGGTAGATTATTATTTCAAGGTACCATAATGTTATGACCACCAAAGTAACAACCTTAAATGCTAAATAAAATACGTAACACAAATCTGTATTAAACGGCTGGCAGCTCCGGGGTATATGCCTAGTAGGGGCCAATCCCGATACCTTATATATGGGTGGTAGCTCAGGGGCATAAACCTAGAATGGGTCGATCCCAACGTTTATTTATGGGTGGCAACTTAGGGGCGTAATCCTAGCATGGGTTGAACCCAATTTGTCTATTTACCACTAATCAGCTGGTCATTTGCTTCATACGGCTTACAAAGATTATGAAGTAAGAAAGGTAAAATGAAGAAAGGAATATAATGTACCTGATCCTACAAGTATATATAGAGGTGGACTACCAGTACTATTTGTACACTTATATCTGATTCCCGTTAAGCTCCTACATCATGTGTGGTTACTTTTAGCCTTACATATTCAGTTCATACTTTTATACTGACACCCCTTATATGGGATCTATATTTCATGTTGCAGGCACAGGTGCTTCAGAAAATATACCATCTCAGTAGGAGCCCAGGATATCCAGCAGCTATTGGTGAGCTCCAGATTAATTCAGTTCTTTTCGAGTCTATTTTATATATTTTGGTATTGTATAGTGGTCAAGAGTAAGAAGGAGGTTTTTCCCGACCTTAACCAGATGTCTTTGTATCTTTTAGAGGATTTGTAGACTAATGTAATGTTAAGCATGATAGTGTCTTATCTTTTAGATGTTATGGCCCCAACAGCCAAGTCTGGTATATGTATAGATTTGGGTTTGTCATTTATTTCTCATCAATGCATTATATATCCTTTGGTTATTATAGTTACATGCATGAGGAGTACAAAGTCATAAATTGGTTCTCTCGAGCCTTTACGACTATGGGTGCCTGGCCGCCCCAATAGGATTTGAAGAGTGAAAAAACATACCCTAGGCAGAATAGAATCTCCTAGGCTTAGTTTAGGGCAATATACGATTGACACCTTACCATTGGTAACCTAAGGTACGACTTGTATTATCTAACCATACCTTGGACATAAACCAACCAACCTACACTGGTTGCCATATGACCAAGACTATCCAAACCGTACCCTATCATACGAGAAGTACCCCAAGTCGTATGATGTCCATAAGACAAAAAATGAGAAATTTTCTAAGGGTCAAAACACAGGGTGTTTCAGTTTCCCCCACTAGGATCATTTGTCCCTAAATGACGGACAAGGCAATACTAGCATGATTTAAACCCCCAAACCTCTCTACTCTTACATTTAAGATAGAAAAAAGAATACCAAGGTATCAATCCTTCATTTTATAAAGTTAGATAACAAAGATGTGATCAAAAACACATACCTTAACCATGAATATCAGGAGTCAAAAGAAAATATGGATACTTGGACTTCATGTTCTCTTCCGCTTTCCAAGTAGCTTCTTCCACCTTGTGGTTCCGCCAAAACCTTAACCGAAGTTGCATCCTTGATCTGTAACCGATGAATCTACCAATCAAAGATCTCAACCGGGATCTCTTCATAACACAGAGAATCTGAGATACCCAATCTTTTCAAAGGAAAAAATGATGAAGGATCACCTATACATTTTCTCAACATAGAGACATGGAATACCGGATAAATGGAGCTCAAACTAGAAGGCAACTCCAATTCATACGCAGCATTACCAACTATCCACAAAAACACATAAGGACCAACATACCGAGACTGAGCTTCCCCTTTTTACCAAACCGTATTACTCCCTTCATGGGAGACACCTTTAGGAACACCCTATTCCCAACGTCAAACTCTAAATATCTATGCCTTATATCCACATACGATGTTTGGCGACTTTGGGTAGCCTTAAGCCTATCCCGAATCACCTTTACCTTTTCCATAGCTTGATAAACCAAATCTGGGCCGAACATATCTGCCTCACCAAGCTCAAACCACCCAATAGGAGATCTACAACACATACCATACAATGCCTCAAAAGGGGTCATCCCAATGCTAGAATGGTATCTATTGTTGTAAGCAAACTGTTCAAGAGGTAGATGCTCAACCCAATTACCACCATAATCAATCACACACACACAAAGCATATCTTCCAATGTATGAATAGTCCTTTCTACTTACCCATCCATCTGCGGGTGGAAAGCAGAACTCAGACTAACCTTAGTCCCCAACCCTCTCTGAAATGACCGCCAGAAAAGAGATAAAAACTGTGTATCACGATCAAAGATAATCCAAATAGGTACCCAAGGTAGTTTCAAAATCTCATAAAGATACAACCTCCCATAATCCTTAGCCAAAAAGTTAGACCTCACTGGTAAAATATGAGCCAACTTTTTCATCCTATCCACGATGACACAAACCAAATCAAATTAATTCCTAGACTGAGGAAGACCGGGAATGAAATATATGTTGACCACCTCCTATTTCCATTCGGGCAAATCAATTTATTAATACAACCCTCCAGGCCTCATCTGCTCAACTTTCACTTGTTGACACACCATATATTTAGCCACAAAATAAGCAACATCTCTTTTCATACTATTCCACCAATACATCTCCTTAAGATCATGCTATATTTTTGTCAAATCGAGATGAGCAACGTAGCATAATTCATGCGCCTCAGCCAATATCCTTTCTTGCAATACATCGACATCAGGAACACATAACCTCCCTTTGTACCTCATGGTACAATCACCACTAATCTCAAATACCATCATATTTTTCCTACCTACATCATCCTTGATTTTCATTAAGATAGGATATAACACTTGTTTATCCTTGATCTCTGCACCAAGAGATGACCGAACCACTTTCTGAACTGACACACTACTGTTCTCGAAGTCCAAAAGGCGAACTCTAAGATTAGCCAAACGGTGAATATCCTTCACCCATTCCTTCTTCTCCTTATCTATATGAGATAAAATCCCCATGGACAACATGCTAAAAGCATCAGTAACTAAGTTAGCTTTACCTGGGTAGTAATAAAGACTCATAAACTAGTCCTTGAGAAGCTCAAGCCATCTCCTCCGCTTGAGATTAAGCTCTTTCTGAGTGAACACCTACTATAGACTCTTATGATCAGAAAAAAAATCCACGTGCACTCCATACAAATAGTGCTACCAAATGTCCTGTGCAAACACCACCGCTAAAAGCTCCAAATCATAAGTAGGATAGTTCCTCTAGTGTACCTCTAACTGCCTAGAAGCATAGGCTATCACCTTCCCATGCTGCATAAAAAAAAAACAAGTCCCACCCGGGATGGATCACAGTAAGCTACAAACCCCTCATTACCTTCAGGCAAAGTCAAAATTGGTGCCGAAGTTAGCTTTTCCTCCAGCTTCTTGAAACTACCCTCGCATGCATTCTAACAAGCGAACTTTACCTTCATCTAAGTCAACTTAGTCAATAGGGAAACTATTTTCAAAAACTTTCCACAAACATCCTATAACACCCAGTCAAACCCAGGAATCTCCGAATAATGATTGGAGGCATAGGTCTAGGCCACTTCTTAACCCTCGTAATCTTATATGGATCTACCATGATCCTCTCACTAGAAATAATATGGCCTAAAAAGTGACAGTGCCCAACTAGAATTCATATTTTGAGAATTTGGCATATAACTACTACTCTTTCAAGGTCTGCAACACCACACGGAGGTGATTGACATGATCCACCTCACTCTTAGAGTACACCAGGATGTCATCAATGAACATAATAACAAAAAGATCTAGAAACTGATGGAAGACCATATTTATCAAATTAATGAATGTCACTAGGGCATTGGTCAAACTAAATGACATCACCAAGAACTCAAAGTGCCTATACCGGGTACGGAAAGAAGTCTTAGGGATATCCACCACCCTAATCATTAGTTTATAATACCCGTATAGAAGATCAATCTTAGAATCGAATTTGGTACCTTGCAACTGATTAAACAAGTCATCTATCCTTGGAAGAGGATACTTGTTCTTAACTTTCACCTTATTCAACAGCCGATAGTCAAAACACATTCGAAGGAAACCATCATTATTACGCACGAATAACACCGGTACACCCCACGGGGATACACTAGGATGGATGAAACCCTTATCCAAAAGACCCTTAAGTTGCTCCATGAGTTCCCTCAAATCAGCTGAAGCCAATCAATAAGGAGGAATAGATATTGGATGAGTGTCCGTAACCAAATCAATCCCAAAACTCAAAATCCCTATCTGGAGGAACACCTGGAAGATCATTCGATAAGACCTCAGAAAACTCATTCACCACCGAAACTGAATGTAAAAAAACACCTTTCGAGTTAGAGTCTTTAACCAAAACCAAATGATAGAGACACCTTTTGGAGATTAATCTCTATGCTCTAAGCTATAATATACATCTTCCCTTAGGATCTAGGGAACCACACTCCCATTCAATAACTAGTTCACTATGGAACTTAAAGACAACCTTACGAGTCATACTATCTAAGGAAGCGTAACACGAGTGTAACCAATCCATCCCTAAAATAACATCAAAATCTACCATATCTAATTCAAAAAAATTCACCCAAGTTTTCTTACCACCAATAGATATCAAACACCCCCTAAACACTCTTTTAGAAACCATAGAGTCACCTACCAAGGTAGAAATAGAAAAAAAATCTAAAATAACCTCAGGATCAAAACCTAAGTATACAGCCACAAATGGGGTCACATAAGAGAGAGTGGACCCCGAATCAAGTAAATAGTACAAATCACAAGTAAAAAGTTTCAACATACCATTTATGATGTCAGGAAATGCCTCAGATGTTTGTTGGGACGCAAGAGCATATAATTAATTTTGGTTTTTGCCGGTACCAGAAGATGAAACAAATACAGAAATAGTACCCTTCGGTGCTGGAGTAGATGAAGAGGCCACAGGAACCTTGTTTGCCCCTGAATCAACCTTACTAATCAGATAGTTTCTAAGCATAGGGCCTGGCTAACCATATTTGAAACACCTGTCCCTTCCCTCATCACAGAAGCCTCGATATAATCGCCAACAGAACTTACAAAGAGAACATGATGAGGCAAACTGAGCCCTGCTAGCCTGAGATTGGGCATCCTATGCCCTGAAGTTATCACCACCCTACAGACGCCTATCACCCAACTACTTACGGTAGGGAGCACTAGCCGAAGAGAAAGAACCAAAACTTCCCCACTTTTTTCATTGACCACTTACCACCATCCCGACTACTTTGTTTTTGTCCACTCTACTCAGAGAACCTTAACTTCTTACCCTGCTATTCCCCTACCTCAATTTGTTTTCTATTTTCCTCATCTACCTATTACATATGAACCATCAACCTAGAGATATCCATGTATTTGATCAGCAATGCAATCTTTCTTTCAAGTATCAAATCTCGAAACATTCCTGAAGCGAACTTTCTTATCCTGGCCTTCATATCAAACACCATTTTTGGAGAATAACTAGCCAGCTAATAGAATTTCAAGGCATACTCCTTGACTAACATCTTCTCTTATTTTATATTAACAAAGGGAAGAGGTCTATAAAAGCGTTAGAGAAAGGATAAGACTCATCCACATTACCTCTCACCCTATCACATTCCTAATACCATTGGTATGCTACATCCTTTAGCTGTTAGGATTCAAAATACACCCTTTTATTATTCATGGCCTACATTACCCTGAAGATCTTTTCTATCTCATCCAGGAAATCCTGAGGATCCTCCTCCATCTTAACACCGATGAAAGTAAGAGGACTCATCCACATAAATTGGACAACCCTTATGGCCTTAGAATATAGAATACCAGATGCACCATGCACAGCCTGAAAAGCTACCAACTGAGCAAACACATGAATCGACTGATGAAATTCGGCATTCGTAACATCACCCTGAGTAGAGGGAACTGGTGGAACTCCAGAGAAATTAGGGATGAGACTCCTAGGTTGAGTATGGATCTCGTGAGTAGAGCGTGTCCCATTAACATTATCGTCAGTTAGGATTGAGGAGTTTTCTTGCTTCTCAAATTGTCGAGGCATGATCTGAAAAGTGAACAAATTAGAATTAGAGAAGATTCCAGGACTTAGACTCTAGAATAAAAATAGAACACAAAGAAGAGATGCATTCCTAAATTCCTTGTAGCTTTTCCCTTATGGGTGTGGCGCAATACACACCCCTAAATGAGACTCTACTCTACACGTCTTTATAGATTTCCTAATTAACCATGAACCTAAAGCTCTGATACTAACTTGACATGACCTGAACTGGGGCCTTATCATAGTGGGCATCCCAATTCCAACCAGGATTGTGGACCATCCCTGATACCTAACCCAACCACCAAATGTATACCCTGAGTCGAATGATTCCGAACATATAACAAGATAGAGTTTTGTACAATTCAAAACTCTGGGATAGATCCATAACCATGACAAACCTAAGCAAGTCCAACCATCCAATACCCGACTAATAACCATGCCTAAACCAAACAATAACCAAGTATGAGTCCATAACAGAATAGTATGGAACAATCATAAATACAGTCAAACGATGTCATCCCCAATAGCAATACCAATACCAAGGATGACACCAATACTGACACTATCCATACCAACCCATCATAATCCCATAAAGCCTCTAACCAAAAGTAAAATAATATTTAATTGGGACATGCCCCCGACCATAGCTAAAACCATAGTCTGTAAGATGACTAAAATAAGTAAAGACATTCATGCCATGAAATAGAGCCTTCCATAATATGGAAGCTCACCATATTAATCTAATCGAGTTGATCCTAAATACGATTACTAAGTAGGAGAAGTTGAATGACCAGTTTTTGTATTGCGTGGGGATATAGCCGCCAGAAGACAGGTTAGCGGGTGAACACTAGTATGCACTCAGTATAAGGATAAAATAATGATAACCTTTAAAACCAAGTTAACAACCATATCAATGTACAACCATACATATATATAATCCATGTTGGGAAAGGCATCCGGGTTTAGCATGCCTTTAAAACCATTAACCTAGGTATCTATAGCTTAACTATCCTAGAACCACCCACGGGCTATATGGGTCCAGTGTAACCCCCTAAACGGGCCCCGATGCATGTAGTCGCACAAACTGAAGATACCATAGAAGTAGGGGATTCCCGAGTACCCTTCACTCTCTATGATACATATGTACAAGTGTACTTAGGAGATTCCCATGTACCCCGTAAGTATCATATATGGTCACCATGACCAATCCTTATGTCGGCAAATATGAGTTTCCATTGTCCGTCCATTGGACTCATACCTTCATGGTTAGCAATCCCACCCTGCCATTATTGCCCAAAAAAACCATTACTACACAACCAAACCACCATTCCATTTTATTATTCACAAAGGCTATAAGTAGTGGTATCGCCATACCAACTATAACATGTAAGTAATGTTCTTAGCCATCCTTTTTAAGTAAAAGAATTCCCATGTACCCATAGATTACATTACCAAGTTGACTTGGGGGGATCCCATATACCCCACAAGATGTTTATTATTAAGTGTACTTAGGGGATTCCCTCTTACCCCACAAGGATGTTAAATTAAACCATAACCATTACCACCAAGACCTTACCAGTTAACCATTCCAAAAGCATTTAACCCTTTTATAACATTTAGGGTTCCATTACCAACTTATACCAAGCAATAGTTCAATAAAAGCCCAATAATTTAACCATAATCATTCTCATAGGCATTTTATCAAACATGTTGGGGGCATACAGTTTCCAAAGCCAAAACCAATTACCAATTATCCATTCCCATGAAACCAAATATTTAAACCACCATTATAATAAGAAAACCATAAGTAATAGATATGGAAAAACCATAACCAACCATTATAATCAAAAAACCCAACATATAATTGAAAACCAAAAACCATACAACAATTATACCATAAAAATAATTCATAAATATCACGACTCAAGGTTGCCTCCTATTCACGACAATGGCTCTTACGGTCACAAGTGACCACAAGCTAACCCTTAAGATGATACCTACTATGAATACTTAATAAAGTAACAATAGTACAAGTGTGTGGAAAATAAACTATTGAATGTAATACTAGTCTAAACACTAAAAATATGGTTCAACCACAAGTCTGAAACACTTGATGAAATGCTAAAAATCTAACTTTTCAATTTAAAACAACTGATAATACTGAGAAGCCTGATAAGTTGAAAACTGTCTAACTGGTTGTCTAATTGTTTGATTGTCTGAAAAGCCTCCAACTGACTAAATAAGGAGTTGATGGAACAAGCTCCAAACTAACTCTGACTAACTAAACATAATAAACTACTAAAGTACAGAATAAGAGATAATATGTCCTCGATGGATGATGACTCACCACTAAGTTGTTGAGTAGCACTGGCTATCTAACTGCGATTGAGAAATTGAGCCTTCGAACCTATGATATAAGATATCATAACGCGAAGAAGAGTATGCGATAAGTACTTTAAATGTACTAGTATATGAGATGAGGTCTGAATGAAATGCATGGAGTATTGTACATATGAGATATTGACTAACTGAATAGCATGAAATAACTGAGCATGAATGCATAAAAACTGTGATATTTGAGAATGCGAAACCAAACACATACAACTTTCTAAAATAATCTTTAAACTGAAAGACTAAAATCTATATAACTGAATAACTATGAATTTGTATGATTTGGTCAAGCAAACCTGAACTGAATATACTCTAAATATTGTACTGAGACTATGGGAGGTATCATGTAACCGACATGCCCTAATCTGAGCTAATTAGGGTTCAATCTGTAACCCCAATTGAAACAGTGTCAGTACCATGCCACGGGTACTAACACTGCCTGTGTTGATCTTCTAAATTGGTGTCTCAAAGGAATAATGAGCCACCCTCAACTGGAATGTTTTCTAATGAGATATGTGTCACCCTCAACTGGCAAGTAAATATTTTGTTAACCCTCAATCGGCAGGTAGACATCTCTAACCTACGCTGGCCACGTAGTTCTGGAACTCAGGGATTGCTACTAAGGGTCACACCCTCTACTGGTAGGTGAGCCCCAGTCCCTGAGTTTTCTTGGTGCTAAATCCTACTCCTAACTGAACTGACACTGTAACTGAAATTGGACTGAGTTTAACTGAACATAATTTCATGACTGATAGTGCTTAGGATGATCATAATAACTGAATAGATAGGAATAATCATGGTTTAACTGAATCATACAAGCAAATCTAAAAATTATGTAAAACACATAGGTATCGGGTATTCATAACCCACCAGCACTGAATGATCACTAGATGCCATATTAAGATAAAAAATGATAGTAAAGGATCATGGTTCAAAACCCATAAATATACACATTCCATCAAACATATGGAGATCATGAATTTAAACATGGGAATGCTTTAAATAAGAGAAAATAACATAACTACATGACTGAAATTATAAAGTTGCAGATTTAACTTGGAATCCACTTGAATAAAGCATGGGAAAACTTGAATTCATAGCATGAGGAATTCAAAAACTTTCATGGAATCATACATGAATTGAATTAAAATCACAATGGAAACATGAATTAAACCCATCTTAAGCTATATAAAATACCATAATAATTGAACAGTCCATCCTTTAATTGAAATGAGGGTGTTTTTTGGGCTTCATGAGTGAAAGGAACCCATGAATAAACACTCCACATACCTCAAACTTTAAAATTAAAAGAGAAATACCAATCTTGATGCTTTCTTTAAGGTTCTTGAACTTGGGGGACTTGGGTCCTTGATTTCTTTGGGATAAAGGAATTGAATTTGTGTTCTTGAGGAAAGGGAATAGTTTTCTTAGGAGGATAATTGGAGAAGAAGGGAAAAATTATGCCCTAACTAATGCCCAAGTCATGTTATGAATGATTGGGTTAAGGGGGAAAAGGCCCAATTACCCCTCAGTCATTTAAATTCAAAACTGGATGCAACAACATCATCGCAATGCAGTCTAATTGGGGTCGTTGAATTCCTTCACCACGATGTGGTCAACATGAGTTCATGACTATTGTTGCGCCACGACCTTATCGTAGTGACCCTCTGGTTTCGTTATCCAAACATGACCCAAACCTCCTCCAAAAAATCCAAAACTTCTCCGAGACATATTCCTTACATCCCTGAACATGAATTAACTCAAAAAAACCATATCGGGGTTAGAAAGACCAAGTTAAAAATCCTCCAACTTTCCAAGCCTAAAAAACTTACTAAGTCCCCAACACTTAGTGAAATTTTCAGGCTTAATCCCCTTATGGATGCAATTAGAAGTTGAACTGAGCTAAGAATAGTATGGGGTACTAAAATATCTCCCCTTGGGAACCTTCGTCCTTAAATGAGACTGGTTAGACTGAGAGTACTGAACTAAGATAACTAAGATCACATACAGAACATGCAAAACTAGAAACATGAATACATAACTGAGTCTGAAACATGATACAAAAACTGAACTGATTTCTTGAATGCATGCAATGAAATGAGATTGATTAAATAGCTGGAACTGAGATGGAAAAGATTCAATCTAAGGAAAATGGTTAACTCAAGATGAGCCTGAGTTAGCAGAGAAAGATGAGGGTACTTGGTATGCATATCTGTTTCTGCTTCCCAAGTCGCTCCCTCAACAGACTGATTCAGCCATAGACCTTTAACTAAGGGAACTTCTTTGTTCTTTAATCTACAAATCTAACGATCGAGAATCTCAACTGAGGCTTCATCATAGAAAAGACTATCCTGAACATCTGTGCTTTTTAAAGGAACATCAACAGTTTAATAACCAATACATTTCTTAAATAATGAAACATGAAACACTGGATGCACTGAAGCCAAATCTGCAGGCAACTCTAGCTCATAAGCTACCTTCCCAAAATGGCTTACAATTCTATAAGGGCCAACATAGTAGGGACTGAGCTTCCTCTTCTTGCCAAATCTCTTCACTCCCTTCATGGGCGAGATTTTCAAATAGACTAAGTCACTAATATCAAACTTAGGATCTATACTCCTTACATCTGTATAATATTTCTGACGGCTTTGGGCTGTCTTCAGCCTCTCCCTAATCAACTGAACATTCTCTATCACATCAAGCATTAAATCTAGACCTATCAAAGTAACCTTACATTCCTCAAACCAACCAATAGGAGATCTGCATCTCCTCCTATAGAGAGCCTCAAGCAAAGCCATTTGAATACTGGAGTGATAGCTATTATTATATGAAAACTCAATCAATGGTAAGTGGTCAAATCAAATTCCTTTAAAATCAATAACACATGCCGTCAACATGTCTTCTAAAGTTTGAATGGTCCTCTCTGCCTGGACATCTGTCTGGTGATGAAAAGTTGTACTAAAATGAACTTAGGTACCAATACCCATCTAAAAATCCTTCCAAAAGTGAAAGGTAAACTGAGTACCTCTATCTAAAATGATAGACAAAGGAACTCCATGTAACTTAACCAACTCTCTAATATAAATCCTGGCATAATCTTCAGTTGAATATGAAGTATGAACTATCAAGAAATGAGCTAATATAGTCATTATATCCATAATGACCCATATCAAATCATACTAATGATGTGTATAAGGCAACCTCATCACAAAATCCATGTTCAACTTCCCACTTCCAAGTGGGGATGCTGAACTCCTGCAATGTACCACTAGGCCCCTAGTACTCAACTTTAACTTGCTATCAGTTTGAACACAACTACAAATTTTGCAATGTCCTTCTTAATACCATTCCACCAATAGATTTCCCGTAAGTTACGGTACATCTTAGTGGCTCTTGGATGAATGGAATACTATGCACCATGCACTTTCGCTAAAATTCATTACCTCAAACAATCAACACATGGAACACATAACCTACCCTGACAACAAAGCACACCATCTCCCCCTTGGGAGAAAATCTTTACTTTCTGATCTATAACTATTTTCTTTAATTAATTAAACTAAGATCCCTATCTTGCTTTTCTTTTACTTTGGCAACTAATGAAGATTCTGAACCATTCTAAACCAATATACTACCCTCGAATGAATCCACCAACCGAATGCCTAACCTAATAAGCTGATGAACCTCTCTAACTAACTTTTTCTTATCCTACTCAACATGAGAAACACTACCAATAGATAATCTACTAAGGGAATCTGCCACTATATTACCCTTTCCCGAATGATACACATACTCATATCATAATATTTTAACAACTCTAGTTAACTTCTCTGTCAAAAATTCAAATATTTCTGCAAGAACACCTACTGTAAAGTTTTGTGATTCGTGAACACATCAACATGAACCCCATAAAGATATTGCCTCTAAATTTTCAAGGAAAAAACAACAACTACCAACTTAAGATCATGGGTAGGATAATTCTTTTCATAGTGCTTTAGATGTCTAGAGGTTTAGGTTATGACCTTACCTCTCAGCATCAATACACAACCAAGACCAACTGTAAAATCATCACAGTAAACCACAAATCCATCTGAACCATCTGGCAAAGTCAATACTGGGTTGAGGTGAGTCGAGTCTTCAACTCTTGAATACTCTTCTCACAAGAATTTGACCACCAAATCTTGACTTTCTTCTGAGTCAACAAAAACATAGGGGATGCAATAGAATAAAACCCTTCAACAAACCATTTATAATAGATAGCCAAACCTAAGAAACTCCTAATATCTGATGGAGATATAGGTCTAGGCTAGTTTCTCACTGCTTCAGTCTTTTGAGGGTCAATTTAATGCCATCACTAGAATTAATATAGCCAACGAAATCTACTAATCTTAGCCAAAATTTGCACTTACTAAATTTGGCGTATAACCGATGAGCTTTAAGGGTCTACAACACAATTCTCAGATGGTTTGCATGATCATTTTCATTATGAGAATAGACAAGAATATTATCAATGAAGACTCTGATGAACATGTCCAAATACTTCTTGAACACTCTTCTTATTAAGTACATGAAGGATGCAGTTTTATTTGTTAGTCCAGAAGACATAACTAGGAATGCAAAGTGTCCATACCGAGTTCTGAAAGCTATCTTTGGAATGTCACATTCTCTGACTCAAAGTTGATAATATCTGTATCTGAGGTCTATCATAGAGAAATAACTGGAACCCTGAAGTTAGTCAAACAAGTCATCAATCCTGGGGAGTGGATACTTATCCTTGATGGTGACTTTGTTCAACTGACGGTAATTGGTGCACATTCTGATAGAACAGTCTTTCTTACGCACGAATAGATTAGAGTACCCCAAACACTAGGCCTAATGAATCCCTCATCTAAGATATCCTTCAAATATTCTTTCAATTCACTATGCTTAGTTGGAGCCATTCTGTAGGGCAGAATAGAGATAGGTTGGGTAGCTGGAAGGAGATCTATTCCGAAGTTAATTTCCCTTTTGGGAGGAACTCAAGGAAAGTTTTTAGGGAACATATCAGGAAATTACCTTACTACTGAAACTGACTCGAGACATAGAGTCTCAGAACTAGAGTCCTTAATTCAAACAAGATGGTAAACACACCCTTCAGATATCATTTTTCTTGCCTTAAGGTAAGAAAAAATCTGACCCCTAAGCACAGAGGTACTACCCCTTCATTAAATGAATGGTTCATTAGGAAACTAAAACTTAACAACTTTATTTCTATAATAAACAGAGGCATAGCATGAGAGGAGCCAATCTATATCGAGAATGACATCAAAAAATTTCATCTCGAACTCCACAAGATCAATTGAGATGATTTTCTAAGATATCGTGACTAGGAAATTTCTCTAAACCCATTTGGCTATAATAGATTTACCCAATGGGGTATACACTGAGAAAGGTTCTTCTAAAGATTCAATGTTGACACCAAATTCGACTACAATATAGGGGGTTACAATGGAGAGTGAAGTCCTGGGGCCTATCAAAGCATATACATGGAGATGAAAGACCTGCAACGTACCCATAGATATATCAGGAGAATTTTCCTAATCATGCTGGGTCAGAAGGGCATGCAACCTATTCCAATCTACCTGTTGGTTATGCTAGAAGCAGCACCCTACTGAGTTAGGCGATCGTCTAGAACTGGAGGACGATTGAACTGACCCTTCTAACCAATCTTTGGGCAATCTCTGACTCTATGGCATGGCTTTCTACATCTAAAACACACATCATTGTTGGCTCTACACATACCCTAATAATGCCTATCACATTTCCCACAGAGTAGATTAGTATGACCACTGTTCACACTACCCTGCAACTTAGAGCTTGGCGCCCTATCCTAATCGTCTTACCTGAACATAGGCACTACTTACCTAGCTAATGATGGGGATGGGGATGGGGATGGGGATGGGGATGGGGATGGGGATGGTAACTTTTAATGGAACTGATAACTATTACCATATTCATACCTTGGCTGAGAAAAGTTAAAACTACCTGTTCTAGCTCTCTTATTCTATCTCTCTCTTTGCCCTTAAGCTTCTCCATCTCAATCTTCTAAGCATGAACCATAAGTATAGATAAGTCTATATCATTAATCAACATGGAAGTCCTATACTCCTTGACCACAATATCAACTACACCAGATATGAACTTACTCATTCTAGACCTATTGTCTGCAACCACATTAGGAGCATACCTCGTTAACTGAGTAAATGTAAGCAAGTAATCCTTCACACTCATGCTTTCCTACTTAAAATTAATGAACTACTGAATCTTAGCCTCCCTCAACTCTGATGGGAAGAACGTTTCTAGAAAATCTATGGCAAATTCCTCCCACTCAATCGGCCCTGCATCAACTCCATGGTCCTCCTTCCACTGCTTAAACAAGGTGTGAGCTACATCCTAGAACTTATATACATCCAACTCTGCACTCTCACTTAAAGTGATGCCCATAATATATGTCACCTTCTAAACCTTATCAAGAAACTCATGTGGATCCTCTTCAGACTTAGATCCCGAACACAAAGGGGGTTTCATTTTGGTGAAATCTCGAATCCTAGTTGCGGATGTATTTGACACTGGATTGTCTTGGACAACAGCTTACTTATTGTTCTGAGTAACTACTGAATAGGCTAAAGTATTAAAATCATCTCTGAACTCGGCAAGAAATACATGTTAATTCTGGGGATCTTCATGAATAGAAGGAGGTGCGGGCTGGTCCCCATTCCTTCTTCTATTATTGTTTTAGGAGGCATAGTCTATAAACAGAATAAAAGATGTATTAGAAAGAGAGTTTGAATAGAGCTTATACTCATTCACACGACATGAATATTGAAAGAAGGTAAACTTTTTCTAAAATATCTCGTAGCCTCTTATCCATAAGTGTGGTGTGTTTCACACCCATGCACAAGACTCTAGTCAATATGAATTTCAGACACCCTAAGACACTGTAAAACCTTTGGCTCTAATACCAAGTTTTTTCACGACCCGAGGCTTCCCCCTTGTCGCGACAATGGTTCTTATAGTCACAAGTGACCACAAGCTAATCCATGAATTATTACCTGCTGTGAACACTGATTAAAGTAATAATAGTACATGTGTGCGGAAGATAAATCGATTAATTTAATACTAATCTAAATACTGAAAATATGGTTCAACCACAAGTCTGAAACACTTGATGAAATACTAAAAATTCAACTTTTTAATTTATAGCAACTGATAATACTAAAAAGACTGATAAGCTAAAAACCGTCTAACTTACGGTCTAATTATATAATTGTCTGAAAATCCTATAACTGACTGACTGAGGTGTTTTGAGACAAACCCCCAACTATGATTGAACATAATGAAATACTAAAGTACTAAAAAAGTTTTAAGTATAATATGTCCTCGATAGATGAGGACTCCCCACTAGGCTGTTGAGTAGTGTTGGATGCCTGACTGCAGTCAGGAAAATTGAGCCTCAAAACTTATGATATAAGACATCATAGTGCAAAGAAGAGTATGTGGTTAGTACTTTAAATTTACTGGTATATGAGATAAGGTCTGGCTGAAATGTATGGAGTATTGTGCACATGAGATAAGGACTAACTGAACAACATGAAATAACTGAGATTGAATGCATGAAAACTATGATATCTGAGAATGTGAGACCAAGCATATACAAATTTTTGAAATAATCATTAAACTGAAAGACTGAAATATGTATAACTAAATAACTGTGAATTTATATGCTTAGGTCAAGCAAACCTAAACTGAATATACACTGAATATGATACTGAGACTGTGAGAGGTATCATGTAACTGACATACCCCAATATGAGCTAATCAGGGTCCAACCTGTAACCCTAGTTGGAAGGGTGTCAGTACCTTTCCACGGGTACTAACAGTGGCTATGTGGATCTACTAAATTAGTGTCTCGAAGGAATAATGTGTTACCCTCAACTAGAAGGTGCTCTAACAAGATATGTTTCACCCTCAACTGGCAGGTAAACACTTTTTCAACCCTCAACTGTAGGTAAACATCTCTAACCTATGCTAGCTACGTAGTTCTGGAACTCAAGGATTGCTACTAAGGGTCATACCCTCTACTGGCAGGTAAGCTCCCATCCCTGGGTTTGCTCGATGCTAAATACTAAACATTATTTCATGACTGATAGTGCTTATTATGATCATAATAACTGAATAGATAGGAATAATCATGGTTTAACTGAATCATACTTGCAAATCTAAAAATTATGTAAAATACGTAGTTATCGGGTATTTTATAACCCACCATTACTGAATGATCACTAAATGCAATATCAAGATGAAAACGGTAGGAAAGTATCATGGTTCAAAACCCATAAGCATAGATATTCTATCAAACATGTGGGGATCATGAATTTAAACATGAGAGTGCTTTAAATAGGGGAAAACAACATGATTACATGACTAAAATCATAAAATTATGGATTTAACATGGAATTCATTTGAACAAAGCATGGGAAAACTCAAACTCATAGCATGAGGATTTCAAAATCTTGCATGGAATCATACATAGGCTGAATTGAATTAAAATCACCATGGAAACATGAATTAAACCCATCTTAAGAAATATAAAATATTATAATAATAGAAAAAATCCATCATTTAATTGAAAAGGAGGTTTTTGGGCTTCATGGGTGAAAGGACCCCATGAATGAACACCCCACATATCTTAAACTTTTAACTTGAAAGAGAAATGGCAATCTTGATGCTTTCTTGAAGGTTTTTGAACTTGGAAAACTTGAATTTTTGATTTCTTGGGGATAAAGAAATTGAATTTGTGTTCTTGGGGAACGAGAATAGTTTTCTTAGGAGGATAATTGGAGAAGAAGGAAAAAATTGTCACACTCCTATTTTTACTGCCCCAACTCCGCTAGGGAGTTGGTTTTAGGAAAAATGGATTTTTCCAATTAAAGTGACATTTTGAAAAGGGATTATTTATTTTACTGAGTCGCAACTTGAAATTGAGTTTGGGTATTCCAAGTCACTTTATTGAATCCACAATCAAAAGGAATTGACTCTTTCTTTTTGGTCTGCGAATTAGAAATCCGGATAAGAAATTTTGTTGATCGAGGGGAAGGTGTGAGACACCCCTCAAGACTCATGGTTCTAGCACGGTCTCTTTAATGACTTACGTCTAGCTTAAATTAATCTCTTGAATATAGAGTATTTGTTAGCCTAAAAATAACATCTATCTCGCTTTTAATTTATTTTAAATTATTCAATTATCTTAATGTGTGGTTTGCCAGTAGCAGTAATTTCTGGCCATACCACAAGTTATGATATATTTCTTGCACCTTTGAGGCACATATGGATCATTACCATTTTTTCAATCTAAATAAGCACCTAACGTGTTTAGATCTACCCAACCCAATTAGATCGGCATCGAATGGTATAATAAATTTTGTTATAACGAATGGTCTGTAGCAGAGCTTTCCAACTTCATCGTTAAATTTCACTTGTATTTGAAATCATAATTTTTTTTTTGAGGTTAAGAACCTAACTCATTCTTTTATGATTTCACTCCCGTACAATTGATTTTTCTCCTTTTTCCTTTTCTCCTTTTTTCTTTTCTCAATTATGACAGACCTTGAATAATTTCGTAACCCATTTTCCTCACAATAATAAATAATTTGGTCTTAAATAATCTTGGCCCATAATGTATTTACCAAGAGCATATAAAGATTACATAGTCAATCCCTCAAGTTACTTTCATAATTAATAAGAAAGTATACAGAACAAGATTACAATATGATGACCAGTTTTAATTAATTATATACATATACATATAACCTCGATAAATTAATACTGTTGGGACCGTCAAATTTTATTAATTTAGCGAGGTATTAATTAATCGTATAAATTAATAATTATTAATTTATAAATTATATACTTTTTGGGTCCATATTATGAATGTACCTAGGTGTACGTGAAAACTAATTTCTACATTGACTATTAATTATGCATACTTAACCAAATTCATGTATTTTTGCTGATACATTTTCAATATTCTATGTATATCTTAATAAAATATATAAATCTACTTAATTATTAATGTAGTTACATGTACCTACATTCATTAAAATGTATAAATCCACTCAATTATTAATGTAGTTACACGTACATACATTAACTAAGTTACTATATAAATAGATATATTATGCAAGTCTTCAAATCAAAAAACAAAAAAAATGGCTTCTCATCTCAAAGGTGTTAAAAAATCAACCATGACTAATGGTATACGTAGAGAACTATGTGAGTATAAACAACAAAATCTAGCATGCACTCAAAAACAATTGCAACAATGGGTGTTAGAGAAGTTTAATTTTCAAGTGAGTCAAGCCACAATATCAAACACGATCAAGAGGTCAGCAGAGTATCTATCAGCAGCCGACATTCCAAAAGATGAGGCTAAAAGACATAAAGCTGCCAAATTTCCAGAATTAGAGAAGGCTCTATTCGAGTGGTTTATTCATTACCAAGAGCGTGTTAATATGAATGGGGAACTAATTGTAACGAAGGGAAAAGAGCTTCTAAAAAAGATGTATCCCATCGATACACCTGATTTTCATTTTTCTCAAGGCTGGCTAGAGCGTTTCAAATCAAGACACGGTATCAAGCAATATCGTCATTTTGGAGAAAGTGGATCAGTTAATATAAAGGCCATGGAGAGCAATTTACAATCCATCAGAGAGAAACTTGATCAGTTTGTGTAGATAGAATATATTAACCATCAGAATCAATACATGTAAAGAAAAACATAATGGAATATTTAGTAAAATATGGTTTAAAAATGAACGTGTTATGACAAGAACTACTTTCTTTAGTTCTTAATTTTAATTAGTTATAGACTATCGCTATTTTTTTTCTTTAAGCATTTTGGGACTCAAAATAAATTTACTAATTGATGCCACTATTAATCCTTTAATTACTCATTGATTAATCTTTACAGTAACTATTGATTTCCTAAACGTGCCAAGAATCAACTTTTATAAGACAACTTCCTTCTTCAATAGCAAATTAACAAAATTCATACCAAACTATTCAACTTTTAATCCATTGACAAAATAGAGAACAATATGAGACAATACCAAGTGCGGCTACTAAACAAAAATCAGCTTAAGAACATGAGAACGCCAAGAAAAAACTGATTAACAAACATCACGGAATGATATTATAATGATTACGTTAAATATTTTCATCACCAAACATACCATTTATGATAACAATCTCACATAATAATTGACTTTTCATATTAAATAATGCTTGGAGTCATTGAAATAACTTCATTCATGCTTCAATTCACAATGAAATCAATAAAAATAAATAGTACAGAATTGATATAAGAACCTTGATGATGAACTAGACAAACGAGAAGCACGTGAATGACATCACCAAAAACTCAAATAGGAACCAGAACTCAATATCCACTACTACTTTTCCAGTCTTTTCCAGTTGTTTTCACTTTCTGTTTTTCTATTTTTTTTCTAAGTTTCAATCCCTCAAATCTTGTTCTTCCTTATGTTTCTTGTTTTCTCTCCTTTTGTTGTCTTTCTTTTTTCTGTGTCCATTTTTTTCCAATGTTTCCCTTGTCTCCCGTGTGTGGTCTTTTTTCTTGTTGTTGTTTTTCAGTGTTCTTCTCTTTTCCCCTTTGTTTTTGTGTCCTCCTTTTTGTGTGCTCAAGTGTTAGATATACGTATAGTGTTGTGTGTGCAAGTGTATGAGTGGGTGTGGTAATAGTAGGGAACGTGGGAGAGGAGGTGTAGGGAAATTGGGAACGTGGGAGTTGGGTAGATTTTAGGATTTGACTTTATCTTTTTTTAAAAATAATAATAATAATTTAAATAAAATAAAAAGATAAAATTTATTTAAAACTAATAAAATATGGATAAGTTAAGTGGTTAATCTTAGAAATATGACTAAGGAAATATTAATATCACTAGATTATTTATTTAAAATTTAAAAGAAGAAAACAAATATAGTTTTGAATATTCTCCTTTTTAAAATTAAAAAAAAATAGATAAATAAGTAATAAAAATAAAACACTTATTTAAAATATGACTCTATTTTTTTGTATTTTTCAAAACTTTTTAAAGTAAACTTGTAAAATAAGATTAAAATTAAAATATTTAATTTAGACCTTAAAAATATTTTAATGCTAAAATGGCATAAAACCTTACGTTTGACCAAAAATTAGGTGTTCACAGAATGCCCCTCTTTTCTTGGAAACATGAAGAGATTTCAAGCAAGTAAGTAAACATGACTAATTTTTGGTCCAACCATTTATTTAAAAGTAATAAGTAAATAAGTAGGAAAGAGGTGTGACCGAGCCTAGACTTTGGGCATCCTACATATCTCGGGTTATAAGAGAATCAGGTCACGTTTAGTTCAAATAGGTGTAGAAATGAAAGGATGAGTTAGAGAGTCGAGTGAGGTCCCGTCGAGGTTCTGGTCCGTGGCTCCTTTTATTGCATCAGTGAAAAGGAAAAACTAAAACTAGAAAAGAAAATACAAGATCCTATCCTTTTTGTTTGTCTTGATTCTCTTGCTTCAGATCTTCTTTTGGATATTCAGACATCGCCTCACCTCTTCTGGTGGGTACCTTGATCTCAAAATATGATCTTAAAGTTAGCATTTGAGACTTGAACTAGAAACTTGGATTGAGTCATTGACACTTCTCCAAAAGACTATTCATAGAATATTCTTGGATGTTTATTCTCTTGATCAGAAGTTAAGAAGATGACTCTTGAGAAGTTGGGCCGCTGCATATACAAAGATGACTCTAACTATATTCGGGATTTAACATTCTTCTCTTCTCTAATCGGAGATGGAATTTCATCCTTTGACATCAAATTTGTGCTTTGAAGAAAGACCTGCAAGCCATCAAAGAAAAACAAAAGAAAGACTAACAAATTTTTCTGCCCAGTTTGTACTAGGAAAATTTTGTGAGTTTTTAGAAAAATTATAAACTAATTAAAAATAAATAAAAATGATAGAAATCTAAGCTAGGTGCATAATACAATAAGATTATCGTTCTTAATAATGCGATCAAGAGATGTTGTACATTGTGAATGCATGAAAAAGAATTAGGATATTTGTTTCTTAAAATGCTACTAGGAAATGCCGTACCCTATGAAGACATAAAGAAGAAAATTAGCCAATTTTGTTTCCTAAAATGACTACTAGGGAATGTCGTTTCCTATGAAGACGAAGAAGAAAATTAGAAAATTTTATTTCCTAAAATGACAACTAGGGAATGTCGTACCCTATGAAGGTGAAGAAGAAAATTAGGAATTTTATTTTCCTAAAATGATAAGTAGGGAATGTCGTACCCTATGAAGACGAAGAAAATAGGAAACTTCATTTTTTAAAATGGCAACTAGAGAATGTCATACCCTATAAAGACATAAAGGACAAAATTAGGCAATTTAGTTTCCAAAAATGAAAACTAGGGAGTGTTGTACCCTATGAAGACTTAAAGGAGAAAATAAGGAGTCTTGTTCCCTAAAATGTCAACTAGGGAATGCCGTACCCTATGAAGACTTAAAGAAGAAAATTAAAAAAAATTGTTTCCTAAAATGTCAACTAGGGAATGTCGTACCCAAAATACCAACTAGAGAATATCGTACCCTATGAAAACATAAAAAAAAATAGGAGAGTTTGTTTTCTAAATTGCCAATAAGGTAATGTCGTACCCTATGAAGACATGAAAGATAAAAATAGGAGATTTTTTTTTGTAAAATACCAACTAGGGAATGTCGTACCCTATAAAGGTATGAAGAAGAAAAATAGGAAAATTTGTTTTCCAAAATGTCAACTAGGAAATGTTGTACTCTATGAAGACTTAAAAGGGAGAATTAAAAAAAATTATTTCCTAAAATGGCAACTATGGAATGGCATACCCTATGAAGACTTAAGGAAGAAAATTAGGAAATTTTATTTTCTAAAATGTCAACTAGGAAATGTCGTACCCTATGAACACTTAAAGAAGAAAATTAAAAATTTTGTTTACTAAAATGTCAACTAGGGAATGTCATACCCAATAAAGAAGAAGAGAAGAAAATTAGGGAATTTTGTTTCCTAAAATAGCAACTAGGAAATGTTGTACCCTATAAATATTTAAAGAAGAAAATAAAAAATTTCATTTTTTTCTAAAATGACAACTAGGGGATGTCGTACCCTATGAAGACTTAGAGAAGAAGATATGAAAATTTATTTCCTAAAATGGCAACTAAGAAATGTCGTACCCTATGAAGACTAAGGAGAAGATAGAAAAATTCATTTTCTAAAATGGCAACTAGGGAATGTCATACCCTATGAAGACATAAAGGAGAAGATAGGAAAATCCATTTCCTAAAATAGCAACTGGGGAATGTCATACCCTATGAAGACATAAAGAGAAAAATTAGGAAATTTTATTTTCTAAAATGGCAACTAGGGAATGTCGTACCTCATGAAGATATAAATAAGAAATTAGGAAATTTTGTTTCCTAAAATGACAACCACAAAATGTCGTACCCTATGAAGACCTAAAGTAGAAAATTATTTACTAAATTGTCAACTAGAAAATGTCATACCCTATGAAGACGAATAGAAGAAAATTAGGGAATTTTATTTTCTAAAATAGCAACTAGGGAATGTCGTACCCTATAAAGATTTAAAGAGGAAAATAGGAAATTTCGTCTCCTAAAATGGCAACTAGGGAATGTTGTACCCTATGAAGACTTAAGAAAGAAAAATAAAAAATTTATTCATCTAAAGTGACAATCAGGGGATGTCGTATCTTGTAAGGACTTAAAGAACAAACAAAATATGATTTTGTTTTTAAACAATGACAACTAGGGGATATCGTACCCTATGACGATTTACCTAAAGTGTAATCAGGTGATGTCGTACCCTGCTAAGGCAAGTGATGATATATATTTTTTCTATTTTTCTATTGAAAAACAAATATGCCCCAGTTTTGGATATGAGGAACTTCAAAATTCTTTTTGACTTTTTTTTAAATTCTCCAATATTATACCTTTCAGGGGTTTTAAAAAAAAAACTATTCAATGAGACCAAGCTTTATTGTAGGACTACCTATGTATCTTGTATAGCAAGAATCAGGTCTAATGTAGTTCACAAAAATATAATATTTTTTATTTCATTCTTTGCAGAAAGTATGTGCTTTGTAAAGATCAGAAGAATGAGAAGAATGAAAACAATTCATTTCTTGACTTCGATTGATACCAACAATTATTATTATGCATAGGAGTCATCTCAAATTACTTTCAAATAAGAACTGAAGTAAACTCAAAAGTAATGACTATAGTTTCAAACGATACCTCATATATACTTAAGTTTTATACAAGATATATATGTCTTTTTCCAAATCAAGCATTTAAATTACTCTTATCCTCATGTTTCTAGTGTCATTACCACAACTAAAGTCCTAATTCACTCACTATAAAAGAGTTTAAATTTTAGGACGTTTAAGAAGCATTCACACTCAGAAAGATATTCAATGCATGCAGTGAGATACCATAAGCTTGGAAATTATGTAAGTGTCCACTAATGCGAGAACACTCAAAATGAAATCAAGTAGGACTTTTCATTGGCTTGTAGTGTTAGCTTAGGGATGGTAGGATATTCATTTGGGATAAAGTGACTATTCCCTCCTTAAGCATTGCACTTTGCTCTCAATATCTTGCATTTTGCGGCTGATCTTTATTTTATTTGCTTCTTCCTTTTGTCATTTTTTTGTTTCTTTTTCTTTCCTTCAAAATGAATTTTCGAATTCTCTTTTTTTTTGAGTTTTTTACTCCTTGCTTGAGTTTTTTTTCCTTTTTATTTTTAATCTCTCTCTCTCTCCCAAGTAAGAATTTTTGGTTGTCTATAGCTTTGTTTGAACATTTGCATCTCCAATTTTTGCTTCATCATCTGACTTAAATCTTTAGCAGTGATCTTAAGAAAATGATGCCAAAAAAGAGATTGTGCATTTATGCACTCAAAAAAGATATAGGTTAAGATTTGAGTATCAAATAAAAGGTTATAGGCTCAAAAGAGGAAGTCTAGGGATTACATTTTATTCGATACGCTTCAAAGGCACAATCGAGTAAAAAAAAGCCTACAATTCTCTCTCAAGTTAAGTGTTGCTCAAAATTTTGCCTCAACAAACATTCAGGCCATTGAATTTTTAATCTAAAACTCACCACACAATGCACCTGAAACAGTGAGGTAAGATTTATTTTAAACTTGACTTAGAGCAAGAAAAAATTACAACTGCAACTTAAGTATAATTAGAGGTACCAAATGATCTATTGTTCACAACCAAGTTGGTCCACTCTATCATGTCTTATAATTTAATACTTTCTTCTTTCATATTTTAAAGTATGTTGGTATCAATTACTAAGTCAAGAATTATTTTTTTCTGATGAGATCAAACCCAAAAGAAGAGTTGCCTACGTATCTCGTTGAAACAAGAATCAGGTCAGACGTAGTTAGGAACTTAAAATATGAAGCAAGAATTTTTTGTTTTAGAATTTTGAATAAAGAGAAAAAAAAATTCTTTCTCTTTTCTATTTTTTTTTTTGAAATCTTAATAAACACTTTCTTCGTCTTTTTACTTTGTCTAAGGATTTCTTTTTGAAGAAGACTAACGTCCTTTATTTAAAAAAAATCAATAATTTTTTTTTCAAATTAAATGAGGATCATCGAACATAAGAAAGGTTTCCTACGTATCTCATTAAGATGAGAATCAGGTGTGCGTAGTTCTTGCAGATTGGGGCAAACTTGATAATTTAGATACTATTTTTTTCTTTTATTTGTGAAAGAAAACCTCACTCCTCGTTTGAATTTCGATTAAAAATAGATTTTAAAGAGCAATTTTCACCATCTCTTACGTTAATGGATCCTAAGGACGGTCAACATTTGAAACAACTTGTAAGTTAATGTAACTAGTTACATATAAATAGATAGTTTTAAAAGAGGGTACTATTAGACATTCAAACCTTTTTCGATCCTCCACTAAGTCAAAAATGCATGTGATGCAAATAAAGTGGAGTCTAATAGGGGTAACCATGCCTAAGTTTCAGTTCAACTAGGTTTAACCTGATAAAGGTATGTGTCTAGACTGGTTGTAAAATGAGTGGACAACTCGATTCGGGCAGGGATAGCTTACCGGTAGTAGTGCTTTTCGGCCTCACCATTGGTCCTTCCCATCCTAAATCACGTCTGAATATAGAATCCTTCCCAAGAGTGTTGTTGCATCTCTGGTATCTCAAGGCTCGGGAGAGTATGCCACATCTCCGAATATAAAGTATCTCAGAAGACTTAGATGGGTGCGCAAGAGAAGACAGTTTATATTGTAATTCAAAAAATATCAAAGCGATAAACAATTAGACACATAGCACATTTAGGCCAAAAAATACAATATAAAAAATTACATAAAGACAAACAAGTCAATATAAAAGCTCGAATTCTGGTTATCCTCAGTAGAGTCTCCATCTCTCACACCCCTATTTTTACCACCCCAACCCCATTAGAGAGTTGGTTTTAGGGAAAATAGGTTTTTCTAATTAAAGTGACGTTTTAAAAATGGATTATTTATTTTACAGAGTCGCCACTTTGAATTGAGTTTGAGTGTTTCAAGTCACCTTATTGAATCCCTAATCAAAAGGAATTTACTCTTTCTTTTTGGTCTGTGAATAAAAAGTAGTGTTGCCGGTAGCTGTACTTTCTTGTCATACCACAAATTATGATATATTTCTTGTGCCTTTGAGGCACATATGGATCCTTCCCATTTTTCCCAATCTAAATAAGCACCTAACGTGTTTAGATCTACCCAACCCAATTAGATCGGCTTCGAATGGTATAATAAATTTTATTATAACGAATGATCGGTAATAAGGTTGTCTAACTTCATTGTTAACTTTCACTATATGCTAAATCTTAATTATTATTTTTTGAGGTTAAGAACCTAACTCATTCTTTTATGAATTCACTCCCGTACAATTGATTTTCTCCCTCATTCTTTTTCTCAATTATGATTGATCTTGAATAATTTCGTAACCCATTTTTCTCATATTAATAAATAATTTGGTCTTAAATAAATCTAGACCCATAATCTATTTACCGAGAGCATATAGAGATTAAATAGTTAATTTCTCAAGTTACTTTCATAAATAATAAGAAACTATACAGAACAAGATCACAATATGATGACCAGTTTTAAGTAATTATGTACATATAGACAGAATATATTAACCATCAGAATCGACACAAGTAAAGAAAAAGAGAATGGAACATTTAGTAAAATACAGTTTAAAAATGAACATGTCATGACAAGAACTACTTTATTTAGTTCCCAATTTTAATTACTTATAGACTATCACTATTTGTCTTTTCTTTAAGCATTTTGAGACTCAAAAGAAATTTACTAATTGATGCCACTATTAATCCTTTAATTACTCTTTGATTAACCTTTAAAGTAACTATTGATTTCCTAAACGTGCCAAGAATCAACTTTAATAAGCCAGCTTCCTTCTTCAATAGCAAATAAACAAAATTCATACCAAAGTATTCAACTTTTATTACATCATGTTATGTAACAAAAGAATCCATTGACAAAATAGAGAACAATATGAAACAATACCCAGTACGGCTACTAAACAAAAATAATCAGCTTAAGAACATGAGAACGCCAAGAAAAAGCTGATTAACAAACGTCATGGAGCGATATTATAATGATTCCATTAAATATTTTCATAACCAAACATACCATTCATGATAACAACCTAACATAATAATTGACTTTGCATATTAAATAATGCTTGGAGTCATTGAAATAACTTCATTCATGCTTTGATTCACAATGAAATCTATAAAAATAAATAGTACAGAATTGATATAAGAACCTATATGATGAACTAGCCAAAACAGAAGCACGCGAATGACATCACCGAAAACTCAAACGGGAACCAGAACTCAATAACAGCTGCTACTTTTCCTTTCTTTAATCTCTATATGCTCTTGGTAAATAGATTATGGGCCTAGATTTACTTAAGACCAACTTATTTATTAATGTGAGGAAAATGGGTTACGGAATTATTCAAGATCCATCATAATTGAGAAAAGGAAAGAGGGAAAAAATCAATTGTAAGGGAGTGACTTCATAAAAGAATGAGTTAGGTTCTTAACCTCAAAAAAATAAGTTAAGATTTAACATACAAGTGAAAGTTAACAATGAAGTTTGAAAGTCTTGCTACCGACCATTCGTTATAGTAAAATTTATCATACCATTCGAAGCCGATCTAATTGGGTTGGGTAGATCTAAACACGTTAGGTGCTTATTTAGATTGGGAAAAATGAGAACGATCCATATGTGCCTCAAAGGCACGAGAAATACATCATAACTTGTGGTATGACCAGAAAGTACTACTACCGGTAAACCACACATTAATATAATTAAATAATTTAAAATAAATTAAAAGCGAGATAGAAGTTACTTTTAGGATAACAGATATTGTATATTCAAGAGATTAATTTAATCTAGACGTAAGTCATTAAAGCGACTGTGCTAGAACCACGTGACTCGAGAGGTGCCTCACACTTTCCCCTCGATCAACAGAATTTCTTATCTGAATTTCTAATTCACAGACCAAAAAGAAAGAGTCAATTCCTTTTGATTGAGGAATCAATAAGGTAACTTGGAACACCCAAACTCAATTCCAAGTGGCGACTCTGCAAAATAAATAATCTCTTTTCGAAACGTCACTTTAATTGGAAAGACCCATTTTCCCTAAAACCAACTCCTTAGCGGGGTTGGGGCAGTAAAAATAGAGGTATGACAAAATTTATCCCCTAACTGATGCCCAAGTCATGTCATGAGTGATTGGGTTGAGGAGGAAAAGACCCAATTTCCCCTCAATTATTTAAATTCAAAATTGGATGCAATAACTTTACCACAAAGCAGTTTAATCGCGGTCGTTGATGTTTCCCACTGCGATGTGGTGAACATGAGTTCGGGACTATTTCTGCACCGCGACTTTATTGCGGTTACCCTCTGGTCCCATGACCCAAACATGATCCGAACCTTCTTCGAGACATGTTCCTTATATTCCTGAATATGAATTAACTCAAAAACCAATATCTCAGGGTCTGGAAGATCAAGTTAAAAATCCTCCAAGTTTAGAAGCATAAAAAAATTACTAAGTCTCTTACACTTAGTGAAATTTTCAGGCCTTAAGCCCCTTATGCATGCTACTAGAAGATGAACTAAGCTAAGAATAGTATGGGTTATTATAATAAAACATGCCTTTAGTTAGATCTAACAATAAGGGAGGAGTACATGCCTTAGATTGCAAAGATGACTAAGAGAAATCACCCTTGTAAGCCCTAAATTGATCCTATTGATAAAACCCTAGCCTTCCTTGACCCAAGAGCCTTGAGAGAATTTGACAGATAGTTCAAGTGTTTTAGATTGTGAATACTAGGGTAAGTGAAGTCCTAAAAGAATGATACGTCATGGGGACTTAAGAGGATAAGAGGGAAAATGTCTAGATCACCCCCAACTTAAACTGAATAAAATTCCCGCAGGATGATACGACCACCCCACCCCAACTGTACCCTAGGGTACAAGTGGTACCCTAATCTCATACCCTAGGCCTCACCTTGGACCCCAACATATGTCCACTGAAGACAAACCATACCCAATCATATGATTAGTACCCTTAAATCGTACCTTAGGTAGAGTAGAATCTCCTAGTCTTAACTTAGGGCAACATAAGATTGACACCTTACCATTGGTACCCTAAGGTATGACTTGTATGATCCAACATTACCTTGGACAGAAACCGACCAACCCACATGGGTTACCTTACGACCAAGACCATTCAAAATGTACCTCACCATACGAGAAGTACCCCAAGTCGTATGATGTGCAAAAGCCAAAAATTGAGAAATTGTCTAAGAGTCAAAACCCAGGGTGTTTCACTTGGGGGTCAATTCTTTGAAAACAACCTCTTTTGAGAATCGAATTTTATAGTATTGCATAGTTCATTTATGTTCTCGAGATCTTTCGAGGGGTAACGAAAACTTGGAATTTTTTCAATCTTTATCTATTGCATTCACTTAAGTTTCCATTGGGTCAATTAAGTGAATGGCCTCTTAAGCGGTCAGCTGGTCACTTAAGAGACCAGGCTGCCAGCTGGTATGTTGTTTAAGAGAGGCCCTTTCGTATAAGTGACTATCGTTTAAGCGGTTATTGGTCCACTTAAGAGGAGGGCTCAGGCTTGGCGGGTACAGTAAAAGCAGCACTTGACCAGGAAATCAATAGCCACTTAAGCAATTGTCTACATAAGTGGTACCTGGGTAACATTATATACCCCTTTCTCGATTTTCCATCATTTTGAGACTTTAGGCTTCTGATTTTGAAGTTTTGATCAATTTCTTCCATTTTCAAGCATCGGTAAGCTCCAGATCCCTATTTTAATTATTTTACTTCAATTCATGTCATCTAAAGCTCATTAAAATACGATTTCAAAAGTGGAATTCAAGAATTTTTGCTCAAAAGGCCTAATATGGTTTTCTTCAAATCCAAACATTGTTTTTAACCAGTATTCACTTGAGTTTTCTTCTATGTCTTTTTTAATTATGGGTAATGTGTTTGTGAACTAAAATTCCAATTTTAACCCTTCTTTTCAAAAATCCATCTCGAGTGTCCATTTTGACCCCGACTAAAAAATGAGCAGTATGGGTATTGTTGGCGTTCTTTTGATGCGTAGATTCTATATTTTTATGTTTTAGTTTTAGAGGTAAAGGCTCTATGCTAAGGCTTCTAGATCGATTTTTCATTATTCCATAGAGGAAAGCTTCGTGATGAAGGCTTCTGGATCAAATTTTCATTATTCGAGGTAGGTTATGACTTATCTTTCTTCAATCTAAGCAGGGTAATTAATACTGATATAAAAGTATGTCATGGGTATGGGTACTAACCATAAAAATGGTGTTATTATTGTTATGTGTCTGTGTGGGAGCCTATATTTTTGTTATTGGTGGTTTGAGATATTATTTGCTATGTGTGACCCATGTGTGGGTCTTATATGATGTTGTTGGCTTTGTGTATACATATTTGGTTGTGTTCTTCCTGGTGTAAATGACTGAGTTGGGGTTTATGTAGTATCTATGACATATTACTTGCATAGCTAACTTTAATGATACATGGATTATACTGAATCATGGATGGTTGACTTATTAAGTGAATTCTTGCTCTGGTGCTTGTATATTGATTGGATTTGAAATTATCATTTTAATTTCATTGTGAACATTACACGCTCATATCATATATACATTCATGAGGCATTGGTACCACTGTGGAAATACTAATTTTTCTGACAGAAATGTGATATCTTTAAAAATCCTTTGCCGAAGATCACGTGTCGGGAAGGAGTTATGGATATTAGATTGGTATTGGTATTGATTATTAAATTGTATATGGGTTGTGAAAACTCAATGGGTCCTACCTCGAGAGAAGCGCTCAGTAGGTGTATATGGAGGTTGTGCAACAACCTTGGACTTATCACATCATCATCATTATTTTCATACCCCATTTTAACATGGGACAAATGAAGGTTCAATGTATTGAAAACTTCTAAGTAAATTTGAGGAAATTGTCACCTAATTAATTCAATGGTGAATTAGGACATCTATTATAAACTATGTGATTAAAAAAACTAAAGACATCATTTTTAGGTCTACTTAACTAGCGATTCTAGGTAAGGGTTCTAATTATCATAAACGGAAGAGATTAGACACCATAAAGGATCCGCAAACTACGGTTAACCGACCAAACTTAGGTTAGATAAGGAAATCAAATGTTATCTAAGAAAAGATATAGGCTAGGTACAAAAAATATAGATCTTACTAGATATAACATATGCTAATTTTTTTTTAAAACATCCTCGCCGTACAATTTAATTATCAAGAATTACCAAAATAACTTTTATAAAATCGCTTAGCAATGATGTAATTATTTCAAATAGTTTCACAAAAGTCTTTTAATTAATAATAATAATAATAATAAAATTATTCTAAAATATTACTCTTGATTTTTTTAATTAAATTTTATAGAAATAAGTTAATTACCCTACTCTAAATGAATAGATAAAATATATGGTTATTTAAATATATAATGGCTTGAGAATTTATTATTTATTATGATACGACTAAAAATAAATAAATAAAATATTTTCTTTTCATTAGAAATTCTAAAAGGGTTTGTGAAGTGTCATCTTTTATTTAAAATTAATGAAAAAAATAAAATTTGATTCGCCATATCCAAAATTAGTAAAATCGTTTTCTCCGAGTTTAACGCCAAAACTTATATTTTATTAATCCAATGTTAAAGAAATATTACAGGATTCTAACAAACTCGATCAATTATTGTAAAAAGTATGTTAGTCTTAACCTTTTAGGGGTCGTTTGGTAGAGTGTAAAAGATAATACTAAATAAGTTGTATTAGTAATGCTGAGATTAGTAGTACAGGAATTAATGAAACTGAGATTAGTAATATTGAGATTATTTTTTATGCAGTGTTTGGTTTGATGTGTGAAAAATAATATGTATTGTTATATTTTAAAAATAATATTTTTTGTTTTAAAAATACCCTCAAAATATTATAACTTTATTTATTTTCTTTGCAAAACTTTATTATTATTTTTAAAAATAAAAAAATAAAGTATAACTAATTATTTACTTTGAAATTTTAAGATTTAATCATTCACTTGCATTTTTTTTTTTTTGGTAATGTTTTCTTTATTTTTTCATCATTTACTTGTTGTTCCCACATTGTGGTATTTTGAAGTTGGAGGGAGATACGTGTAATTTTTGAATGAGACAATAGAATTATTATTAACATAAATTTGTGTTCCATATAGTGTTAAAACTAATTAGAAAAATTACTTTTATTTATAAATATCCTATTTACAAAATTAAAACTTGTATGCAATCATGCAATTTGATTTCGGATTTTGACCAATAATTATTTTTTATGTTGATGAAGTATTTTTTATGACTAAAATTATATGCAAGGATATTATTTTCTTGATAAATTGATAAGAAGTCACTCACATTGAATAAATTCAAAAAGATTTAGAAAAAAAATTAAAGAAATTTGAGGGCATTTTTATCTTAACACATATTTATACATGGATTATAATCCATGGATTACTAATCCCACCAAATTGAATGTATTAGTTATACACCCTATAATACCATGTAAGGTGTATAACTAATCCATGTATTAGTTATACATTGCTCCAAATTTGCTACCAAACAATGTATTAAATAATCTCATCATTTAATCTATGGATTATGAAAATAATCCACCTTACCAAACTGCTCCTTAATGTTATAAACTATATACCGAAGCCTAGTGATTAAGCTAAGTTTAAAGTCTAACAGGTAGAAAAGAAACAATTAAATTTGCTACCATATTAGTAATTCACATTAATTCAAACTTCAAACATGAACATACAAAATACAAATTCTAAATAATAAGAAATGTTAAACCAAAATGATAATAGTTGTCTACAAAAGAAAACTGAAGCTTGAAAAGAGGGAAAGGGCACTAGACTATTAATGAAAACGTGTGATGCATCTATTATCTTTTCTCTGATTTGGACAGAGATAGAGTCAATCCATAGAACCCCAAATGTGCTCCCAAATGTACATGCAAAATAAGAAAAGGTAAAAGATTAGGAATAATTCCACATGAGAATCTAAATTAAGAGGATATACATTTAAATTAAAACAAGACCAGGATGTATAGATATCGTAGAATACAATTTTCTCTAGAAATCAAAATACCCATCACTTATTTTCAAGCAAGCTCGATTAAATAAGATTTTATCACAAGCAAAATCATTTCTATAGTGACTCATTAATGTGCTCAAGCCGACACCTTAGACTACTTAGCAACCATTGAATTATATTTCTTATCTAACATGATTTCAGTCAAACCAAAGCTATCACTTAGAGACATCATCTATGAATCCAAATGAGACAAACACAAAAGGGAACTGTGGATAGTTAGTTAACTACAATAGTCATGTTCATAAATGCTAGTGCCATTAGGTAAGACTACCACTTAGTGTTGGCAACTATTAAACCAACTTTATTATTTGTTACCTAAGGAAGGCACATAACACACATAGCTGCACATACAACATACATATACCTACACTTAGAATATATATAGAGTTAAAGCAGAACCCTATAAGAAACCTACCAGTCTATTAACTGAGCAAGTCCTTTTGATTTTAAAACATAGCCACACATCAAAATTACGAAAGCTAACAGGAAAAATGGCAAATTTTCAAAAACCTCAAACTTTATGAAAACTTATTTAGATTAAGTAACTAGCTAAATGAAAAAAAAACTATTAAGATTTAACAACCAGAGGCTATATTTTAGTTCATATTTTCACGCCGAAATATCAAACGACTAGCATAATCAACTAGATGTATTAATCTATCCTTGTTCACAGAACTTGGATCGACTACACAGACATGAAGAAAAATGACAATCAAGTAAACAAAATATGCATGCATCCTTTTAAAAATGAAGATATAATTACTTTTACTAGATTCAAGGGAGCAAAATATTTTATAATCCAGAAATGCAGTTGGTCGCTTTGAAGAGTTAAACATGCAATAGAAAAAGAAGGGCCGGATCACAATAACTGCCTTATCCACTAGTTTAAAGCAATTGCTCAACAACATACTCAGGTTTATATACTAAACATAAACATAACCTGTCACTTAAACACACAAAGATGTAACCAAATCCAAAGAATAGGGCATTGAGAGTTTATGTATTAAACACAACATTAAGACTACTACATTTTTGATAATTCCTTTGAAAAAATATGATCTCATGTAAACAAGTAATCTTAGAGAAAAATCATTTCATAGGCTTATAAGGTCTAAACGAGATGGAAAGATGACTTCTACAAGGATCGAGCCGGCCAAAAGTACATTTAACATGATTAATGAAATATGATTCATGATTATTCTAAGCATTAGTCTTGCCAATAGAACATGTACAATGACTTAGAAAATGACATGTATGTATGCATAAAGGGAACAAAATTGCAAGTTGTGTAACATATAGCCAGGGATCCATATATCATATAGTGAAAAGAATAACCGAGAGCCATATAATATTCCAAGGAAAAAGCATACATCTTCTTAATCATTTTTAAGAGAGAACTACAGAATACTAGAAAAAATTCCACCATAGCAGGACACTAAACAAACAAGTAACTAACCGGATACCCAAAAAAACTGATTTTATGCAAGTATCTAATCTCAAAAAGAAATTCATTCACAAATTCATGCAAGCCAAAGCATGAGAGGAATGTGATTTCGAATCTCTACAAGCCTCAAATTTAAAGCAGAAAGATAGATTTTCAACACCACTAATGAGACTAATTCTTACTGGTTCAGACAAGAATTCTTGAATTCTAACATTATCAATTGCAAAACAAGAAAAATCAGCTTTACACAAGTGAGGAAATTAAGAAAAATGATGCTCAACACATAAATTTCGCACAACATATTACCACCGATGCAAAACAAAGAAAAAGAAGAAAATATCACTCATATATTTCTTAAACTTAATAAACAGCAATATCCGTTAACACATACTAAATACAGAACCTATGCCGCACCTATAAACTTGTATCAAGCAAGCATCAAACAGGAAGATGAGTTTTACTGACTTTAGAACAATAAGGAAAAAATAATTCAAAATAAACATATTTTGACGAGCTAAGAAAACATCCGAGCAATTACTTTCACTTTTATAGGATAATAAAATAAAGAAAGATGAGCATTGACAGTCGCATACTAGAACATAACAAAAATGATGCAAAGAAAAGATCGGAGACAGAACACTGACTTATCAACCATTCAAGGAAGGTTATGCAAAAAAGCATAAATATAAACAAATATTTCAATATTCTATATATTTATCTTTGAAGGAAAAATGATAAAATATACTCTGATGAATCCTAAAATGAATAGACTAAATGAGCAGCAAAATGAAAACACATGATCAACAAGCTAAAATTAACTAATAGTATTTCTCCAGATTTTAATAATTTCTCTAGTCATTTTCTCACACTAATCATGTCAAGCAAAAGATAACCACCAGATTGTAACATCATTCAAAACGGATATTCAAGTTAATGTCGATGTTACCCAAGCAATCATATTCACCAAATAGGCACATATTTAAAGGGAGGAGCTGTTGCATCCATTTTACATGTTAGAAAAAAATCAATCACAATACAAAACATGACGAATGCAACACAAAATCTGAATACACTACATCAAAGAAAATTTGAATGATGACATATTCAAATTGGTATTTACAGCAATAATGAAAATTAAAAGGGACGACTACTGACCTTGTGTGGAGCAATGAACTAGAGCTTTCCGCAGAGATCCAAACTCAAACTCGAACTTTAATTTCAAAAAAGGAGCAAAAAACAAGATCAAAAGAGTAATACGAACTAATTTTTATATCTTCTTCTGATGTTTCTTACTTGGTGATTCTAGATGATTCTCCTTTTTTTGTTGATAAAAATAGGAACCCAATGGCTCATTTTATAGAAAAATTTGAGGGGATTGCAACGGTTTTTAGGCCACAAGAATTTCAATTTTTTGAATTCTTTGAAAAGCCTCCCTATTCACAAGACAAAAACTTAATAATTTTTTAGTTGATGTAAAAGAAAGAAAAGGATGGTTTGAAAGCTTCCCTTTCAGACCCATAGAATTAAGGGATTCACACTCCTAAATCCAGTGGTCCTTCTTGCTCTTCACCTTTTCAGGTGCAGCAGTGGAAGATGGAAATTTTTGCATCTTTGATTTGAAAAAAATGGAAAAAAAAGATATAAGGTTGATGGAAAAGCTATGAGATTGATAGATATGGGTCAAAAGGTGATGGAGAAGGTGGAAGACCATCGGATTTGCTATTATCCGATGGTCTAAGAGATTTAGCATTTGTACAGAAGAGAGAATGGAAAGTATCGATGTTTGTGGAGAAAAAAAGGATTTAGGGGTGTTGGGTTGGTTGTTCAGCTATCTTTAAGGGGGTTTTGGGCCTGGTCAAGGTCCAATTGGGCCTGTAATTGGCTGAAATGTAGGGGTTTTAATATTTTGGGCTGCATATTTAGATGAGAAATAATATCATTTTGCCCAAATGTATGAAGGTAGACTAGCTTATAAGAAAATTTAATTTTCCCAATCACTTTTTATTTGATTAATTTAACGATGCTTCTTTCATGTTAAATATTTTTTCATAATGTATGTATTATATAGGTACACATATAAATTTAAACAAACAAACTATAATTGTAAAAATATTTTATCGATAAAATAAAATTCATTTACAGTTAAAAGTAAAAGTTAACATACTAATATTTCAATATTTGATGCGGTATATATTTCAAAATTATTGAAACTAATACAAAGGATAAAAAACATCATTTTAATAGATTATTCATGACTAGGAAGCATAGTAAAATTAATTATATGAAAGGAATAGCCAAAATTGGATGTCAACAATCATCATCATCATTATTATTCTCATTGCATTTCATATATTATTTACCTTTTGTGTTATACTTTTGTAACTTATTTGATGTCTATCCATTATGTGTTTTCTATTCGTACTTGTACTTGGTATATGTGTTATTGATAGAACTGTTAGTGGAGATAGTGTGTGTTGTTGTTTGAAACATTTTTTGACTGCAGGTGACGTGCCCATAGTGTATATTTTTTATACTTTATTTTCTACTTTGCTCAGTCAGCCTATGATATCTACTGAGTATAAGAGGACCGTCCTCATACCTACTATTCTATTTTGGTGCAAATAAAAGTACAAGTACGCCGCATATCAGCTGATTCTTGTATGGTTATTGGATACTTTTGAGGTAGTGTCCACTTTTTGCTTCTAGAGTCAATCTTCTACCCCATCCTACCAAATTTATGTCTTATTTTGTATTTGAAGATAGACTTGTACTTCTTTTTAAATTATCAGTTGTATTTCAGACATTGAATTAAATATAGAAGGTTCTTCCACTGTGACACTAGGTTTTGGGATAGTTATGTATTGTTTGATATTCAGACTTTCACTATTATTGGGTATGTATGGTTCGACTTTGTTCTAAAAATCCTATCGTGGAATTTTTGTATTGTTTTCTCTTTCATATCAGTTTGGATAATTGGCTTGCTTATCAAGGTATAAACATGATAAGTGCCATCAAAACCCTCATTTTTAGGTTATGACAAATTGGTATCAGGGACAAGTTTATCGATCTCATTATTGAAGGCACAAGGTATCGATAGAGTCTCACAAATTGATATGTAGATGTCTACTTATATCTTCAAAAGTCTACAAGATATTTTTATGAAACATTCTTATTTTATTCCTTAACGTACTGATCTTTCATAACTTGTGTTCTAAATCATGTTTTACTCTTTTTTGCACAGATGGTGAAGACTAAATTCTGTGAGGTTAGATATGTTTAGCCATTATTCGAGGGAAGATCCCAATCTAGAGGAAGAGTTGTGAGTCATGGATGAGCCCGAGGTAGAGGATGGGCTTGAGGATGTGCCTCTTCCTAAGTTATTACTAGAGAGATCTTCCCTAAGCCTCAGGTTAAGCATGCTAGAGATATGGGATCTGTTAAGGTTCCACAAAATTTGTCTACCCCGATCTTGAAGAGGATATTCATTCATTTGCTATTTTTTTTAGAGGGTGTACCTTTGAGTGCACCTAGTTCCTTCAGCTACGAGTATTGTACCTCCATCTGTGCTAGATCTTGCCTATGGTTTCCCTTTAACTCCGAGTGTGGATCCTCCTATCGTACCGATATTTGCTTAAGGTACTCCACATATTTTGAGTGTTGCTCCTCCTTCTATGTCGGTATTCGAGTATGGCATTCTAAGATTAGGAGTTTAACCTTCATCTTTGTTAACCCTCTAAGGTGGGATGTTAACCATCTATATTTACTTTGGCTCCTATTGTTATAGGTATAGTTATTTCTTTAGAGGATTAGAAGAAGTTTGAGAGATTTGCTAACTTGAGTCCACTAAGGTTTAGTGGTGTTGTGGGCGAGGATGCCTATGAGTTCTAAATTGATTATCGAGAGAAGTTTGATAACCTTGGAGTGCTCGAGTCACATGGGGTTGCGTACACTATGTACTAGCTGAGAGATACAACCAGAGATTAGTGAAGGTCACTTGTTAGTCACAGACCACTGGTTCTCCAGAGATGTCTTGGGATTAGTTTATTGAGGCTTTTTTTGGATAGGTTTGTTCCATTCAGTTTGAGGTATCAGATGAGAGATGAATTTTATTATTTGGGGAAGGGCTCCATGATTGGTGCAGAGTATGAGGCATGTTTCCATAACTTGTCTAGATATTTTTTTGCCAATATTGCCATCGAGTCTGAGAAAATTTGAAAGTTCCTAAAGGTATTAGATATTTCACTTTAGTTGGCTACTTCCCAGATGGTAGTGTCAGGGGCATCGTTTCTGAGTATAGCGGATCATGCGAAGTTTTGTGAGTCTATTCTTTGAGCTTCCCAGAGAGGTTCTAAGATGGTGAATCGTCAGGGCGAGTTCAATGGTCACACTTCTTGAGCTATAGATTTTAGAGATTCATGTAGGTATCATGGTAGACTAGAGCAGACAATTATGCAAGGTTTAAATAGTTGGTCTTTCGGTTTAATAATTTAGGGTGGTCATTTTAGCTCAATCATACCTCCTCTTATTGAGTTAGGCCGCAGAGTTTTCTATGTGTGTGATGATGTTTGACCATCTGGTCAAGGACTGTTGCGTTTGTGTTTTCTAGAATGCTCCTATATTATCAGTGAGAGGTGATCGTTAGAAAGGTAGAGGTTCTACTAGAGGTGTCTGATGTGCCATGGTTTTATGGCACTTTTGATGCTTAAAACAAAGAAATTATGCAAGTATTTAGTTTTTTTTTTATTATATGTGGTGTGCTTTTGTGTTTGTTTTGCAGGAAAACAAAGTTAGGATATGAAAAATAGCAAAAAGGAATGAAGTAGAGTAGAAAGTATACAGGTCGGTAGATAGCCCACATAGGTTGAGTTCCAAGAGTTCTGCAAGTTGGTGATTGTTTCTAATTGCTACAGACCCTACTTACGGGGCTGTAGGTAGTACCTACAGACCCAAAGGTGCCCCTCGTAGGTAGGGTTCTGAAGTATTGAAAACTCCTCTAATTCTTACAAACCTACCTACAGACCGTAGTTACTACATACGGCTTATATGTAAGGTCGTAGGTTGGTGCCGACTCTATTTTCCTATTTTGTTCAGGATAGGTGCTTTTAGGATTTCTGATGCAATGATAATTACCCATTGGATGTTTCATTTTCCAGTTAGACAATTTACATAATTTATACACTTATTACATTATTTTGAGTTCTGAGATACAATATTGATCATGTCTTGTTCTTGACTTTTGAGGCTTGGTATTAATTTAAGATTTCAATTTTCATTCTTAATTCTCTGTGAGATCATTCATATGCTTTCAATTATTAATTCTATGTGTCTCATTACGATCATGAGCAGTTAAACCCTATAACTGGGAAAGTGGGAACCTGATGGATTAGTAAAGTAAAGGAAATGTAAATTCATTCTTGATGGGTCTTCTTGCATGTATTATAATTTTCTTTGCTTTGATTGCTTTCTTAAAGGTTACAAATTTTAGGAACCTTCTTTTGTTTTAATAGTAACTCGAGATTGAGGTTGAGATTAGGAAAAAAGATCACCATAGTCATTTTAAGCTACTAACATTTATCTAATTAACTTGAGACAAAAAGAAGATAGTTAATCTGTGATCCAGAACAAAGGTTAGCAATGCAAAACTCTGAGACCGAGATGAGATGAGTGAAATTCACCCAAACCAAGCTCAAGAGATTATTAGGTGATACAGAACTTGTTAGATCCTGCATGTAAGGTGCCATGATAGTTTGACAAGCACGATAAGTCTGGGGAGTTAAGAAGTCAGGGGGAACACAATCTTAGTGATCATGTCATTGATAATAGCCTAAATTGTCTAGACACTATTACTACTAATACTACTATTCTAACAAAACTATATATTTACTTTCTGCTCTTTCCAGCTACATCAATACTCACGTGATAGATTTTTGTCCTATTTTGTATAAGTTCAACCCCAACCTTGTTCGGTTCTATATTTGATAAGCGACTGCATTATACTTTTTAGGATGTGTAATTTAGGTGACATTATAATTTGGTGGCATTGACGGAGAATACGATTTTAGATTGATAGATTGAGGTTGTTGAGGTTGTAGGCTTTTTATTTCCTACTTTTTTGGAATATGATGATGTATGCCCATACTAGGAGTCAAGGAAATCCCCTAATTAATTTTGATCATGAGTTTGAATAGACCTTATGATAGAATCATTATATGAAAGTATATGATCAAGGCTCTCGCCAGAAAGGTCTTCAGGATAATCCAAATGCATTGAATTGGCCACCTCCGGCTGGTGTTCATGAAACTACTGAGAAAATTACTAATAGGTTGATAGGCTAGGAGAATTTGAGGTTAGAACTAGCCCGACATGCTTAGAAAAGTTATAGATAAGAGCAAGAAGATCATCGTGCATTTCTCAATAGGGACAAACTTAGAAGAGATAGAGTTCACCCACCCGCTTATCATTACTTGCCAATGTATGATGATTCAGAAGAAGATTTGAGGTATGCTGAACCGATTGAGACATAAGATATCATTCCTAAAGAATTTCCCCAAGGAACAAAATTTAAACGTTATGAGTGTAATAATTTAGTTATTTAATCTGAAGGTTGTGTTTGTTGGTTTGCCTACTGATGATGCAAACATACACATTATGAACATCGCTGGGATTTTGAATTCGTATAATCTACCGAGGGTGAGTCAAAAAGCTTTGAGAATCAAGTTGTTTCCATTCTCTCTAACAGGTGAAATAACTTTATGGTTATACCTCGTGGGTCCATTACCACTTGAAATGAGATATGAACACAATTCTTGAATAGATTTTTCTCGCCTTCAAGAATGTTGTAGTTGAAGAACAAGATTTATATTTTCAAATAATTAATTTCAAAGTCACTGTATGATACATAGTTGAGGTTCAAAAAGTAGTTGATAAATGTGCCTAATCACAGAATTTTAGAAAGAAATTTGCTCGAGATATTCCATAAAGTCCTAAATGTAACCACCAAAGTAGTTGTTGATATTATTACTGGTGAGGATTTTTCGAGTCTTCAATAGGAGCAGGCTATAGAAATCTTAGACCTGATCACTAGAACCAACAGAGCATGGCATACTCAAGAGGCAGATAGGAGAGACAACTCTTATGCTAGTAGTGCTTCCAGTGAGTAGAGAGCCTAGATAAGACAATGGCTCAAGAAGTAGCACAACTGAGGATAGAGATTGGGTACTTACCAAGTAGTTTGCAATAATAGGAGTAGAAAAGGGTAATGAGGTAGGTGCGTGAGGTAAATTATTTAGACATGATGAGTCTAACTCTAAGAAAAAAAAGTACTTGGATAGAGAGATTCGGTTTCCAAGCCAAGGGACAAGGGTATACTCAGGATACTTGGAACTCAAGGCAATAAAATCAAGGTAAGAACTATTATGGGGACAGGTATAGGGACATGAGTAGAGAGTGAGATAGTGATTGGTAGAGAAAATATGTTTATAAGAAGAGTGGTCTATATGTTCTATCAAGGAACTGTGATGCTGAATCTAGGATGGAAGTATTTTTTGCTAAACTGGTAAAAGGTTTAGAGAACCAAGAGATTTGCCTTAATAAGATTAAGACATACATATCGAGATTGAGCTAGAAAGTTGAATTGCATGCTACCGTTATTAATCACCTTGAGTAGAAGTTTAGGCAATGTCAACTCCATTTAATCAATGTCAATTGGGTACTCTTTTGAGCAATATCATTCAGAATCTAAAGAATGACAGTCACTACTAGCCATCATCACTTAGAGTGGGAAGGATACTATTGATCCATTTATGCTTATAGTTAATGAGGTAACGGATAATACTATTGATGATGATGAATGCACCTAAAGTTGAAACTGAGAAGTTGGTGACAAAAGGTGAGACATCATAGAAATCAATGAGTATAGTGAAATGGGCTAAAAATAATAAAGAAAAGGGTAAGGAGGTTAAATCATTCTTGAAGATTATTCTACAACCTCCCCTACTTTTTCCTAAAAGGCTGAAAGATACAACCAGAGAAGGGAAGTAATAGAATTTTATTGCTATGATGAAGAAGATGAGTATGAATATTCCTCTTCTTAAAGTTCTAGAGAAGATACCTGGCTATGTGAAATTTATGAAGGATTTAGTGATGAAGAATATAACTGTCAATTATGAGGATGTTGGTGGTTTGTATTATTGTAGTGGAGTTCCATCTTGATCTCTCATGCAAAATAAAAGTGACTCCAATGCCTTCATAATTTCTTGTACGATTGGGTCATCTAGATTTATCAAGACTTTTTCTGACTTGGGTGCAAGAATTAACTTTATGCGTCTAGCAATGTTCAAATAATTTGGCTTGAGACTCCTTGAACACACGATGAGGAAGTTGTTGATGGAAGATCGTACATTTAAGAAACCCGTAGGCATATTATTTGATGTTTGGGTCAAAGTGGAAAACTTTATCTATCCAACCAACTTTGTTGTCTTGTCTTGTGAGGCTGATTTTGAGATGTTGATAATTATAGATTGAACATTTTTATCCATGGATAGAGCATTGGTGGATATATAAAGGGGTAAGCTTAAGTTCAGGATGAATAATGAGGAAGTCATGTTCAATGTGCACAAAACTATGAAGTATCCAACTAACATAAGGTCGGTTTTGGTAATAAACAGTGTTAATGACCTTGGAAGCCAACCCTATAGATGACTTCATGAAGTATGAATAATCAAGTTCCCCATGTCATGTCGCGATGTTAAATAAGGAACTGTTTGGGAGTCAACCAAGGTATCTTTCTTATTTTTACATTTGTAACAATTCATGTTACTTATGATTGACATCAGATCTATACACCTAAGGTGCCACAGATATGTTCCTAGCTCTCTTACTTTATGGTGGCCTAATGCATTTGGGACAATGCATGATTATTTTATGGGGGTAGGGCTTTTTGTGGGTCTAGATGTCCTTTTGTGTTTTTTCTTGTCGTGTCTCTTTTTCTTAGAATGTGTTATCGTTGTAGAGCCGACATGCCTAGGGTATTGTGTTGTGTCATAATATGTGTTATATGTTGTTTATGTTTAATTAGAAGAAAATAAGGAGTCTAAGTGCAGTTGACATGGTTTGTTTTGTGTTTTTAAGTATTTGAAAAAAATGACACCCCTCCAAAAAATTTTATGAACTATGTGATGTAAAAATATTTGTTACCACTGTTTTAATCTTATTATGGCATTAGTATTACAGATAAAATACTTAAAGCTTATCTTTGCATGAACTGAAAAGGTAGTAGTTGATAATATAACCTTGTACCATGTTTGTGTGAGGCATTTACCTAGTTCACTTTGTCTATTTAATCCAGAACCTGCTCGGTTAGTCTTGCCAAGGTTGTAGGATTGTTGGTTAGGCCATGATCATAGGCCATGTTGAATCAGTCCACTCTTATCCTAAAAGACTGACCAAATGTGAATAAGTATCCCTTGATCCTTGATATGAGCCTAAATTGATTTATTTTTTTGTTTTCATCTTTTTACCTCACTGTTTAATATAATGACTCTGTTTTGGCCCTGATCCCTCCTTAGACATTGTGCACCTCAACTCAGATAAATCTCCTAAGTTAAGGGTGTCTATCATAGGGGTGCATAGTTGAAAATGGGTATGAAGAAAGATGTTAAAAATAAGAAAAAGAAAGTAGGGTGGGGTGTGGTAGAAAAAGTATGAAAAATAAAAAGAAAGAAAAAGAAACAAATGAGAAAAAAAAGTGAATACATGAAAAGAAAGAAGAAAACCACACCCACTTTGAATATTTAATAAAAGAGAAAAAAGGAGAAATAAAATATAATAGTTGAGTAGTGGAGACTAAAATATAAGTGTAGTGTCAAGGAGGGTGAGCCACTATATCCCAAATGTACCATACCTGGGCCCAAGCCTACACTACAAGCCTTGCAAAGTCATATAGTGATCCTAGTCCAATTGTCATAAAAACTAAAGTATAAAAAATAAGGGCAAGCCTATGGTATTTTATACACATTATTGGAACTTATTTTGTGAGCATGAGTGTCTTGATATAATCCCTTTCATTGACATGTACAATGATACTGTGAGGTTGGGACTTTTTTACTGTGAGGGTAAATGGGTTGTATTGTTAACTGCTTATCTGTTCGGGTGGTGTAAGTTTCATATGGCATGGTTGTTTGTTGATAATATAATGCCATTACTTAATTACTTGGTGTCATACTATTGTTCTATATGGATCCACGTAGTGGTTTTGAAAAGTTGGAAATATGAAGGGGAAAGTAATTTGAACTGAATTGAGTTGACTATTGTAGGTGCCTTAGGTTTCTTTTAGTTAAGCATCATGGTTTAAGTTATGTATTAGCTTAATGAGTACATGTAAATGTTCTAAGTTGATGGTGTTGATGTTCCATGGTTTCGTTGCACTTTCAATGCATAAAACAAGGAAATTCCGCAAGTTCTTAGGTATTTTTGTTAGATGTGATGCTCTATTTTGTTTGTTTTGCAGGAAAATTAAGTTCGTAGAAGAAAAGGGCAAAAAGGGATGAAATAGAGCAAAAATTCCTACCTATGGGCCTATCTACAGGCTGTAGGTAGTACCTACGGATCCGTAGGTGGAACACGTGGGTTAAGTTCTCAGAGTTCTGCAAGTTGGTAATTATTCCTAATTCCTATGAACCCTACCTACGGGGTATAGATACTACTTATGATCCTATAGGAACCCATATATGTATGGTTCTAAAGTCCAAAAGACTCTGATGATTCCTATAAACCTACCTATGGCCCATAGGTACTACCTATGTCCCATAAGTAGGGTCGTAGATTGGTGCTGACCCTATTTTCCTACTTTGTCCAGGATAGTTTTTTTTAGAGTTTATGAAGAAATTATAAATACCCATTGGATGTTTTATTTTTAGGTTAGATAGATTGCACTTTATACACTTATTACATTATTTTGAGTTTTGAGATACAATTTTAATCTTGGAATTCTTGTTCTTGACTTTTCGGGTTAAATATTAATTTGAGATTTTGATTTCATTCTTAATTCTTTGTGAGATCATTAATATGCTTCAAATTATGAATTTTTTGTCCGTTCTTACGATCATGAGCAGCTAAACCCCTAACTAGGGTTGTGAGGACCCTGATGGATTAACAAAGTAGAGAAAGTGCAAAGTTATTCGTGATTGGTGTTCTTTGATGTATTGAGGTTTTGTTTTATTTGATTTTTCTTAGTGGTTGTAAACTTTAGGAACTTTCCTGTATTTGATACTAACTCAAGAAAGAGGTTGAGACTAGGAAAAGAAGATCAAAACTGTAATTTAAAGCTACCAACCTTTATATAATTAACTTCAGACCAAGAAGAAATATTTAATCTGGGATCCAGAATAAGGGTTAGTAATGGAACACTCTGAGACTAATAGAGATGAGTGAAATTCACTCAAACTAAGGTTGAGAGATAGTTTCGTGATAAACACCTAATTAGATTCTGCATGCAAGACACCATCACAATTTGACAAGCATAGTAAGTTTGTAGAGTTAAAAAATTGGGGGATACATAATCTTTGTGATCATCTCATATTGATAACAACCTAAATTGTCCAAGCATTGTTACTACTACTAATATTCTTACAAACCCCCATTACTTTTTTTACTTTTCAGCTACATCAACACTCTCGTGATAGATTTTTGTCCTATTTCTGTTTGGTTTGACCACAGCTGTATTGTGTTCTATATTTGATAAGTGACCATATTATAATTTTTAGGAGGTGTAATTTGGGAGGCATCAGTGCAAGTGGTAGAGGTAGTGGTGCATGAGGGTATGGTTGTAGGTCAACTCAGTCAGGTAGGGAATGCGGATGGTGCTATGTTATAACCATCAGACAAGAGGTAGAGGCTTTAAACGATGTTATCACAAGTATCGTCCCCATTTTCTTTAGATTAGCATCTGTATTATTTTATTCGAGGTCAACTTTCTCTTATGTGTCTTTGGGTTTTGATTCTATTAATGAACCTTTTATTGTTCCTATCAATGTATCTAGCCCTGTAAGAGACTCTTTAGAGGTGGATCGACTATACTGATCCTGTGTTGTGACCCTCGTTGGGCATGAGACTTAGGTTGATCATTCAAGATATGGTATCTTTTGATGCTATCTTGGGGTTTTGTTGAATAGCTCCTTATAATGCGATTCTAGACTGTTATGCTTAGATATTGACTTTAGCTCCACCGGGTATGCCAAGGGTAGCCTGGAAGGGTGCACTTTATTTAGGTCCCAAGAGAGTTATATCTTTTCTTTAGGATCGTTACTTTGTTGAGATGGGATGTTTGTTGTATTCTGACCATATTCATGATCTAGTGTTGTTTTTCCACCTTCTTTGGATTTTGTTCGTATTGTTCTTAAGTTCATGTATGTTTTTTCCATGGATTTAACTAGTAAGACTTTATATTATGTATTGAATTTGGGTGCGCCTACTTTTTTTATGAAAAATGGGTCTATGCATATGCGTATTGATTATGAATAGTTGAATAAGGTGATGGTTAAGAATAAGTATCCTATCCCTTCTATTGATGATTTATTCTATCACCTTCAGGGTGTTTCATTGTTTTTAAGATTGATTTGAGGTTCGGGTATCACCAATTTAGGATTAGAGCATTGGATATTCCAAAGATAGCTTTTCAAACCCAATAAAGTCATTATGAGTTTTTAGTCATGTACTTCAGGTTGACCAATGCTCTAGCCATGTTTATGGAGTTAATGAATTGAGTTTCAATCATATATCAAGTCCCATGTCATTGTATTTATAGATTATATCTTGGTTTACTCCAAGAGTGAGGCTCACCATGAGGAGCATTTACGAATTGTGCTTCAGAGATTAAGGGATGAGAGGTTATATACTAAGTTTTCCAAGTACGAGTTTTTGTTGAAGTTTGTCTCTTTCTTAGGTCATGCAGTGACCAAGGATAGTATCATGGTCGATTTAGCCAAGATTGCAGTGGTTCGTGATTAGGCTAGGCCTCCTTCTCCTACTAAGATTCAGAGTTTTATTGGTTTAGTAGGCTGCTAATGATGCTTTATTGAAGTTTTTTCATCTATTGCGGCTCCTTTGACTAAGTTGAAAAAGAAAAAGATTTGTTTTCAGTGATTCGATGCTTGTAAGGAGAGATTTTAAAGGCTTAAGGATTTTTTAACCTCATCTCCTATCTTGACGAGTTTGACCAAGAAGGGCATGGGTTTTACCATCTTTTGTGATGCTTCTGGTGATGTGTTAGATGATATATTGATGTGGGAGGATAAGGTGATTGCAGATGTATCTCCTGAGTTAAAGCCCAATGAGAAGATATACCCTACCTGTGGTTTGGAGTTCTACACAATTGTTTTTGCTTTGAAGTTGTAGAGGCACTACTAGTATGGAGTCCATTGTGAGATCTTCTCAGATCATCGTCGGCTTTAGTATTTTTTAACCTAGTGAGATCTTAATATGAGGTAGTATCGTTGGCTTGATCGAGTTGCTTAAGCACTATGACTGTAATTCCCCAAAACTGTATCTCGAGATGTCACATGGTGCTTAAGGCTATGAGTAGCCTCAAGCTAACCATGTAAGCCTACTACTAGGTTTGTAACTCATTTCAAGATAAACTAATCAAGTAGTAATGTTGTATTACATCAAAATTTAACTGGAATAAGATGAAGATACTGTCTGGATAATAAATATGGAAAGTCTGAAAATAATAGCTAGTAGTCCGACAAGCCTCTACTACTAAGAAACTAGAGAGCCATTGGAACAAACCTCCAACTGACTCGGACTAAACTGAAGACAATAAATCAAATACTATGGAAGATAATAGTCTAGATAAATGGGCCCTCAAACCATGAGGACTTACTAACTGTAGAGATATAGATAGAGATGCCCGAAATCACTCACGCTGCTGAGACGGAGTACCTGAACCTACATTTTGAGACAATGTAGCACATAGACGTATATGTGGATCGGTACTTTGAGGATGTACTGAGTATATAGGGGTGAATGCATAAGTAGATATAATATATCAATGCTATAAAAATTCATAGATAATGCATGTTGTATGTAAAGGATCACATGGTTGGGATAACTGAAAGATAAAATCATAGATCATGAACAATAAAACATACTGTATAAAACTGGTGAGCCATCATATTTCAAGTCTAAAAACTGAGTTGTTATCTGTCATTCTTTTCTATAAGACTGTAGGAAAAATACTTTTAAAACTATCCTTAAGATCTTTCCAGTTTGGGAAATTTACTCAAAAGTTGTTTACTTACTTTTACTAGTAGGGAGGTTCTCTTAACCTACATAAACCATGTGAGCTATCATGGAGTCCAATATCTCATTCCCCTAAGGAAAAAACCTCACGTTGGGGAGAGGTGTCATACTCTTGCCAGGGATTATAACCTGAGCTAAGTGATCACATCTATAACTGTCATCCATATAGAAATGAGAATACTGAATCTGTACCTACGTTGGCTTATAGTTCTGGGAAAGTAGGATGCGCTAAATCCATACTTTTTGCTCGGTGCTAAATACTACCCCCTTTAATCTATATGCTTATTCTATAGGAAAAAAACACTAAAAAAAGTCATAATGTTTCATACTGAAAGCTAACTGTGCATCTTTTCATTCAAAACTGAATTTAAGCTATAAAGTGGATTCATATCTTAGCTAAAGTTAAAATATCAAATATTTATTCAAAGTTGTCTATAAAGATATCATGGGATGCTTAAAATCATAATCATTCTTGAAATAGCAATATTCAGCTAGGCTTGATAACCCATGTTTCAAATTCATGTCAAAACATCATAATGTTCATGTTTGATAAGGTAAATGTTCATAATTCAACTCAAAATTTGGAAAATATAATCATACTCAGCAACTTACAAAAGTAGACATGTAATTCAACATCAAAAACAATTAAAACATCATAATCTTCAAATAGCAAGAAATGGGTTTGAACCCTAAATTGAAATTCATGTAAAGTCATGTAAATTTGCAATTTAAAACTAGTTTTGGGCACAAGGATGAAAGATTTATCCTTTTTCAAAACCCCACATACCTAATTGATGAACTAGATGAAGAAGCTTGGTTTTGAGATCCTATTTGTTCTCTTGAATATTGATTCTTAGAATTCTTGAATTAGGAACTTTGAATTTTTGAACTATTTTGGGGAAAACAATGATGGAATTTGGGAGATTCTTGAAGTTGAATTTTGAAACCTAGGGTTTTATTTGAGATAAATTTGATGTACAATGAGCATATTTTGCTTAATAATACACTTAATCACCTGTTTTCATGGTTCGGGGATATGGGCAAAAGAATAAACTACCCTTGGGATTTAAAATCCATAACTGGGTTGCCGATTGAGGCTTGACCGTGATGCGGTGAGTAGGTCATCGCGATACCCACCGCGATGTGGTGGAATTGCAGTGACTCACTGGATTGTGAAAATTGCTGTTTTGGAGTTCATCGCGATTTGATGGCATGCTCATCGTGATACTTACCGCGACACAGTGCAATCGCGATGAGCTACTATTTTTCCAATTCGAATGTGATCCAATCCTCTTCCAAAAATTCTGAAACTTACCTGAGACATGCTATTTTTACCCCTGAATATAATTTAACTCAAAAATCATTATCTCAGATCCCAGAAGGTCAATTTAAAATCTTCGAAGTTTAAAGGGAGTCAAAGTGACTAAGTCTCTTAACTCTTAGATTTATTTTCAGGTTCTAAGTGCTTCAAGTATGTACCAAGGGATGGAATGAGCTAGAAATATTTGGTGTATTACAATGAACATACTATTCTATATTATCCCAGCAAGGCTAATATGGTTGCAGATGACATGAGCTGGAAAACGGCTAGTATGGGTAGCTTGGTGCATCTTTTGACTAAAAAAGGTATTTGCTCATAAAGGTTTAGTATTTGGTTAAATAGATAAATAGGCTCGATATTTCAACACCAAAGGTGTGTCTCGGCATCCGTAGAGGCTAGATCTTCTTTGATAAAACAGATTTGGGCTCATCAAATTAATGATATTGGGTTGAGAGTGATTCGGGATAAGGTGTTGAGTGGTGAGGCTAAGAAAGCCTATCTTAATTTTGATGGTGTTTTGAGGATTGGAGGTTGAGTATGCATGCCGAGAGTAGGTGATTGGATAAAATTGATATTAGAGGAGGCCCATTATTCTAAGTATTCCATACATCCAGGAGTGACAAAGATGTATCATGATTTGAGATAGGACTATTGATGGGGTGGTATGAGGAAGGTTTTGTAGCTTATTGCGTATGTTGCCAGCAGGTGAAGGCCAAGCATTTAAATCCTGGTGATTTGCTTTTGAGGTTACCTATTTTGAGTAGAAATGGGAATGGATCCCTATGGATTTTGTGTTTGGGTTTCCTCGTACTTCTCATGGTTCTGATAATTTTTAGGTCATCACGGATCTATTGACCAAATCTGCTTATTTTATTCTTGTTCATGTTTTTTTAGTACTGAGAGGTTGGCCCGTATCTACATTCGTGAGATAGTTCATCTCTATGTGTACCCGTGTCTATTATCTCGTTTAGAGGATCAGTGTTCACTTCTCACTTTTGGAAGGCATTTCAGGAAGAGTTGGGTACCCATATTGATCTTAGCATAATTTTTCACCCCCAAACCAAAGGCCAGTCATAGTAGACTATTCAGGTTGTGGAGGTTATGCTCCGCGCTTGAGTTATAGACTTGGGAGGTCAGTGGGAGCAACATCTAACTTTGTTTAAGTTTGGGTGTAATAATAGCTTCCATTCTAGTATGAAGATGGCTCCCTTCAAGACCTTGTATAGTAGGAGTTGTCGTTCTTCAGTTGGTTGGTTTGAGCTTTCAGATATTAGACCTCGCAGTACGAATATGCTTTGTAAGTCTTTGGATAGAGTTTGAGTCATTTAAGATAGACATCGAGCTGCTCAAAGTAGGCATAAATGCTATGAAGATTGTAGACTTTATTCCTTGAGATTTAGTATTAGTGATTGAGTCCTATTTGTCTAACGCCCATGAAGGCCTTGATGAGGTTTAGGAAGAGGGGAAAGCTTATCCCTCTATTGGACCATTTGAGATTCTTTGTACTATTGGAGATGTAGATTATGAGTTATCATTGCCCCCAGATTTATTAGCTCTTCATCTAGTTTTTTATGTTTGCATACTATGGTGCTATATTTTGGATAAGTCTCATGCCATTTGTTGGGATTCAGAGTAAGTAGATGAGAGATTGTCCTTTTTTTAGGAGCCAGTCTCCATCATAGATAAGAGATGTTAAATGGTTGTGCATTCTAGAGATATTCCTGTAGTTAAGGTCCAATGGAGACATCGATCGATAAATGAGACTACTTGGAAGGTCGATTTTGATATGCATGGTAGCCATCCCCAACTTTTACTGATTCAAGTATTTCCCTTGCCTTTAGTTTGAGAATGAACTAGATTTATAGTGGTGGATAATATAAGGGATTGATTCTGTGAAACTTTCATTTTTATGTGATTTGACTATTTTACCCCTCCCCGTGGTTGCTTCATGATGTTTCTAGGGTATAGGGATAATCGACATATTTCCCAGTGCATTATGGTGTGTTTTGTACGAGTTTGTAGTTTTGGAGGATAAAAAGGCATTATAGTTAAATTTAGTCAATACTTGTTGTTTTGTACATCGAATGGCAAAACGAACTACACCAACAATTTTGAAATGTCGATTTTGTGTTAATAGTATGGTCATTTTTATTTTATTGCTTTTACATCTTATTTCGACCCTTGATTTAGGAAATTGAGGAATAGGAAATTGGTATGCTGCTGAAGCGAGGCCCTTCCGCTTAAGCGAATGAGGTCTCCGGCTTCGTGGGTACTACGAAAGCGACACTTGTTCATGAAAGCGATAACCGCTTAAGTGGCCCAGTGTCCGTACAGTACCTGGGGAGCCTTAAATACCCCTTTCTCAATTTTCAACAATTTTCTAAACTTTAGGCTTCAGGTTTTAGAGTTTTTGAGAATTTTTCCATTTTCAAGCTTGGGTAAGCTCCAAATCCCTATTTCAATTATTTAACATCGTTTGTGTAATCTAAAGATTGTTAAAACATGATTTCAAAAGAGGAATTTAGGGATTTTTCCTCGGAAGGCCTAAAATGATTTTCTTCAAATTTAACCCATTTTCACTTTGGTTTTCTTCTATGCCTACCTTTAATCATGGGTAATGTGTTTATGAACTAAAATTCCTGTTTTAATCCTTCTTTTTAAAAATCCATTTCGAGGGTCTATTTCGACCCCGACTAAAAAGGTGCAATTTAGGTATTGTTGGCTTTCTTTTGACGTGTAGATTTTGTGCTTGTATTTTTAGTTGGATTCGAGGCCCTTATAGAGGGGAAGGCTCCATGTTGAAGTCTTCTAGACTAGTTTTTTGCTTTTTGTGGTAGGTTATGGCTTCACTTTGTTCAGACTAGGATGGAAGTCAAAACTAATATAAAAGCATGTCATTGGTATGGGTACTAATCATGAAAATAGTGAAATTATTTTTATGTACCCGTGTGGGTGTCTATATGAGACATTATTTTTTGTGTGTGACCTGTTTGGGGATCTTATATGATGTTATTTTCCTTTAGTATACATATTTGGTTGTGTTCTTTCTGTTACAAATGCATAAGTTGGGCTTTATGTGGTACCAATGACATATTACTTACATATCTCACTCTAATGGTACATGGTTTATACTGAATCATGGATGGTTGGTTTATTGAGTGAATTCTGGCTCACGTACTTATGCATTGGCTGGATTTCAAATTCTCATTTTATTTTGGTTGTGAGCATTACATCCTCATATCATATATACATTCATGAGGAATTGGTACCACTGTGGAAATGCTGTTTTTTTAACAAAAATGTGACATCTTTAAAGTCGGGGAGGAGTTATGGATATTGGATAGGTATTAGTATTGGTTTTTGTATTGTTTATTGGATTGTATATGGGTTATGAACCGTCCATGGACCCTACCACGTGAGTAGTGCATGGTAAGTGTATACGGAGGTTGTGCGACAACCTCGAACTTATCACATCATCATCATCATTATCATTCTCATTCTCATAGCATTTCATACATTATGTACCTTTTGTGTTATACTTTTGTGTTTAATTTGATGTATATGTATTCTATTCTTCCATTTTGTACTTGTACTTTGAATATGTTTTATAATTAGAATTCTTAGTGGCTATGGTGTGGGCTACCATTTGGAAAATTTTCTAATTGTAGGTGACACACCCATAGTGTATATTTTATATACCTTATTTTATACTTTGCTCAGTTGGCCTATGATACCTACTGAGTACAAGTGGACCATACTCATCCATAATGTGCCCTTTTATTGCAGATCCAAGTACAAGTCATTTGATTTTCGATTAGTGATTGGATACAATCGGGGTAGTGGCCTCTCTTTGCTTCCATAGTGGACCATCTACTCCATCCTATCTCGTTTATGTCCTAGTTTGTATTCGAAGATAGACTTGCATTTCTTTTTAGATTATCAATTGTATTTCAGTTTTCGAGTTGAATATAGATGGTTCTTACACTGTGACACAAGGATTGGAGATAGTTATGTATTATTTGATTTCATACTTCCGTTATTATTGTGTATGTATGGTTTGATTTTATTCTGGAAGTCCTGCCATGGGATTTTGGTATTGTTTCTCTTTTGTATTAGTTTGGGTGATTGGCTTACTTGTCAAGGCGTAGCCACGATAAGTGCCATGACCTTCATTTTTAGGTCGTGAAAACTTTAGGCCCAATAAATTTGACTTTGATTAAGAATGCAATTTAACATCTTTCACAATATGCTTCATAACAAATAAAGAAATTCAAGGGTGCGGTTATGTAACTGGAAAAGAATGTCTTTAAAAATTAATTAAAACCAATATGTCTATACATAAGTACCTATGGTGCACTTAAGAAAACAAGGCAGTCAAACCTCTAATATGATGTATGTCAAGACTTAGAATGCAATTATGCTTCTAAGTCACGAAAAATAAAAGTCCAATATAAAAAATGAGCAAATCACATACTATAAGTATAATATATCAAAAATAGTTAAAGTTAAGTAAAGTTGATAAAAGCGACCATGCTAGAACCACAGACTTGAGAGGTGCCTTATACCTCCTCCTCAATCAACATAATTCCTTACCTATTCTTATATTTTCATAGACCAATAACAAAATAGTCAATTTCTTTTTGATTAGGGATTCAATAAGGTTACTTGAAATACCATAACTCAATTTCAAGTGGTGAATCTGTAAACAAATTATCCCTATTCTATATTATCACTTTATGTAATGACCCGTTAGGTCATATTTTGTAATTCCATGTATTTTCATCAGTTATAACTTTTCTAAAGCTTCCCTAAGTCATTTATGAATTGTTGGAGTTGACAGTTCAGTTACCAAGCAGTTCGTTTGTTTTTTAGAGCCAATTTCCTATTTTGAAGCCTTCAATGGTAAGAATTGACTATCTGGAGGAAACTTCAACTTAAAGACCTCTTATGCTAATGTTGATTGTTCCCATCTTTGAAAGATTGATTTTAGGCTACAGGGAGCTTTGGTTCGGGTCCTAAGAAACCTAAACTAATTTTGGGCTAGTGGCCGAAAATTGATAAAAATGGTCCTTGGGTGTTGTAAGGCCTACTTTTTGTCAAAACGACCTCGGATGGAAATTTTATTGTGTCATTGAGTCCGAAATGTCAAATTTGATAGGGTAGAGTTTGTTTTGCATTTATGGGATTCCAAATGAATCCCAAGGGGTCGTTGGAGACTTAAAAATTTTTGAATTCTTAGTTGATGCACTCAGCTGGTGCATACACTAAAGAGGCCCTTTGGGCACTTTGGTTGAGGCCACTTAAGCATCCATCCAATCACTAAAGTGACCTTGATTTTCAAGCTAAGGGTTGCTAAACTGGGGCCCAATCCACTTAAACAAGGGTGCAGGTCAGCGAGGTACCGCTTAAGCGGTTAAGTGACTGCTTAAGCGGCACCAGGGAGGCACTAACTCCCTCACCTACCTGATTTTCTCCCTATTTTCCAAAAGTTCAAGAGTTAAAACCCTAGAGAGTATGGAAAATTGGGAGAAACATTATTAGGTGCTTTTAGGGTATTTTTTAGCTCAGATTTCAAATTACTTCATCAAAATCATAATAAGTTTCCCTTAAACTCGTGGTTAATTTCTCAATTTAATCCTTAGATTCTCGTTGAGTAGATTGAGGTATCATTTGACCTTAAAATCCTTGCATACTTGAGAGTAAATATTCCTTTAGCATAGAGTGACGTGTTGACAATTTCGAATGTGTGATTCTGCAAACGGGTAGCACATTTTATTTTTGGCTTAATTTTAGAAACAAAGCATAATAATCCAATATGGGTGCCATTGTTCTCGTATTGATGAGTAAATTTTCTTTTTGATAGTAAGACATTGTGCAAAAGCTTTTTGAAAAGAGAAATCATTGATTTAGCTTGATTCGCCAGATTTCTTCGGCGTCCTAGTAGGCTAGGTTTTTCTTTCTCATTGATTGGGCTAAATTGTAGTATATTTATGATAATGTACTAGGTGTGGGTTGCAAATTAGGACTTGGAGTTACATTTAGAGCGAATATTGGATTATTTAACCGATTAAGGAACCATAAATTAGGCATAATTGACTTAGTTACTCATTCACTATGTAGAATTGCTATTATAGAACTAAATTGAGGCTTAATTGACTTCTAGTAGTGAACTTAGATACCATAGCCTAGCTTGGGGTAGAATTTTCCTTAGAATGGATTTTTGGGGCTTAGAAATGAGCCCCTTCGGCCGACCTAAGACAAAGATTGTTATTAATTCCTTGTAGGGTTTGTAGGCCTTGTGAATTATTTTAATTACATTCTTAGGATCGAGGAGATTTAGATTCATGATGCTCGATTATATGATTGTACTGGAAATAGGATATCAGTTTTGGTTCTAGTTTGGTGAATTATGATTCTGAGACCAGTTTTATTCCAACACTATTAATGAAATGAACTCTGGTTCAAGTCTGGCAAGTGATATGAGTTCCACTTCAAGTCCAGCATTGAGAGGTTATTTTCGACGGTTATAGAACTGGTTCGTCTATGATATTTTACGGTATGGAAGGACCCATGTTTAAGATTGTGAGATATGATTAATTAGTATAGTTTTGGTTTGGTTTTTACTTCTATTTAACTGCACCCTTCAGGCTTATAGGGGCCTGCTTTGGGTTATTTATTTTATTGCACTTCCTAGTTTATGGGAGCCAGTTTTGTAGTGATAGCTATGTTATCTTCAGTATTAACGTTTTGGTTATTTATTTATAATATTTGGAGCATTATTCCATGTTTTTCCCCTTGCCCTGACTTAGAATTATTTATCTCGCATTTTATTATATTTCTTTTTTGATTTAGCTCAGTTAGTCAATGATGCCTACTGAGTACTCGTGGCTTTCATACTCATTCTATATTTCTATATCATTTTATGCAAATCCGAGTACTAGTTTCCACTATTGACACTATGATTGTGTGAGCCAAAGTTTAGAGATAGGGTGAGCTCTCGAGTCAGAGTTGACCTATTCTCCATATTTTGTATTTGGCTTAGTCTTTCCATTATCGAGACTAATATATATTTGACTATGATGGTACTCGTATTTTTTTGGATTAGTGTCTCTTGTACCTACACTACTAGGTAGTAGGATATTGTCATTTCTCTTATATATCTACCGTTTTATTATTGTTCCATGATTTTTTTTCTTGTAATCCTTTTACTTGAATAATTATGGCATTTATGTCATTTTCAACCAATTTAGCGCATTTCTTATAGCTCTGGGCTACGATTTGTCCTGGTAGTGGGATAATATAGGTGCCATTATGACTCGAAAATTGGTTCATGAAAAATTGGTATCAGAGCACTAGGTTCACCAGTATTGTTAGTACCAGAGCAAGTGTCTAGTAGAGTCCCACGGATTGGAATGATGACATTTTCTTCTTATCTTTTGTAGGCTATAGAACATTTGTAGGAGATCTTCACTTAATTCGCCCATTTTGTGATAAGAGTCTCAATTGATTTCTAAAGATTCCTTTGGTTTAACTATTTCAAAGTAGATTGGACGCATGATATTGCTACACAAGAAGAAGACCCCGAGTCCACAAATAGGGATCCTACAGAAATTCATGGATGACCCAGAGGCTAAGGATAACCAAGAGATGCAACTCTAGTCAGAGACCAGGATAGGCAGCCTTTACCCAACTTTATTTCTACACCTGCACCAGAGATTCCTCGACCCAAAATAGTGGTGGGCTAGGGGTAGCCCAGGCTCCACCAGGGTTTATTCCTTTGTCACTACTTAGGTATGTATTGGTTCAACTCTTGGATTTAGTTGTTGGTGTTTCATCTGATGGTGTGCAGTCTTTGGATTAAAGTGGCACTGAGGCAGGAGTGTAGCTTGTAGCTATGGATCCATGAGTTGAGATTCATCCAGTGTGGGTAGTTGCTCAACCAGTAGTTATCGTTCCTACTATAACTATTGAGGAGAAGAAAATATTGGGTAGATTTTTATAATTGACTTCGCCAAGATTTTATAGTACACCAGGAAATAATTTTTATGAGTTCTTGGTTACGTGTAAGGATAAGATCCATAATTTGGTCCAATTCGAGACTTTTGGTATGAATTACACTAATATATAGTTGGATGTGGAGGCTCGACATTGGTGGAGGGTATATCTTCATTCCAGGCTTAGAGAAGTATATGCCTCATAGACTTAGAGATCGCCTGAGGGACCAGTTCTCGATGTTGGAGTAGGGTTCCATGACTATTATGGAATGTAAGGGTCGATTTCATAACTTGTATATGCATGCTACATCTATCCTATTGACCAAGTTTAAGCAGTGTCACGACCTGAGACTATTCCCTAGTCGCGACACGGTGCTTAGAGTCACAAGTGACCCCAAGGTAACCCATGGTCTTGTACCTGTTGTGAGAAATGAAGATAATAATGACATAATTTGCTATTCCAGAGGTACCAACACTAACCAGCATGGATCCACTAATCTGATGTCTCGAAGGATGAGTGTGTCATGCCTCTACTGATGAGGGACCCCTCAAAATCTATGGTGGCACCATAGGTCTAGACCTTAGGGGCTACTACTAACGACTCATGCCTAACTGTCAAGGGAGCCACCATCCTAGCGTTCACTCAGTGCTAAGTGTTACTCTCAACTGAATGACACTGGTAATGATATTTACTTAACATGATTCAATGCTGATAATGCTCAACATGACAATTCTATTGATCTCAGGTGGATTTATTCACCTCAAAGTTGTTATCCGGGCTTATTTAGCTTTGTTTTGAGGACTTCTTGTGTGATTAATGTGTTAATAATGATATAAATGAGAATATAACTGTTAAAGTACATGAATACAATGTTTAAGGTGTTTTTCAAACAAGTTTGTACTTAAATTGGTCACTTAGAATTCAAATGAGAAAACTAGTGTTACTAGCTTGAGCTAGTTGTTGTTCTAGTTGATCTCGATGAATTCTAGAGTGTGTAATGAGTTCCTAGTGGTATGATTGTGTAATTATGTATGGAGCAACATTTTTATAATGTTTCAGTTTCAATTGAAACAAACCATGATTCAAAACCAAGTTAAACATCAAAAAGGGAAAAACTAGTATTCTTAGCTTAAGTTTCTAGTTCACTATCTTGGATGCTGTGTTGTGTTGAGCTCTAATTTGTGGTGTTTGATGCAATAAGAATCTTTTTAAGATTATTATGATGATATATGGATGATAAACAACATTTAAATAAATTGGAAACATAACCACAAGGCTTGGAATGGAGGTACAGAAGCACGGGACAAGATTTGATGTAAAACGGACACCTTGGATGTCCATGGCATGTCGCGGACCCAAGCCACAACTATGGAGCACGTAACACACATTGTGAGATTCCTAAAGGACCCAAAATATTTTTTATCTATGATTAGGGTACATCTCGCACCCTAGATAAAATGTTAAGTGGCGCAACACGGACTCATGTAAAAATCAGCAAGAATTGTCCTCTTATAAATAGGACACTTAAACATAAGGCAATACACCTTAGACAACTTGGAAACTTGGAGGGAGGCTGAAAAACACTTCAATTAAGTTTTTATTGATATAATTTAGTTTTTTTATTGATTTTATCATGCATTCTATATCATGATTACAGTTATGTCCATGAGCGGCTAAAAGCCCCCTTTTCCAGGGTTAAGGCCGAGAACATGAATACTATTACTATGAATTAATTTGGTTTTGATTGTTTATTATATTTCATCATTTATTTATCCTTGTTATTGCTATTTTAAGGATTACCTACCCTTATAATATATCAATAGTCTACTTGTGAACCCGAGAGGAGGAACAAGAAGATAGTACGTGGGGATGAATAGAGTAGGATTATAAACTTCTACATAACAAAGATTATAATTTGCATCTATGATAGGAATATACCTACATGACCTATTTGGTTCAATTACGGGATGAAATATAAATGCATTTATCTTAGTTCTCATATCCTCGCTCAATGATGTAGTTGTGAGTCTATGTTAGATAGGTGATTAGAGGCTCGAAAGACCATAATCATAATATCAACCCCGTGAATCATCAATCAAGATAATTAATCTAACCAATGAAGTTCAATAACATAGTAGGATTGTTCGCAAATTCTTTACCCCAGTTTCCTCTCCATTGATTGTCCAAACACTATACTTACCGCATTATTTACTTTACTTTCAATTTATAACTAAAAAACTCTTTTGGTTACCTTTGCACTGATTAATCTAAATAGTTAAACTAGAATTGAATAGTTGTAAAAACAAGTCTTTAAGGAATCGGTATTCGGCTTTATTTAATACCACTATATTACTTGGGGAGACCACGTACACTTGCATTTGTGCTTGGACACAACAACTATAAAATTCATGGTATAAAATGATATATATATGTATATAACTTTAAATTTTGAAAACTATAGCATTCATGATCATATAAGTATCAGGTGTTCATAACCCACAACATGGAAAATAATATAGTTAAATATAATGATTCAATATAAATACATGTAGGAAATTTCATGACTTTAACTCAATATTTCAACAATTTCATCAATATAACAAGTTATCATGATTAGAGTACAGAAGAATACTTGAAGTTATGGGGATACACTATTTCATGATTGAATTAAAGAATTACATGGAGGAATCATGAAATTTAGAATTTCCATGGAACCCTAAACAATAGAGGAATTAAACTTGAGAATTAGTGAAACTTTGGGTCTCAATGGGTGAAATGAATCCATTGATGAATATCCAACATACCTGAAGTGTAAGCCTTAGTGAATTCTTAGAACTTGATCTTGGTTTTTGAGAACCCTAGTTTGCTCTTGAGGAAGAAGAAAACCACTCCTTTTTCTTTTCTTTGGGTGAAATTATAATGATTGAAAGAATTTGGGGTTTTGGGTCTTTTATACCCCCTCTTTTAAATCCTAAATGATGTGGGTTAGGATTTCAAAGGAGTGGTAAAAGACATAAAATCCCTGGAAAAACATACAAGAAATCTGGGTTCCCAGTCATTACGACTCACGCGTTACGACTGGCTGCGAGTCATGGCCTAAGTCCTAGGATGCGGTCTTCACTGCCTTGACTATGACTCACCACCCTACGAATCTTTAAGAGTGACTACGATTCATTAGGTAGAGTCATATTCTGAGGCTGGGTTCTTGTTTAGCACACTATTGTGACTACAAGTCCCTCTAGATGACTCGTAGCCACTAATTACGGGTCATAGTGAGGAGTCGTAGTCACTGGTATATAACTAAGGGTTTGTGTGGAGTGACTACACCTCACTCATGATGACTCATTATGAGAGGTTATGATGCTTTACCTTCAGTTGTATCCATGGTAGTGAGTTTGGGTCTTAGGGTAATTCTTCCATAACTTTTTTCCATAACATCGGATTAAGGTGATACTTTATGTGTTGGAAAGCTAAATTAGTGGTCTACCTTGGAAGGGGTATAGATCTTTAAAATTTTGGGTATCATAGTATCTCCCCCTTGGGATCATTCATCCTCGAAGGAAACTAGGTTAGCTGGAGTACTAGGAGTACTAAGATCATGCACTGACGACTTATGAGATAAGTCGTCAGTGCATGATCTTAGTACTGAAAACATGATGCTTGGACTAAACTAAATTCATGGATTCATGCTATGACATAAGGAATGTTGGATAGCTGAGATAGAACATGAAAGGGTTTATTCAAAGAAACAATTACCTCAAGCTGAGTTTAAATTCGTAGAGAAGAGATAGGGATACTTGGTTTGCATATCGGTTTCTCATTCCCAAGTAGCTCCCTCAATGGAATGATTTCTCCATCGGTCCTTAACCAAGGAGACCTCTTTATTACTCAACTTACAGATCTAACAGTCAAGGATTTCAATTGGGATTCTTCAAAGGAGATTCTATCTTCCACGCCCACACTTTCTAAATGAACAATTGAAGTTAGGTCCCTAATGCATTTCTTTAGTTAAGATACATGGAACATTGGATGCACAGATTCTAACTCTGTAGGCAATTCTAACTCATAGGCTACCTTATCAAAATGGCTCAAAATCCTATATGGGCTAATATAGAAGGGACTAAGCTTCCGTTTATGACAAAATCTCTTTACCCCTTTCATGGGAAAAATTTTCAGATACACAAAATCCCCAACATTAAATTCAAGCTCTCTTCTCCTCACATCCGCATTGGATTTTTGATGATTTAGGTTATCTTCGGCCTTTGTCAAATCAACTGAACTTTTTTCCATTGCCTCAAATACTGAATCTGTCCCTAATAAAGTAGCCTTACCTACCTCAAATCAACCAATGGGAGATCTACACCTCCTACAATAGAGAGATTCAAATGAAGCCATCTGAATACTAGAGTGATAGCTGTTGTTGAAGGCAAACTCAATCAAAGGTAAGTGGCCATACCAACTACCCTTGAAATTGATAACACAATCCCTCAAAATATCCTCTAAGGTCTGAATTGTCCGCTCTACCTGACCAATTATCTGTAGGTGAAAATTTGTAATTAGATGAGCTTAGATACCAAATCCCTTCTTAAAAGCCTTCCAAAAATAAGAGGTAAATTAGGTGCCTTTATCTGATATGATGGTCAACGGAACCCCAGGTAACTTTACCAACTCCCTGAGATAGAGTCTCACATAATCCTTGACTGAATATGAAGTATGGACTAACAAAAAATGGGAGAACTTGGTCCTTCTATCCAAAATGAACAAAATAGAATCATGTTGATGATGCGTATGAGGTAACCCTGTAACAAAATCCATATTCACCACTTCCCACTTCCAAGTGGGAATGCTGAACTCCTGAAGCATACCACTAGGTCTCTTCTCCTCAACCTTGACCTACTGACAATTCAGATACTTAGCCATGAATGTTGTAATATCTTTTTTCAAACCATTCTACCAATAGACTTCCCTCAAATCGCGGTACATCTGAGTGGCTCCTGGATGAATAAAATATCATGAACCATGCACTTCTACTAAAATTCATTGTCTTAAATCATACATATTTGGAACACATAACATGTCCTAAAAATGAAGCATACCATCTCGCCCTTTGATTAAAACCTCAACTTTCTAATATCGAATTGCCTCTTTAACTAAATAAGAATAAGATCTCTTTCTTGCTTTCCATTTTCCTCAAAAACTAAAGAGGATTATGAACCATTCTAAACCCATATACTACCTTTGGATAAATCAACCAATTGATCACCCAATCTATCTAACTAATGAACCTCACAAACTAACTCCTTCTTATTATCCTTAACGTGGGTAACACTTTCCATAGACAACTTGCTAAGGGCATCGGCCTCAACATTCGCCTTACCGGGGTGATAAAACACACTTAAACCATAATATTTGAGCAATTAAAGCCACCTTCTCTGATGAAGATTTAGGTCATTCTATGTGAATACATACTTTAAACTCTTCTGATCAGTAAACACATCAACATGAACACCATAGAGGTAATTCCTCTAAATCTTTAAGGAAAGATGACTATTTCTAACTCAAGATCATGAGTAGGGTAATTCTTCTCGTGGGGCTTAAGATGTCTAGTGGCATAGGCTATAACCTTACCCTGCTATATCAACACATACCCAAGACCAACCATGGAAGCATCACAATAAACTACAAACCTATCTGAACCCTCGGGTAGAGTCAATACTGGAGCAGAAGTGAGTCGAGTCTTCAACTCTTGAAAACTCTTCTCACAAGAATCTGACCATTGAATCTTGACTTTATTCTAAGTGATTTGAGATAGGGTATAGGAAATAGACTAAAATCCCTCAACAAACTGTCTGTAGTGATCGGCTAAACCCAGGAACCTCCTAATATCTAATGAAGAGATGAGTCTAGGCCAGTTTCTTACTACTTTGGTATTTTTAGGATCAACTCTAATGCCATCTACGAAAATAATATGATCGATGAAAGCTATTGATTTTAACCATAATTCACACTTGCTGAACTTTGCAAATAATTGGTGATCCTTAATGGTCTGCAAAACAATCCTCAAATGGTCTGCGTGATCACTTTTACTATGAGAATAGAAGAGGATGTCATCTATAAGGACTATGATGAACATGTCTAGATACTTATTTAACACTCTCTTCATCAAGTCAATAAAAGTTGTAGGAGAATTAGTTAGTCAAAAATACATAACTACAAATTTGAAGTGACCATACCGAGTTCTGAAGGTTGTCTTTGGAATGTCATATTCTCTGACTCTGAGTTGATAATAGTTGGGTCTGAGGTCTATATTACAGAAATAATTTGCACCCTAAAGTTGTTCAAACATTTCAGCAATCCAGGAGAGAGGATACTTATTCTTGATTGTGACTTTGTTCAACTAACAATAATCGATGCACTTTCTAAAACAACCATTTTTCTTGTGTATGAAGAGGACTGAAACACCCCATGGAGAGACACTAGGCCTGATGAAACCCTTATCTATGATATTTTTTAACTGTTCTTTCAATTTCTTAAGCTCAGCTGGAGCTATTTCGTAATGTAGAATTTAAATAGGTTGGGTATTTAGAAGGAGATCTATTCCAAAATTGATTTTTATAATAACACTCAACTTACACGTCAATTTAAGTGCAAGGAAGTCGTTGCCAATATATTTACCCAACTTTGAGTCGGGGTTTAATCCATGAGGAAAAATGTGAGTGGCAATCGAATTAGCTCAAAATAAAGAAAACTTGCTAAATTCAAACCTAGAATACAATTATGTAAAAAATTAGGGGGTTTGAGAGAGTATCTAAACTAATATTTATTTATGGACTTTTAAAGCACTAATTCGGAGATACAAATAATTAGAGTAAAATCAATTAGGAATGTATCTTGGGATTATGTCTTACTAAGGAAAGCTAGTATGTGGGAGCATGGCAATCAACTTCAAACATTAACTTGAACATGTTTGGGTAGGATTTGTTAGATATTTTGATACTAGCCTTTTGACAAAGTACAAAACTATCAACCACAAATCCTTTAGAATACTTAATGAGTGTGGTCAACTAAACATCACAAAGCCTCAATTTGGCATCGCTATTTCTAGGATGATGCCTAAGACATAGGAATTCTACAATCTATGCTTAATTCTAAGACAAAAAAAAAAGAGAATAGCTAGTATCTAAGTTATTGTTCATAAATACTCATGTCACCTACAACCTCTCTTTCAATGATAGTTGAAGGATCTCGGTTACCCACTGTAATACCCCATATTTTGGACTAGAATGAAAATCCATCATTCCTATGTGTGGATCTTTCAAAAGCCTCAAATCCGATATAAATTTAGTGTGCTAATCAATTATGTAGTGTGGGAATCTATTTGAGCATGAATTTATATCATAGAGGTCCCCTAACACAAATACAAGTTGAAAGCTTTTGGATCGTTCAAGTTTTAGTGAGCGTCAAAACTTGGTCCAACTTTAATCAACCATAACTCATTTTATATGATGAAATAGGTGGTTTACTATATATAAAATGAAATATATTTGAATTATCTTTCCAACGATACCAATTTCTCCTAAATCTGATATGGTAGCAAAGAGTTATGCCTAATTTACTCCAGCATGTCAGGCTGGGAACAGTGTGATGACATTCGTGATAGCTTATAACATTTGTGACGCCCTATCACGAAGGTCGTCAGCCTTAGGAAGAAACCAACTCCTAAGTGATGACATTCGTGATAGATTATCACATTTGTGATGCCCTATCACGAAGGTCGTCAGCCTTAGGCAGAAACCAACCCCTAAGTGATGACATTTGTGACGCCCTATCACGAAGGTCGTCAACTATGATTTTTAGCAACTGAAAAATTATTTCATAAGGGTATTTTGGTCTTTTGCTTCACCTTCCACGACTTATAACCCTAAAAAGGCATAATTTTTCCCATTTTTCTTCAGTTAAGCATCTTAAAAACCCTCTCTTACACTCTCAACCACAAGATTAAGGTTTCCATCAAACTCATCTCTCAAAAGCAAGATTCAGGCCTTTTTCCAAGATAATTAAGAATTACGTTTCCCAATCCAAGAACTCTCCAGAAAATCATCAAGGTTTCCTTTCTAAGGTATGCGTGTGTTCATTCATGGACTCTTTTCGTCCATAAAGTTCAAGACCTTTTTTTTCTCTAAAACTATATATTAGGTTTTGATGCTATGAATGGATTGTTGATCATGTTTATGTGTTGAATGATTCCAAGGTAGAATCTTTATGTATTATTATAAATCTATGACATCATATGAGTTGAAAACATGTAAGTTTGATTATTTATGATAAGTAATTATATGATTTACACCTATGCCTAAGTTATGCATGTAAGGTGTTTGATAAAATACCTAAGAGACTAGAAATCATGCATTATAGTTAAATTGTGACTAAGTGAAGGGTTCATGATAGGCATCTATGATTCAATGTCATCCATGTTGATAATGTGTCTTGTGAACACTGTTGGATTTCTCATGAACTAGTCTTATGGAATTATGCTATGCTTACTTGTAAAACCCACTCATTTACAAGATGTAGAATACCCATGTACTTTATGAAATTCCCCAAGTTATGATATTATGGATTGTGGTTGTAATATGTAATGAGCATGATATTGAAAGTTATGCAATTATATACATGTTCTATGAAATTCCCTTCCATGAAATAGATTATTGAGAACCATGCTTAGTATGAAATCCCTTATTTATGATATTGTGGATTATGGACTCTACTCTTATGATCAAGTCAGTCATGTGTGTCAGTTTCCTACCATCGAGTCCTGGGGGTACTTGTACCCGAAAAATATAGTTGTGTGCCTAGATCCATGTCATGTTTTCACGATAATCTCAATCAAGCCATGGTCTATAGAAATCAGTCAGTCATATAACTCAGGAAAACTCAGTAATCTCAGTAGTTTAGTATTCTAAATAATCTCAGTGCTCAGTAACCTCAGTAATCACAGTAAATCCCAGTAACTTCAGTACTCTTAATCAGTCCTCAGAACTCATTATATTCCGTCCATCATCGGAATCCAGTAAACTCAGTTTTAGTTTCGCTAAACAATACCACTAGTATCAGTTCAGTTAATCAGTATCAGTTCAGCAAATCAGTTCAGTTAAGTTATTTAGTTCAGCCCAGTTATTTAGTTCAGTGTCTTTCAGATGGGAGTAGGATTCAGCACCGAGCAAACCTAGGGATTGGGGCTCACCCGCTAGAATAGGACTAAGATCCCTAGAAGCAATCCCTATGTTCCAGAATTATGTTGCCAGCGTAGGTACGAGATGTCACCCGTTAGATAGGACTGACATACTCAGGGGTCACCCGTTAGAACATTTATTTGTATAAGACTGATCCCAGGAGTCACCCGCAAGATTAGGACTGACTCCACAGCAGATGTCTTTACTGGTGGCGTGGTACTGACCCCCTTCTAGTCAGGGTAGATATTGGACTCCAGTCAGCTTATCTTGGGGCATGTCGGTTAGATAAACACATCCCATAGTTTTAGTTATAGAATCAAGGCTTTTAGACACAGTCAACTCAGCTTAGTAGTACAGATTCAGTACTGTAAGATACATTTAATGCTTATAATTGTAATTAGACTTCAAGATCACCCATTATCTAGGAATGATCTCAACTATGATTAATAAGTATCAGAATCATTAGATTTAAAGATCACCCGCTAGATAGGACTGATCTCAGACTAAGTCAAATCATCCTTATTATCAGTATACTCATGATCACCCGCTAGATAGGACTGATCTCAGATTTAGTTACTCCAAGTAGAACGAAACTCATATAGTTCCATTAGAACTTAGACTGTCAGATACAGTCGCTTAGTATAGGTTATATCGATTAGTTTGATCATTACAGTTATATCAGCTATATCAGTTGTCATAGCTCACATTACCAGTATTCAGTTTTAGGACTGTTAGACACAGTCATTCAAACCAGTTCTTCATAATTTGAACTGTCAGAAATAGTCAATAATCTATTCAGTACCTCAGTAACAGTAAAGTCATGTCGTCAGCATTTAGACTCAGTAGTCAGCATCATCACGAGTTCAGTTATAGTTGTTTATACATGTATGTATTCTCAAATTCATATTAGTTAGCATTGTTCATGAATATAACCCTTTACATTTAGCCTACCTCACTTGTATACTTAGTACATTCAGACGTACTGACGTATTTGTGCTATAGTTCTTTCTCTTATGTTACACCATAGGTTCAGAGGCACGATTTCCAGATCAGCAGTAGCATTTTAGTGTTCAGAGTTTGCAGTGAGTCCTTCTCATTCGAGGATGATATGATTATTGCTATATTTTACTATTAAGTTGCTAGATGGAGTTAGTTGGAGACATGTTCTTTCAACTCCTTATTTAGTTTAGTTAGAGGCTTTCAGACTAGATGTCAGATTAGATATTCAGATCTCATTATTTTCAGTATTTATGACTTGTTTTGGTATTGTTATACCTTTTTCAGACATTTTGTTTTCAAACGTTTATTCAGTTCGAACCTTATGGCCTTTCATGTTCATGTTTCTGTATTGTATGATATATTATGCAGTATATAGGTACAGATATCAGTCATGGGTTAGCTTGTGGTCCTTTGGGGTCATGAACACCGTGTAGCATTCCGTTTCAGAAAATTAGGGTGTTACAAACTTGGTATCAGAGCCTAAGGTTCAATAGAGTCCTTGGAAGTCTGAAAGCTGCATCTAGAAGAGTATTGTACATGTGTGTGTTGTGCACTACACCTATGTGCAGGAGGCTATGAGATGTTTTAGGAATATTTTCCCTTCTTTTAGTATTCATGTCGTGCCAGTGAGCAGTCAGATTTGTATAGCTTGTTTTCTCATCTTTTCATCTATTTATGCTATCCAAAATCTCAGAAAATGTAACTATTTCATGTTAGAACCTCCTAGTAGTTGCAAGTTCAGTTTATCTCATGCATCATGTATTAGTTTCAGACTCCCAAAGTTTAGTTATAATCTAGTTTGTAGATTCCCTGTGCATCACCTAGTATCTTTGTAAGGTAAGCGTTCTTAGAGGGACATAGAGTCCCAAGGGGGAGATACCCCACTTTGTCTTAACGCTCTCATTCCTTAGATCCTTCAATTTCTCCTTGCATAACGAATTCAGTCTAGAATAAAGGGTACTCATAAGTTGACCTTCAAGTTATACCTCAACTGTAAGTCAAGAATTCAGAGGTTCAGTTCAGTTTATGATGTTCAGTCCATATGTCACGTAGCAGAATCAGTCATATTCTCATGTCTCAGTTCAAACTTAGTGCTTTTACCATTGCATGTTCAGTCCTATGTTCTTGAGTCAGTTCAGTCATGTATTCATGCATCAGATATGCGTGGTCAGCTTATCAGTACTTTCAGTCATGCATTCACGTATCATGTCAGTCATATAATCATGCATCAGATATACATGGATTCAACTTATCAGTTAAGCATCAGATATGCATTCTCAGTTTGAGAAACTCAATTTTCGGAACACTCAGTCCTACATTCATAAATCAGCTACCCATGCATCAGATATGTATGTACAATATGATATGCTCAGTTTTCAGTCATGTCAGCCATAAAATCATGATCATTCATTCATGCTATATATTTTTGTAAGTTGTCTTTTCTCTCATCTCAGCCAGTATCATTCGAGGAAGAATGTTCCCAAGGGAGAGATATTGTAATACCTCATATTTTGGACTAGAATGAAAATTCATCATTCCTATGCGTGGATGTTTCAAAAGCCTCAAATCCTATATAAATTTAGTCTGTTAATCAATTATGTAGTCTGGTAATCTATTTGAGCATGAATTTAGATCATAGAGGTCCCCTAACTCAAGTACAAGTTGAAAGCTTTCCTATCGTTCAAGTTTAAGTGAGCGTCAAAACTTGGGCCAAATTCAATCGAACATAACTCATTGTATATGATGAACTGGGTGGTTTACTATATATAAAATGAAATATCTTTTAATTATCTTTCCAAATATACCAATTTTTCCAAAAACTGATATCGGAGCAAAGAGTTATGCCTATTTTACTCCAGCATGTCAGGCTGGAAATAGTGTAAGATCATTTGTGATAGCTTATCACATTTGTGACGCCCTATCACGAAGGTCATCAGCCATAGGTAGAAACCAGCTCCTAAGTGAAGGAATTAGTGATAGATTATCACACTTGTGATGCCCTATCACGAAAGTCATCAGCCTTAGGCAGAAACCAGCCCCTAAGTGACGAAATTCGTGATAGCTTATCACATTTGTGATGCCCTATCACGAAGGTCGTCAGCTATGATTTTCAGCAACTGGAAAATTATTTCATAAGGGTATTTTGGTATTTTCCTTCACCTTCCACGACTTATAAACCTAAAGAGGCATAATTTTTCCCATTTTTCTTCAGTTAAGCATCTTAAAAACCCTCTCTTACACTCTCAAGCACAAGATTAGGGTTTCAATCAAACTCATCTCTCAAAAGCAAGATTCAGGCCTTTTTCCAAGATAATCAAGAATTAAGTTTCCTAATCCAAGAACTCTCCAGAAAATCATCAAGGTTTCCTTTCTAAGGTATGAGTGTGTTCATTCATGGACTCCTTTCGTCCATGAAGTTCAAGAACCCTTTTTTTCCCCTAAAACTATATATTATGGTTTTCATGCTATGAATGGATTGTTGATCATGTTTATGTGTTAAATGATGCCAAGATATAATCTTTATGTGTTATTATGAATCTATGACATCATATGAGTTAAAAACATGTAAGTTTGATTATTTATGATGAGTAATTGTATGATTTACACCTATGCCTAAGTTGTGCATGTAAGGTGTTTGATAAAATACTTAAGAGACTAGAAATCATACATTATAGCTAAATTGTGACAAAGTGAAGGATACATGATAGGCCTCTATAATTCAATGTCATCCATGTTGATAATGTGTTTTGTGAACACTGTTGGATTACTCATGAACTAGTCTTATGGAATTATTCTATGCTTACTTGCAAAACCCACTCATGTACAAGATGTAGAATACCCATGTACTTAATGAAATTCCCCAAGTTATGATATTATGGATTGTGGTTGTAATATATAATGAGCATGATATAGAAAGCTATGCAAGTATATACATGTTGTTTGAAATTCCCTTTCATGAAATAGATTGTTGAGAACCATGCTTAGTATGAATCCCTTATTTATGATATTTTGGATTATAGACTCTACTCTTATGATCAAGTCAGTCATGTGTGTCAGTTTCCTTCCATCGAGTCCTGGGGGTACTTGTACCCAAAAAATATAGTTGTGTGCCTAGATGCATGTCATGTTTTCATGATATTCACAGTCAAGCCATGATCTATAGAAATTAGTTAGTCATATGACTTAGGAAAACTCAGTAATCTTAGTAGTTCAGTATTCTCAGTAATCTCAATGCTCAGTAACCTCAGTAATCACAGTAAATCTCAGTAACTTCAGTACTCTTAATCAGTACTCAAAACTCATTATATTTCGTCTGTCATTGGAATCCAGTAAACTAAGTTTTAGTTCTGCTAAATAATACCACTAGTATTAGTTCATTTAATCAGTATCAGTTCAGCAAATCAGTTCAGTTAAGTTATTTAGTTCATCCCAGTTATTCAGTTTAGTGTTTTCAGATGGGAGTAGGATTCAGCACCGAGCAAACCTAGGGATGGGGGCTTACCCTCTAGAATAGGATTGAGATCCCTTGAAGCAATACCTAAGTTTTAGAACTGCGTTTCCAGTATAGGTACGATATGTCACCCATTAGATAGGACTGATATACTTAGGGGTCACCCGCTAGATTAGGACTGACTCCAGAACAGATGTCTTTGCTGGTGGCGCGGTACTGACACCCTTCCAGTCAGGACAGAGATTAGACTCCAGTCAATTTATCATAGAGCATGTCGGTTAGATGAACACATCCCACAGTTTCAGTTACAGAATCAGGGTTTTCAGACACAGTCAACTCAGCTTAGTAGTATAGATTTAGTACTGTTAGATAAAGTCAATGCTTATCATTATAAATAGACTTCAAGATCACCCATTAGCTAGGACTGATCTCAACTATGATTAATCAGTATCAAAATCATTAGATTTAAAGATCACCCGCTAGATAGGACTGATCTCAAACTAAGTTAAATCATCCTTATTATCAGTATACTCATGATCACCCGCTAGATAGGACTGATCTCAGATTTAGTTACTCCAAGTAGAACGAAACTCAGATAGTTCTATTAGAACTTAGACTATCAGATACAGTCGTTCAGTATCGGTTATATCGATTAGTCCGATCATTACAGTTATATCAGCTATATCAGTTTTCATAGCTCACGTTACCAGTATTCAGTTTCACAACTATTAGACACAGTCATTCAAACCAGTTCTTCATAATTTGAACTGTCAGAATTAGTCAATAATCTATTCAGTACCTCAGTAACAGTAAAGTCATGTTGTCAGTATTCAGACTCAGTAGTCAGCATTATCATGAGTTCAGTTATAGTTGTTTATGCATGTATGTATTCTTGCATTTATATTAGTTAGCATTGTTCATGAATATAACCCTTTGCATTTAGCCTACCTCACTCGTATACTTAGTACATTCAAACGTACTGATGCATTTGAGCTATGGTGCTTTCTCTTATGTTACACCATAGGTTCAGAGGCATGAGCTCCAGATTAGCAGTAGCATTCCAGTGTTCAGAGTTTGCAGTGAGTCCTTCTTATTCGAGGATGATATAATTATTGATACATTTTACTATTTAGTTGCTAGATGGAGTTAGTTGGAGACATGTTGCTTCAACTCCTTATTCAGTTCAGTTAGAGGCTTTCAGACTAGATATCAGATTAGATGTACAGATCTTATTATTTTCAATATTTATGACTTGTTTTGGTATTGTTATACCTTTTTCAGACATTTTGTTATCAGACGTTTATTCAGTTTGAACCTTATGGCCTTTCATGTTCATGTTCTTTATTTTATGATATATTATGCAGTATACAGGTACAAATATCAGTCATGGGTTAGCTTGTGGTCCTTCGGGGTCATGAGCACCGTGTAGCATTCTGGTTCAGAAAATTGGGGTGTTACACTCACATTCTTTTGTCAAGGATGAGGTGAGTATTAGGGAATTTGAGTCTTTCACCAATAAATTCCATGTTACAATCAAGAATTTGTAAAACCCATAAACATGAGCTAATAATTGAAGCTAACAAATGTAACCCACATAGACTTTAACCTTATTCTAACATAAGCACAAGAGTAAGAACTAGCTAGTCATAAGAAAAATAATCAAAGATATACCCAAAATCTCCATTGATTTGATTTACAAAAGACTATGAGGATGTTACTCCAAGCTTTGTACTTTAACAAATCTTCAATGGGAGTTTTCTAATCCTCGACATAGAGCTATTCCAATGTATTCTTCACCCTTAATTAATACAATAAATATCCTCCAAGAATGGAAACTAAGAAGTAGAAAAAAAGTCCAATAATTAGAAACTGATGGATGATCCAAAAAGATAGGGTTTGAGTCTCTTAAGAAAATTTTGGGAACAGTTGTGTGATTTTACGTCTCTACCCCTGGGCTAAAATCCCGCTAAGTCGCGATCACAGGAGTTTCTCTGCATTTGCAGTTACCTTGATCGCGGTAAAAGCCACGTGATTGTGGTATGTTTACCTGCTTGACAGGTTGCGATCACGGTCCTCAGGCCGCGATCATGGTAACTGAGGCTATGTTCTGCTCCAGGTCATCAAACCTACATATTTTAATCTCATCATATGTAGGACTACAAAATATGGATATTAGCTTATTTAATCACAAAAATTTCTCACTTATTCATTATAAACATGGTATTGTCCACAAATGTTGAGTGTAAATGAGTGCTAAATTCACTACCCATCAATTTCCCTCTCGAGAGAAACTCTGGGAAGATCTTCAGGAAACACTTCTAGAAATTCATTCACTACTGAAACTAAATTAAGACTCAGTATTTTGGAACTTCAGTCCTTGACTCGGATAAGATGGTAGATAAAACCCTTGGAAATTAGTTTCCTCACCTTAAGAAATGGGACAAATTGATCTATCGGGACTGAGGTACTACCCCTCTATTCTAAGACTGGCTCATTAGGGAACTAAACTGAACTATCCAATTTCTACAGTCAACTGAGGCATAACAAGAGTGGATCTGACCCATGACAAGGATGACATAAAAATTAGTCATCTCTAATTCTACAAGATCAAGTGACGTGACTTTTTGGGATATTATGACTGAGCAATTTATGTATACTTGCCTAATTAGGATAGAATAACTAACTAAGAAGACATTGAGAAGGGTTCTGCAAGACTTTCTGGGTTGATGCTGAAATCTATGGCAACATAAGGAGTTACGAACCATTAACCATATTAGGAGTTAATTAATCTGCTGAGCATGAACTATCAGCCTAGAAAGGTCTATTTCCTTTATCAACATAGTTGTCCTACACTCCTTAACAACATCTTTAGAAACTCCAGATACAAACTAACTAATATTGTCCCTTGCATTGGCCACCATAGTCGAAGCATACCTTTCTAATTGAGTAAACGTAAGTGAATACTCCTTCATACTCATGTTACACTACTTCAGATTTATAAACTCCTGCACCTTGTCCTCCCTCAATTCGATTGGGAAAAACCTATCTAAGAAATTAGTAACAAACTTATTCAACTATACAGGCCTTGCATCACCACCTCTATCCTTCTTCTACTTCTTAAACCAAGTATGAGCTACTCCTTGAAACTAGAAAGAAGCTAAGTCAGAACTTTTACTAGAACTGACAACCATGATGTCTATTACTTTTTAAACATAATCCAAAAAGTCCTATGGGTCCTCCTCAAACTTGGATTTAGAGAATGTTTTAAGATTCATCCGAGTGAAATCTCAAATTCTGGGTTATGATGTATTCACTACACGATTGGTTGGGGGAATTGTCTGCTTGTTATTCTTGGCAGCCATAGACTGGGTCAAAACTGTAAAAGCAGCCCTGAATTCTACATGGGAGACATGTTTGTTCAAAAGTTCTTCCTGAATAGGTGGCGATGTGGGCTGGTTCCCATTCCTCATTCCATTATTCCTTCTGGGAAGCATTTTTTGTAAATGGATAAAAGACAAGTTATAAGAGGAAATTCAATAGAGCCCACACTCCATTGCACAACATGAATACTAAAAAGGGGGAAACTTTTCTTAAATATCTTGTGGCCTCTCGCTAATAAGTATGGCGCATTTCACACCCATGAAAAAACCTTTAATTGACATGAATTTTATACACCCTAGGATCCTTTAAACTTTTAATTTGAGACCAAGTTTGTCATGGCCTGAGACAACCCCCTACTCACAACACGGTGGTTAGAGTCACAAGTGACCCCAAGCTAACCCATGGTCTGGTACCTACTATAACCAATGAAGATAATAATGACATAATATGCTATGCAGAAGCTAAACTAAGGAAAAATAAAATGATATAATATGGAAAAAATTACCTGATGTGGCTGAACATCTGATAAAACTAAAATCAAGTCTAACTATCTAAAAGCCTCTAAACATGGGGAGTTTATGGGACAAACCCCAACTAGCTCTGACTGATAGAAATAAAAGAAGTATAGAAAGTAACTATAGGTAACTTGTCCTCAAAGGATAAGAACTCACCACGACTGCTGCTGAGCTTGCAGGAATGAACTACGTGCAATTTGGGAAGCGAGTGTCCAAACCTATATTGTGAATCAATATAGCGCAAAAGAGAGTATGCAGTCAGTACTTTGAATATACTGATATGCGAGATAAGGACTAGATGATGTGTATATATGTAGTAGTACTTAATATTAATCCATGAACATGTAAATTGAATGCAAGACCAAGTAGGGCATGTACTGAAATAATCTATAAAACTGATCAACTAAATAACTAACTGACTAGAAACTTGGTCATATAATCCTAAACTAATATATCCTAAATACTGAATTGAGATTATAGGAGCTAACTATAACTGACATGACCCACTGATAGGAGAACAACCAGTAACCCTAATTAGAAGGGTATTGGTACCTTTCTAGGGGTACTAACACTACCTTGCATGGATCTATGAATCTAATGTCTCAAAGGATGAGGTTGTCATACCTCTACTGATGGGGGAACCCTCAAAATCTATGGTGGCTCCATAGGTCTTGAACTTAGGTACTGCTACAAATGACTCATGCCTAACTGATGGGAGAGCCTTTATCCCAACATTCATTCGATGCTAAATATTACTCCCAACTGAATGATATTGATAATGATATTTGCTTAACATAATTCAAAACCGATAATGCTCAACATGAAAATGCTATAAACTTCATGGTATAAAATTATATATATATATATATAACTTGAAATTATGAAAACTACAACATAATGATCATCTAAGTATTGGCTGTTCATAACCCACAAACATAGAAAATAATATAGTTAAGTATACTTATTTCAATCTAATAATATAATAGAATATTTCATGACTTAAACTCAAGAATCCAACAATTTCATTAATATAACAAACTATCATGATTAGAGTACGGAATAATACATAAAGTTATGGGGAAACTTGAATTTCATGGTTGATTTCAAGAATTACATGGAGGAATCATAGAATTTATACTTTTCATGGAACCCTAAACAAAAGAGGAATTAAACTTTAGAATTAGTGAAACTTTGGGACTCAATGGATGGAAGGGATCCACTGATGAATATCCCATATACCTGAAGTGTAAGCCTTGGTGAATTCTTGGAACTTGATCTTGGTTTTTGAGAACCCTAGTTTGCTCTTGGGGAAGAAGAGAACTGTTTCTTTTGATTTTCTTGGGCTGAAATTATAATGATTAAAGTAATTGGGGGTTTTGGGTCTTTTATACCCCTCTTTGAAATTCCTAAACAATGTGGGTTAGTCTTTAGAATAAGTGGAAAAAGACTTAAAAGTCCCTAGAAAACATACAGGAAATCTGGGTTCCTAGTCATTATGACTTACCCTATGACTCGTCATGACTGGTTATGAGTCGTAGTTTGAGTCATAGGCTGGGGTCTTTACTTCCTTGACTATAACTTACTACCCTACGACTTATTGGGATAGACTATGAGTCGTTAGGTCGAGTTATAGTCTGAGGTTGGGTCCTAGGGTGGCACATTATTGTGACTGCGAGTCCCTTTATATGACTTGTAGCCACTAATTACAGGTCATAGTAAGGAGTCATAGTCACTGGGATATAGCTGAAGGGTTCTCTGGAGTAACCTATGACTCACTTTTGATGACTCGTCCTGAGTGATAATGACCTATTACCTTGAGTCATAGCCATGGAAATATGTCATGCCCTTACGAGACTTTTTTCATAACTTTTAGCCATGACATCAGATTAAGGTGAGACTTAATGCATTGGGAAGCTAACTTAGTGGTCTACCTTTTATGGGTCTAGAGCTTTAAAAATTGTGGTATTATAAGCAGGTTAGGTGCTTAGTTGTGGGATTTAGACTTTATCTCTATATGGTTACTCAGAGTTTGGTTTTTGTAGGAAGATCTTTTCCTAAAGTTTTTGATCATGCTCAGATTATAAAGGAGATACATCATGAGGCCCCAGGGAGAATTGATAAAAGGTTGTGGTACTAGTGCATTTTTAGTAGGAGATGGAGTGTCTCACGATTAAAAGGCAATGGTTTGTAGAGTAGGTATTCTCTATGCCAGTTTTATCAACATTAGGGTTATCCAATAGGTGACTTCATGTTGTAATTTAGGTTACCGATGGAGATGGGTCTAGTTATAATGATCATCCCGAAAAGATTAGTGGTCAACCTTCAAGGGTTTTATCTTCTATGTATTCTATCTGAGGTGGTTATATTGGGTCAATCGAATCTTATGGGTTCAGTACAGTGTCTGGGGTATGTTATGCTTGTAGGGCCTTCATCTATTTCTCTAGAGAGTATCCCAGTCATAGAGTGATGGTTCCTATATCTTAGAGTGTTCGTTCGATTAGGGTAGTACTGCCTCTAGATAGAGATGGTATGCATAGTAATCAGAGTGGTTCTAGGGTGCTCTTGGACGTCCTCAGGAAGGTAGGATAGGAGATTATTATGTCACCCAGCCATGTGGCAGGCGTCGTCAATTGTATGTCGTATCTTCTAGACCCAAGTTAGAGTCTTCGAATGTTGTTATTATAGGTATGATTTTTGTGTGTCATCAAACAACTTTTACTTTATTTAATCTGGGATCCTTATATTCTTATATATCTTCTTATTATGCCCTGCGGTTAGAGCAATCTTGGGATTCTTCATCTATGCCATTATGTGTATCAACTCTCATGGGTGGTTTTTAGTCGTGGATAATGTTTATAAATCATGTATTCTTACTATTCGAGAGTTTGATACTCAAGTTAATCTTATTGTGTTAGATATGTTAGATTTTAATGTGATTCTGGGCATGGACTAGTTATCCCCCTATTATGTGGTCATGAACTATTATATCAAGACTTTTACCTTCACCATGCCCGGCATACCCCCGGTTGTGTGGCAAGGATCTATTAGTCGAAAACCAATGGGGATTACTACTTATGTTTGGGCTAAGAGACTTATATCAAGTGGTTTCTAGTAATATCTCACTGTAATTCATGATGTTAGTATGAATAGTCCCTTTCTTGACTCAATTCCTATAGTCCATAGTTCCTTGATGTGTTTCCTACTAATCTACCTGATCTTCCTACTAATTCTAATATTTTGTTTATTATTGATCTTGAGATGGGCACTTCCATATAGATCTTGCCGAGCTTAAGGATATAAATTCTAATCTTTAGGATCTTTTGGGTAAGGCTTTCATTAGACAAAATATATCACCTTGGGGTGATCCTATCTTATTCATAAATACTAAGTATGATTATTTGCATATGTGTACTGTCTACAGACAATTTAATAGGGTGATGGTGAAGAATTGGTATCCTATGCTTCAAATGAATGATTTATTTAGCAAGCTTCAGGGAGCAAAGGTGTTCTCTAAGATTGACTTGAGGTTCGATTATCATCAGTTGAGGATTCATCTTGAGGACATCCCAAAGATAACCTTCAGGATTTGTTATAGCCATTATGAGTACCTAGTGATGTCTTTTGGGTTGACTAATGCCCTAGTCGCATTTATGGATTTAATGAACCGCATGTTCAGGCCTTATTTAGATTCTCTTGTGATTGTGTTCATTGATGGTATTCTTATGTATTCGAGGAGTAGACAAGAGCATATGCAGCATTTAAGGATTATGATCCAAACCTTCAGAGGCTATAAGCTTTTTGCCAAATTCTCAAAGTGTAAGTTCTTGATTGAGTCAGTGACATCCCTAGGACATGTTATGTCTAAGTATGGGATTATGAAGGACCCAACAAAGATTGAGGCTATTTGAGGGGTCAGGCCTATATCTCCATCTGATGTCAAAAGCTTTATTGGTTTGGCTGGTTACTACAAGTGATTGATTAAGGGTTTCACTACTATTATAGCACCGATGACTAGATTGATATGGAAAAAGGTCCTTTTCTAGTGGTCTAAAGAGTATGAATTGAGCTTTGAGAAGCTAAAGATAGATCTTACTTCATCTCCTCTTTTGACTCTTCCTATTGAGGGTAAAGGATTCACCGTGTATTATGACATATTAGGTGTTGATTTAAGTTATGTGTTGATACAACATCGCTAAGTTATTACTAATGCATTGATGCAGTTGAAGGTGCACAAGTGTAATACCCCACTCATGATTTGGAGTTAGCAGTAGTAGTTTTTGTGCTTAAAATTTGGAGGCATTATATTTATGGCGTACATTGTGAGATTTTCATTGATTATCATAGTCTTCTACATCTTATAACCTAGAGAGAGCTTAATTCTAGGCAATGTAGATGGATAGTGTTGCTTAAGTATTATGACATCTTTATTTTGTACCATTCGGGTAAGGCAAACATGATAGCAGATGCCTTGGGTCGAAAGGAAATTAGTATGTCTAGATTGGCCTTTATCTTAGTTTATCAAAGGTCATAGGCATTGGACATCCAGTCCTTAGCCAACTTGATAGTGCAACTTGATATTTCAGACCTCAGGAGGATTCTTACTAGTGTTTAGGCAAGGTCTACCTTATTTGAGTAAATTCAAAGTTGTTAGTTTGAGGAAATGAGACTTTACATCATCCGTGATCAGGTGTTGAGTGGTGAACCTAGGAGTACTACCAAAGACTCCGAGGATATTCTAAGGTATGATGGACGCCTTTATGTTATGAGGGTTGGAGATTTGATTTAATTCATATTAGGTGATTCTAATATCTCTAGATATTTTATTCCCCCTGTTACAGCTAAGATGTATAGAGATATGAGGTAACATTATTGGTGGAGTGGCATGAAAAGAGATATAGTGGACTTTGTAGCTTTTTGCCTATGTTGTCAGCAGGTGAAGGACAAGCATTAGAGACCTAGTGGCTTGAATCAAAAATTTTCTCATTCCCAATTGGAAGTAGGAGCTGATCACCATAGAATTTGTTAGTAGACCAAATTAGCATATTTCATTCCTATTCAGATGTGCTTCAGTTTTGAGAGGTTATCCTGTATCTATGTTTATGAGATAGTTCATCTGTATAGAGTCCCTATACTATAATTTCATACCGAGGTTCGGTATTTATTTCTAGATTTTAGAGAGATTTTCAGAAGGAGTTGGGTACGTAGGTGGATCTTTGTACTGCTTTTCAACCTTAGACTGATGGGTAGTCAGAGCAAACTACTCAGCCTCTCGAGGATATACTTTGAGCCTGTATCATGGATTGATAAGGTCAGTGGGAGAAAAACCTATCTTTAGCATAGTTTGCATATAATAATAGCTACCACTAGAGTATTGAGATGTAACCATTTGAGGCATAATATGGTCGACATTGTCAATCTTTGATTGGATGGTTTTAAACCTCAAATATTAGTCATCGTGGAATTGATTTGATTTAAGAGTCGCTGGAAAGAGTTAGGGTGATTCAGAATAGGTTGAGGGTATTTCAAAGTAAGCAGAAGGATTATCCATACTGTAGACTTTGTCCCTAGAGATCTAGAGTCCGTGATCGGGTATTACTTTGAGTATAGGTCATGAAGGGTGTGATGATATTAAGGAGGAAAGGCAAGCTCATCCCCAAATATATTGGATCTTTTGAGATCCTTCACACAGTTGGAGAGGTGCCATATGAGTTAGTACCCTTAGATTTTCTATTTTTCATCTAGTTTTCCATGTTTCTATGTTACGATGGTATATTTTCGATGAATCTTATGTTCTTTGGTGGGACTCGATTCAGTTGGATAAGGGATTAACCTTAGTGGAGGAGCTAGTGTTCATATTAGCTAGAGATTTTATGCGGTTGCACATTAGAGAGATTCAGTGGTTAAGGTTCAGTGGAGACAACGTCCAGTAGAGGAGGCTACTTGGGAGATCGAGAGCGGATGAAGGCCTATTATCCTCAGCTGTTTGAGACTTTAGTTACATCCTAACTCTTTACTTTTATGGATGAAAGTTCTTTTAGTAGAGATATTGTAATGACTCTCCCGGTTACTTTTTGTAATTTCACGTATTTTTATCATTTATAGCTTTCCTATAGATGCACTAAGTTATTTATGACTTGCTGACGTTGACAGTTTAGTTACCGGGTAGTTCATTTAGTTTTTAGAGAAAATTTTCTATTTTCAAGTCTTCGCTAGTAAGAATTGGCTATTAAGTGAAACCTTCAACTTAATGACCTCGTGTAACACCCCACATTTTTAGCTAGAAATTGAATCATCGTTCTACGTGTGTAAGCTCTAATTACATTTTTTATGTTTAGATTCATGTGTCATGATCTCTCACCTAGTATATGAAGTGATTATGAGGTGAAAAATATTCATAGAAATGGCCTAAAGTAAAGTTGAGCTAAGAATTTCTCATTCATCAAAAATTGAATATTAGATTCAACAAGGGTCTACTTGGAATGTGTTTAACTTTTGATACACATAGAATTTTGCAGCACAAGACCGACCAAATTGTAGATAATTTAAGTAGCTTTCCAACGATACCATTTTCGCCAAAATCCGATAACCGAGCAAAAAGTTATGGCATTTTCCGTATGAGGCAGTAATCGACGCGATCATGATGTATCGCGTCGACACGAAACCAGACGCGAATCCAAGGCCGTTTTATGCATTATTTCAGTTTCTAATGGGTCTAGGGGCACCGTGGTCATTTCCCCTCACCCAAAATCCATCTATAAAATAGAATTTCTGCCCAAGAAGCTAAAATTTCTTATTTACACTTTTCCTCTCAAAATCAAAAACCCTAACTCCTCCCCTAAAGATTTAAGAACTCATTCTCCAAAGATCAAGAATTCAAGCCTTTAAGTTTAAGATTTCCAAGAAACGGATCAAGATCTAGGTTTTGTCCTTCAACCTACGTAATCTAAGGTACGTTGGGTTTTTCTAAAACTACTTGGGCATAAGAAAATTATTCAACAACATTTAAATATGGTGAAATCATGAATTTCGAAGGGGTTTTAGAATTTGTATTATAATGTTCCTTTATGAATGTTTTAATGGCATGATTGTTTTGGCCTTGAGGCCTTTTCCCCCAATTGAATTGTACTCGTATGTATATGTATGTATGAAAAATGGGTTTGAATATTTAATTGAGAGCATGAATCATATAGAATCCATCTCTTGTAATGATTTTTCCCATTTTTCATATGATATGGATTGTTTCGAATGGATCTTGAAAAGCATGATACTAATGTCTTGATTAATGTTATAACTTGAATATGATTTTGAATTAAAAAGAGAGGGTTGTTCATGTTGATAAATGTTGAATATATATATAACAAAAGAGTTGCATGGTTTGACAAAAGAATACATGACCACCACATGTTTGATAAAAGAATGAGAATCTTTGCATAGTTTTGACTTGTATTTTGAAACATGAAATCTCTTATACTATTTGTATGTTTGGCTGGTCTTAATTGTGTTTTAATGAAAGAATCATTCATGATACATTATGGCTCATAAATATGACTTGCAAGTCTTGGTATGATGACACCAACTCAGATAATGCCATGGTAATTCAGAACAGAAGAGAATGTATGTTTGTAATCAGATTTTTAGATTTTGAAACTTAGAATGATGCATGTTTAGAAATGGTTAAAAATGGGCATAAAGATATGTTAGGTGGTTCCCCGAAGAAGGAACAAGTTCAGACTACTTATTGCCTGAAATCGTATTTTGCCGATACGGGTTAGTTAATTTCCTAGAGGGATTTTACGCTGGCCTAGAGCCCTGTGGCATATAAGACTCAAACACTCCAACCCTTGCGGCAAACTTGAGTTGGGGGCTTCCCCGCCAAGTCAATGGCGGACTCCATATAGCCCATGGAATATCAGACTAGTAGGGGAGTGGCACCTAACTCAGAAGTAATACAAAGATTAGAAACTACATTGACTAGAATGTTTTATGATTAACAAAGAAGTGCCCATGTGTTTTGAACCATATCATGCATGATGTTTTACGACCTACTCTCTACTATTTTATTTATATAAAAGTATTATTTTTTTACTCTGCGCACCAGCACATCTGTATTGACCCCCTATATTTAAGGATTCTGAGACATAGTCCTGGGTCTCGTTAAGCAGTAGATTGACTTGTCAGAAGTTGCAATTGGTTAGCCTTCTCTAATCAGGAAGGTCGAATTTTCAGATTTCACTGTTTCTTTCTTTTATGGTCTACTGGGGGCCTGTCCCAGTTTTATTTCAGACTTAAGATGGTTATTGTAATGTTAGAGATTTCGCAGACGGTTGTCACATGTTTAGACTATTCAGAATTTCCCTTTTTAAATTGTTCAAGTTTATGAGATTGACCATGGTTCCATCTTGTATTGTTTTTTGCAAATTTTCTTATATTATATGAATATTGTGCATGATTACCAGATTTAGAAAAGCGCTCGGCCCTACTTAGTTCGAGATGCTCATTATGGCTAGGGCCCCAGCTCGAGTTGTGACAAACTTGGTATCAGAGCATGGTTCATGGTCCCAGGGTGTCTGCGAAATCATGTCTAGTAGAGTCTTACTTATGGGTGTGTTGTGCACCACACTAATAATTAGGAGGCTATCGCGCATATAGGAGTTGTTTCCCATTCTTTCATACTCTAGTTTGTTCTATAGAGTCATCCATAAGAAAGTTATCTAAGTTCATTCCTCATTCTAATTTTATGGGTCATGCCTCATTGTCGAGGCGATACAATTCTAAGAGTCTAGCTCCCCCAACGATGTGGTTCTCTCTGATTGAGTTATCCATAAAGTTATGGATTTTGCAAAAGGACTTGAGAGGAGTCCATGAGTGCTTTAAAGTGTTTTTATTTAAACTTATACCCCCATCTACATCAGTCGTGCGGTTGAGCCTGAGGTATGGAGTGTATCCAATCTTCTTTACTAAAATTCTTATTGGGGATGTGATGTATAAGACTAATGATGTGAATTAAAATATTGGAATTGTATTTCCGCCCGAGTAGTAGTGTATGTTAAAGTGTCATGGCCTATTAGTAGTGAGATGATATGTAGTCACAAAGTTAGCAGTCAGTAAGGGTGACATTTGCGTAGATAAATAGTTTTAGTTGTATAATCATAGATTGAGGAGTGGTTGTCATTGTATAGTGATAGACTAATGTGGTATAATGATAGACTAATGTGCGAAAATAATTGTAGATTGTATGGTAGTTTGTGAAGGAAGATATAGGATATAATTATTGTTTATTCAGAATAGGGAAGGATCACAGAATGGATGGTTATTGTGGTTGTAAAAATCATCTATAGGCTTTGAATGGAAAGGGGTAGATTAGTTAATAAGCTGTAAGTAGAGACTCATTAGTGTTTATTAAATTTTGAAGATCATTGTGATGTACGATTAGGTAAGTAAGTATGATGTGAGAAACTGGAATATGTTGATAAGATTGAAATGGGTTATATTTCAAGATTACAATCGACTAATCCAATAATGTAACTTTACCCCCTTTGATGGTCTTTTTCTTTAAGTAGTAGTAAACTAGTACTATGTGAGAATGTAGGTAGTGGAATTTGAGGTGTAGTAGTAATGTCATGGAGGGGATGTGATGGTAGGTAGTAGCTAGGCGAAATATAGTATTTTGGGTTGGTTTTCCAATTTGATGGACTAGTATAGCATGTGGCATGCTTCGTTGGTGGTACATGATTGATGCAAGACTATAGACTTGAACTTGAGGTGTGAAGTGTGGTGGCAAGAATAATAACTTAAGATTAATGATGCATGTTTTGTGGAGTAATTAGCAGGTTTGATATGATGTGAAAAATAGCCTAGATTGATGATTTATTAAAGTTTAAGTGGTAATCGTGAGGTATATATGTACATGAGAACTAGTGTTAAAACAATGAATTATGGTTGAATTGTTAAGTAGATAAGAATGCGAGTATATATGAATAAGTTGACCTTAGGTAGCAGGTTGTTAGAAAAAGTTTTATGTGTATAAGTGTTTTGTGTACCTAGATTTAGTTCTTGAATTTTGTAGTATGGAGAAATCTGGGAAGTTGTTGTATGGCGTTCTTTAGAGTTGAATTGAGGAAAATTAGGTAGGCAATGTGAACCTTGGGTATGGTTTTACAAATTTTTGTTAAGTTGCAAGTTATATGATTTTAGGGGTAATGCAAGTATTCTAAGGAATTGAAGTTAGAGCGTTAAGTATTTAGTAGCGTGGGTGTCTATGCCCATGAAAATGTTAGTTGTAAGTTGATGACTTTGGGGGTTAGGAGAAATTACGATTAGTGTCCCTGGAGGGGGTGTCTTAGAAAGTATTTTGTATCTTTATATTTTTATTAAGTGGAGTTTGTGTTCATATGTATATTGATACCCCACTTTGTGATAGGGAGTGTGGATGTATAGGCTCATGAGAGTGGGAATTGTAGAGTGATAGCTATAGAGGTTAGTGAAAGTTAAGAGTAGCATTTTTTTGAAAGCAACGCCTTCCGAGTATAGTACATTCATCAGGGAGAGTTTAGAGTTGAAATTTATGGTGATGTCTCATTTGCATTGAGGCTGTGACTACAGATTTTTGATATGAGGTTATGTCTGCAAGTCTTGGGGTGTGACTTTGATCTAAGGGAGAGATAGGGAATTAAGTGAGTTCTCGAATATTCCCAGTGTGGCAAATTGCGGGAAGAAACTATGATGAACCTAATTCTACTCAAGCATAATCCTTCTACTTCAATTTAGGAGAGTATCATGCTAATGTCTTACATTATCTGTTTAATTCATGTCTATGGTTCGAGTTCCGTATGAACTTAGGTTTATGATCTGACCTCCAAACTAGAAGCAATTATATCTCTCAGTAATCCAGTCTTTCATGTATTTGGGCCATATGTTATGTTGTTTGTGATCCATGAAAATCTATGCCTCTCTGCATGATTGGTCCTAAGAAAATATGTTTCTGTATGTCACCGATTTATCCTATGTCGGGTTTAGCCAGAGTGTTAAATTTTATGTATACTTATGGAAAAATCTCAGTTCCTTAAATATGGAGTGATCTCTTCAAGCGGAACTCTTTGTCTTAGTTGTAATGTAACACCCCATAGCATTCTCTACTCAATACCACTCTTGGTTGCATGTATGGAGAGCTGAAATTATTTCTAAGTATTAGAAACTTAGCCATATTTTGAGCTCTTAACTTTCGTGATTTTCAAATTGATCTTTTTGACCCCGAGACGTAGATTTTTGAGTTGATACATGTTCATGAGACTAAAGAGGTTGTTCCGGGAATGTTTTGGATTCTTCAGACCATGTTTGAGATGCGTTGAGTGAGCAAACTAGTGGCTTGATGCGACATCGACACAGTTGGCCAAACTAATATCTTGACTCAATCTCGACGAGTCACATCGCCAAACGCATTGGGTGCCCAGTTTGTCTTACTGATTTCCGAGTCTAGGAGGGTAATTCAGTATCTTTCCCTCATCTTATCTTGATATATGCCCCAATGTTTCTCACTATACTCTATCCTAAGAATTCATGCAGTATTGTGTCTTCCGAACGACTCTTTACTTATGATCCAGAGACTTGTTATATGGAGCACTTCGTGTTTATTCTATCGTATCTTCATTTTATGTCCCTCCTTGAGTAGTGGAATAAGTATAAGTTATGGTCTAACAATGTTACTTTCATTCATGACATTCATGCTCGGGTCCCTTAATGACCCTCCGTATGATAGTATGATGGTGGATGTGGAAGCGTGGTGATGCGTTAGATATGAGAGTAGATGTTCTTGAAGGTGAAAAAAAATTGATGTAAATTCTCATGCTAAGGTTATATGTGAAAGGAAAAGAAGGGAGATAAACTTTTGTTATGTTAAATAGCTAAGAAGGGGAAGGACTTTTATTATGAGAAATAGTTGGGAATGAGATATGTGGCGAAAATCTTTGTGAATGTAATTGAATTTGCTAGTCTTAGTGGGGGAAATCCATGAATTGGGTGTAGTAATGATAGGCTTGAATGTTGTGATTGATGAAAACTCAACCCATGTACTATGTGGTTAGTATTCCTTGAATTAAAATCTGAGAGTGTTTGACGATGGTGATAAGGTGAGGCAATGTTCTTAATGGGGTGTAAAGTATAGGGTCCTATAGTTTAAGTTATCACCTTTTAACTCCGAGTTAGGCTTCAACATAGTAATACTAAGTAGTAGGACTCAAATTCTTATGGCTAGATGGGTGATTGGAGAATTGTAAGTTGGCGAGTGTGAAGTATGCTATTTATTATTTGGGTTGTAGGTGATTAGTGCATCTAAGTTTAAGTCTATTTGGCGGTACTTTGTAAGGTAGAGAATACTTCTAATCCTATCTTTCGTGAAATCTTATTTCATTATTAGTACCAATATCAATCAATCTATTATCATCAAATAAACCCCTTCCTTGTGTTCTGATGATTATAATTCATATAACTCATGTGTCATGATCTCTCTCCTAGTATATGAAGTGATTATGAGGTGAAAAATGTTCATAGAAATGGCCTAAAGCAAAGTTAAGCTAAGAATCTCTCATTCATCAAAAATTGGATATTAGATTCTACAAGGGTCTACTTGGAATGTGTATAACTTTTGATACACATAGAATTTTCCAGCTCAATACCCACCAAATTGTATATAATTTAAGTAGATTTCCAACAATACCAATTTTACCAAAATTTGATAACCGAGCAAAAAGTTAAGGTATTTTCTGTGTGAGGCAGTAGGCCAATGCAATCATGATGTGTCGCGTCGAGATTGCATCAACAAGAAACCAGACACAAATCTAAGGCTATTTTACGCATTATTTCAGTTTCTAATGGGTCTAGGGGCACCGTGGCCATTTCACCTCACCCAAAATCTGTCTATGACATAGAATTTCTGCCCCAAGAAGCCAAAATTGCATATTTTCACTTTTTCCCTCAAAATAAAAAACCCTAAATCCTCCCTCAAAGATTCAAGAACTCATTCCCCAAAGATCTAGAAGTCAACCCATTAAGTTCAAGATTTCCCAGAAATAGTTCAATATCTAGGTTCTATCCTTCAACCTAAGTAATCTAAGGTACGTGGGGTTTTCCTAAAACTACTTGGACATAATAAAATTGTTCAACAACATTTAAATATGGTGAAATCATGAATTTCGAAGGGATTTTAGAATTTTTACCATAATGTTGCCTTATGAATGTTTTAATGGCACTATTGTTTTGGCCTTGAGGCCTTTTCCCCAAATTAAATTTTACTCGTATGTATATGTATGTATGAAAATTGGGTTTGAATATTTAATTGAGAGAATGAATCATATAGAATCCTTCTCTTGTTATGATTTTTCTCATTTTTCATATGATATGGATTGTTTTGAATGCATCTTGAAAAGCATGATACGAGTGTCTTGATTAATGTTATAACTTGAATATGATTTTGAATTCAAAAGAGAGGGTTGTTCGTATTGATAAATGTTGAATATATATATATAATGAAAGAGTTGCATAGTTTGTCAAAAAAATATATGACCACTGCATGTTTGATGAAAGAATGAGAATCTTTGCATAGTTTTGACTTGTGTTTCAGAATAAGAAATCTCTTACACTATTTGCATGTTTGGGTGGTCTGAATTGTATTTTAATGAAATAATTATGAATGATACATTATGGCTCAGAAATATGACTTGCAAGTCTTGGTGTGATGACACCAACTCAGATAATGCCATGGTAATTCAGAACAGAACAGAATTCATGTTTGCAATCAGATTTTTAGATTTTGAAACTTAGAATGATGCATGTTTAGAAATGGTTAAAAATGGGTATAAACAGATCTTAGGTGATTCCCCGGAGAAGGCAGGAGTTTAGACTACTTATTGCCCAAAACCGTGTTTTGCCAATACGGGTTATTTAATCCCCTAGAGGGATTTTACGCTGGCCTAGAGACCTGTGGCGTATCAAACTCAGACACTCTAACCCTTGTGGAAAACTTGGGTTGGGGGCTTCCCCGCCGAGTCAATGGTGGATTCCATATAGCCTATGGAATATCAGACTAGTAGGGGAGTGTCACCTAACTCAGAAGTAATACAAAGATCAAAAACTACATTGACTAGAATGTTTTATGATTAACAAAGAAGTCCCCATGTTTTTTGAACCATATCATGCATGATGTTTTACGACCTACTCTAAACTATTTTATTTATATAAAAGAATTATTTTGGATTGATCTACGTACCAGCACATCTGTATTGACCCCCCTATATTTTAAGATTCTGAGAAATAGTCCTGGGGTCCCGTTAAGCAGTAGATTGACTTGTCAGAAGTTGCAGTTGGTGAACCTTCTCTAATCTGGAAGGCCGAATTTTCAGATTTCATTGTTTTTTTGTTTTATCATCTACTGGGGGCCTTGTCCCAGTTTTGTTTCAGACTTAAGATGGTTATTGTAATGTTAGAGATTTTGCAGACGGTTGTCAGATGTTTAGAATATTCAGAATTTCTCTTTTTAAATTGTTCAAGTTTATGAGATTGACCATGGTTCCGTCTTGTATTGTTTTCTGCAAATTTTCTTATATTATATGAATATTGTGCATGATTATCAGATTTAGAAGAGAGCCTGGGACATCATGATTCAGGATGCTAGTTACGGCTAGGGCCCCGGCTCGGGTCGTGACACCTTGTATGCCAATTCTAACAGTTCTATCAACTTTTGAGTATTGATTTTTGGCTAGAGGGACCTTTGGTTTAGGTCCCAAGGCACCCAGACTCAATTTGTGCTATTGGCTGGAAATTAATAAAAATGACCCTTAGATGTAGGGCCTACTTTTGGTCTAAATAACCTCAGATGGAAATTTTAACTGCGCCATTAAGTCTAAAATGTTTAATTTGATGGGGTATCATTGTTCATTTGTGTCTATGGGATTTTTAATAAATCTCGAAGAGTCAGTGAAGATTTAGAAATTCGATTAGCGCACTCAGCTAGTGCATCCACCAGTCGCTTAAGTGGACTGTCTTTTCCAGTTGTAGGTTGCTAAAGCTAAGCCTAGTCCTCTTAAGCGGCTACTGGTCTGCTTAAGAGAAGGGTGCAGGTCAGCGACATACCACTTAAGCAACTAAGTGTCTGCTTAAGCGGCACTTAGGAGGCATTAAATCCTCCACCTACCCAATTTTTGTAATGACTTCAGTTTTGGTTATTTTTATGAGTTATTCAATTCTCTATGATGTAACCATTTTATCTCTCCCTGTGGTTGCTTTGTGATATTTTTAGGGTGTAGGGATGATTGGCACAGTTCCCAATGTATTTCAGTGTGATTTATGCAAGTTTGTGACTTTTGGTGGATAAAAAGTCTTTATATTTGACTTTTGTCAAAATTTATTGTTCTGTCTTTCACATGGTAAAATATACTGAGCTAGCACATTTGGAATGTCGATTTCAGGTTTGTACCATGATTGGTGTGGTTTTACGGCTTTTATATCTTATTTTGATCCTTGGCTAGAAAATTATGTAAATAGGGCCCTAGGGGTAAATTTTGTGGTAATGACCTTTTTTCATAAATTTAATGATTCCATTGGATTTGGAATGTGTTTTACAATTAAATTTCAATATTGGACTATGTTCATAGAGTTTTGAATGAGTTTCAGGGGTCAAAAATAAGTTTTGAAGGTTGTTGGTACTGGTGTAAGCGCTAAAGCGGTTGGTCGACCGCTTTAGTGACTTTGAACATTTTACCAGGTGCTTTAGTGGCCAAAGTATCATTTTAGTGGCCATTGCTGATGGTTATTGACCCTATTTCATATTTTTGACATTTTTGGAGGTAGGAAACTTTAGTTTTGACTATTTTTGATGCATTTTTATCTTATAATCATTGTCAATCAATTTATAACTCCATTTTTCAATTACAAAGAACTTCTATTTTATTTTTTATTATTTAACCCAAGTTGAGAATTAAAACCTCATTTTCACAATTAGTGGGTCTTGGGGCTCGGATTTGGACGATTCCAAAAGGGTTTTCGAGGTTTCTTCCATGGATAAGTTTCCAATATTATAATTATCATTTTTCCTCTCGATTTTATCTTCAAAAGAACTTTAAATTCTTGATTTCAAAACAAATTCCAGGGGTTTTTTGCCAATAAAGCTTGAAAATGGGTTTTCTTTGATTTGAATCTTGTTTTTAATTCATTTTCGCATGTATACTCCTATGAGTGTGGGGAACATGTTCCTAAAATAGAATTATGATTTTACCCTTCTTTTTCAAAAACCAATTTTGGGGGTTAGTTTTGATTCCTAACTAAAATTGAACAATATGGGTATCATTGGCTTTCTTTTAACGTGTTGCTTCTATATTTGTATGTTTTAGATCATTTTAATCCCATTCTTGAGGAAAAGGTTCCATATTGAAGTCTTTTGAAATCGGTTTTCTTCATTCGAGGTGGGTTATGGCTTAACTTTCTTCAGGCTGGGTTGGGTAGATACTATAAGTATAAAAACATGTTATGGGTGTGGCAACTAATGATGGAAATGGCTTTATTATTATTTTGTGCCTGTATGGGTGCCTATGTTGTTGTTATTTGATGATTTTGAGACTTATTTATTGTGTATGGACGTGTTGGGTCTTATGTGATGTTATTAGCCTGGTAATTATATAATTGGTTATTTTCTTAGTGAAAATCTCTAAAATGATATTTATGTGATATCAAATGGCATATATTTGGTATATCTTACTCTATTGGTTTATGGACAATATGTGGTTTATGGATGGTTGACATATTGAGTGGATTTTTGCTTATATGATTGGTATATTGGTTGGTTTACATCCTCATATCATACACATTCATAAAACATAGGTGCCATTGTGGAAATACTAGCTTTCTTGACAAAAATGTGATATCTTTAGATACCCTCTGCCGATGTATGTTCTGGAGAGGAGTTATGAATATTGGATTTGTATAGGTTATTTGATTGTATATGGGTTGATGAATCCCCCATGGTTGTAGTTGACCTCATGCATCATATGATCATTATCATCATCATCATCATCATCATCATCTTCATTTCATTCCATTTATTATGCATATTCTATGTTGCATTTTCATTCTTGACTTGATATCTATCTATTTGTGTTTCTTTCTCATGCTTGTATTTGATATATGTCTATATTATAGAAATGTTAGTTGAGATGGTGTGGGCTACCATTTGGGACATTTGTTGATTGCAGGTGACATGCCTATAGTTTGTATTTTATATGCATTATTTTCTAGTTTGCTCAGTCGGCCTATGATACCTACTGAGTACAAGTGGGCCGTACTCATCCCTACTGCGCCTTTTCAGTACAGATCCAGGTACGAGTGCACTGTTTGGTAGCTTATTTGGGCGGTATTTAGAGTATTTTTAAGGTAGCGGTCGGTCTATGCTTCCAGAGGTTATCTACTCTTGTATATTTTAACATCGAGATGTACTTTGTTTGTTCTTACACTGTGACACCTGAATTTGAGCTGATTTATGGTATTGTTTTTATGTGTTTTCCACTATTATTGTTATTGTGTGGTTCGGCTTCATTCTAGAAGCCTTGCCTTGAGATTTGGTGTTGATTTCTCATTTCATATCAGTAGGGGTGATAAGTTTACTTGTAAAGATTTGCCGCGGTAAGAGCCATCATGAACCTTTTTGTTTGGGTCATGGCAAATTGGTATCAAAGCAACCAGGTTCATTGGTCTCATCAATGTAAGAAAAGGATGTCTAGTAGAGTCCGTGGATTGGTACGTAGACATCCGTATGTATCTTCAAGAGTCTATAAGATGACTTTAGGAGACTTCCCTTTTTTCCTTATCATGTGAATCTTTCATACCAGGTGATCTAAATCGTATTTCACTTTTTTTGTGTGCTAATGGTGAGGACTAGTGATATACTATAGAAATAAAGCACTTTTGACGCTTAAAACAAGGAAAATATGCTAGTTTCTTAGGTTGTTTTGATAGATATGATGCGTTTTGGGTATGTTTTGTAGGAAACTAGGTTTTGGATGCTAAGTTCATGAAAAAAATGAAAAATGGTGTTTTTGGCTACTTATTTGATTAATTATGAGTGTTCGTGACACTTGCCGGATTGTTCGTGACCAAAGCATATGATGAAAGTTGAAGATTTGAAGCTTGGTGGCAAGTGTTGGAAGGCCAGGCACTTACCTAAGTCTATATGTGGATCACGTGTAGCACATCTGTTCTGCATATGACTAAGGTGAGTACTGAAAGGGAAGATCTCGAGAGTAAAAAAGCTAAAAAATAACTTTTGGTACTTACCTATGTCAACATGTGGACCACCTGTGGGTAAGGTAAGTGCCAAAAGTCCAAAATCCAGAGAGCATAGTTACAGATTTTTTTGTTTTGGCACATGTAGATGTCTACATGCTCGCAGCCTCAGGACGCATATGGCACATACACCCAAGGCCGGGCCGCATGTGGACACCACATGTGGCCAACAACCCTTTTTTTTTTGTCCACGTTTTTATTTTAAGGTTTCCTCAAGTACTATAAATACCCCTTATGTGCTTTTAGTAGAAGTTACACACTCTTGATACTTATAAATATATTTTGATTTCGAGATTTGTTTTAGGTCTTGGAATTCTCGTATATTTATTTTTCTTGATTAATTTAGTTATGGTTTTTGGTTCTTACTAATGATTATTGTGATTTCATCTTATGCTTTCAATCATGAAAGTTGTTGATTACTTCACAAGCATGAGTGACTAAAAGCCCTTAGCTACGGTTGTGGAAACCTTGATGGATTTACGAAGTAGGGGATGTGCTATTGTTGTTTTGAACCGATACCCATGCATGCATTGTATTATCTTCACTTTAATAGTTATCTTAGCGGTTACAAATGTTAGGATCCCACCTAGATTATTACTTCTCACTCCAAAAGAGGAGTAGTGACTAGGAAAAGATAATTACAACATTAATTTGGAATTTAGTTGTCGATCACGCTACTAGGTATTATCTTAGTGAGATGGTTATCTTTCATATAATAACTAGAGACTCAAAAGGTAATAGTTAACTGGGATCAAGATAAGGGTAAGTAAGACGACATCCTAGCGTTATCCTATGACTGATTACAACTGAAGTTGATATTTGCCATTTGTTCGATATTGCTACTCAAAACCCCCTATTTACTTTTCCAGTTCTGCCAGTTGATTAGAATAGTTGAGAGCCATGATTCCACGAATTCCCTCGAGATTCAACCCCAACATTCTTGGGTTACTATATTTGAAAAAGACTGCATAAGCTTCGGAGTGAAGGTGTAGCTTGGGCATTATCAAATTTTGGTGTCGTTGTCGGGGAAAACGGTGTTGATTTGTGAATTGAAGTTGTTCCAGTTTTTGGGTATTTCTTTTTATTTTTGTTCTTAGTTGGGTATATGTCATTCTATGTCTAGCACTAAAAGTAGAGGCAATCCCATACTCCCATTGAATCCAAATCCAGAGAGGATCCTAAAAACACCTAGTAGAATGACGGAACCAAAAAAATGGTATTCGTGAAAAGGTTCAGGATGATGTGCCTCCCCCTCATCCCGAAAGAGTTCAGGACATTTTTAATTAGTAGACATGGGTGCTTTTATAATAGGACACTAATAAGAGGAGGGCATCATAAGAAGTTCAACAAATAGATCGGGAGTCAGAATTAGCTGACCAGAGACAGGCAACAGACTGTCGAGCAGTACTCGGTGGAAATCAGAATAGAGGTAGAGGAGGCCATCCTCAAGTGATCCCAGCATATCGGTATATGAAGCTGTATGAGAATGATGAAGAAGATATGGGATACATTGATCCGGAAGAGACTAGATTCATTATTCCTCCTATCTTTCTCCCTGATGTCAAGTTCAATAGCTCTAGTGCTATGATCCAACTCTTATACTTGAAGGGTATGTTTGCAGGGTTGCCTACAGACGATGCAAACATGCATCTGGCTAATTTTACTGGTATCTTCACTTCATATACTATTCCTAGGGTAGATTAGGCGGCGTTTATACTGAGGTTGTTCCTCTTCTCACTTACTAGAGAAGCTTCATTATGGCTAGAAGAACTTCCAAGAGCATCTATCACTACGTGGAATGAGTTGCACAAGCAATTCTTGAACTGTTTCTTTCCTTCATCTAGGGTGGTGTAGCTCAAGAATGAGATCTATAATTTTAGGCAGCTGTAGTCATAATCTATGTACAAGGCATGGTTCAAGTTCTAGAAGAAGCTTAGCATGGTTCCCAACCATCGAATTTTAGGGCCAAGCTTGTTGGAGATATTCTATAGAGCCTTGACAATCAGTTTCAGAGCTATGTCAGACACTATCTATGGAGTAGCCTTTATGGTATTGTGATGGGAGATAGTGACACAACTCAAACCAGGGCCTAGTCATGTCGGGCATCTCAAGTCCAACCGGGATCGGAGACCACCCCCAATACCCAACCGTAACCGCCTTGTGCCCTATGTCGGATGAATTCCAAACATATAATAAGATAAAACAATAATATTTCAAAGACAATTAAACAAAGTCTATAATCATAATCCATTAACCTCAATCAAATATTCAACCGTTGCCAACCCCAATGCCAATACCAATACCAAGGTTGATACCAATACCGACACCGTCCATGCCTAAAGTTGTTTGACAAAACCTCTATCTAGAATCAATAACATTCGGTCTAGACATTCCCCCGACCATAGCAAAAACCAAACCAAACAAATAAAAAAAATAAAAGAAGTCCATAGCATGAAATGGATCCTTTCGGAGTCTGAAAGATCACCACTTCAGTATGACTCAAAGTTGTCCCCAAATCCAAGTCACTGAGCAGAACGAATGATAGTATGGCCAGTTCCTGCATCACATGGGGATACAACACCCGAAGATTGTTAGTGGAGTGAACACTAACATGTACTCGAGGATAAGATAAAATAATTCCTGTAATTCAAAACCAAAGTAAATAACCATAGAAATCACATAGATACATACATATATCTATATCTATCTCTCTCTCTCTCTCTCTCTATATATATATATAAATATATTGTGCAGGGAGAAGGAACTGGGTTTACCATGCATTTAAAACCTTAACCTTAGCTGAGTAGCTTGACCATTCTAAAACCACCCATGGGCTATATGGGTTTAGCTCCCCCTGCTAAAAGGGACCCAATGTGTGTTAGCCGCCGAACTGAGTAAATGTACCTGAGATGACCAGTATATCTCCCAAAATATAAAGTGTATCATCATTCACACGGTCACCAAGACAACCTCACATCGCCAAATATGAGTTTCCAGTGTCGGTCCCCCCGGGACCCCACCTTCCACAGCTTTGCTACTCGACCCTCCTTAATCCCATATTAAAATATTTACTCATTCCAGTCATTTACCAAGGAGTCTTTTAATTAGGTATTAACACTTGGTTTCGTCATATCAAAATTAGAGCTTGCAAGTCTATTATTTTATTCCATACCAAAGCCATTAAACCAAGTTGACTCCAAAGTTTCCAATTAAACCAAAACCATGGCCATCAAGGCCTTTCCAAACCATTTAAAACCAACCAAACCAATTTAAGTTCTATTACCATTTATGCAATGCAAAGATTTCAAGAGTAGTCAAATAATGTTACAGAACCATTCTCATTGGCATTTTAATGTACAGGTTGAGGGAACATATGTTTCAAAACCATAACAAAGTAATTTGGGGGAATCCAAGGTAACCCTAAATTGATTTACCATATCTATGCATTCCACAATGTCAAATTCATATTAAAAGCATGAAAGAGACATCATTAAACCATGAGAAACATTATTCAACCATAACCATCAAAAAAACCCAACCATTATTTCAAAACACAACAATATCATGAAATTCATACATTAAAATGCATGCTCTTTGTAAAATAAAAATGAGGGAGGAGTAACATGTCTCAGACACCAAGCAAGATGAAAAGAAACTATCCTTAAAATACTTAATTGATTATCTTAAAGAAACCCTAGCATTTTGTTTAAGGGAGAGTTTAAGAGAGATTTTAAGAGTGTTTGATTGAGAAAAATAGGTTGATAAAGCCCAAAAAGATATTTTATATCGTTGTATCAAAGGGAGTTACAAAGGGAAAATGTCTAGAATGCCCCCAACTTCAAACTGTGGAAAATATGCAGGTGGATACGAGTTGACCCTCTAACTCATTACCACATCATAAACATGGTACAACAAGTCGGCACCAGAATAAAAAATTTGACACCATATTCTTTCCAACATACGACTCCCTTTACAAACTCATCACTAGACCATACAACTAGTACCATCAAGTCGTATCCAAGGTAGAACATCAAGAGCTAGACATTGGACAATATTTGATTGGACCCTAAACCTCTTATCACAAGACCATATAACTCATATGGAGTCTCTCGTAGCTAGGACAGAACTTGGCAAACAATACATAAACAAAAATACGACTAGGGTCCCTAGACCCTTACCCACACCATTCGACTTGTATGGTGGGTTGTTGCAAGGACAGTGAGTTCAAAACTCAAGAAATTTCAATTGTCCAAAACCCAGGAGGTTTCAATTCTCCCCTGCTTGGATCATTCATTCTCGAATGACAGGACAAAGAAGTAAAAGCACGATTTAGACCCCACACACCTCTACTCTTACCTTTAACTATCTTAGAAAACAAAGATACCAAGAAAACCAATCTTTTCTTTAACAAATATAGAAAACAAAGATGGTAAGATCAATACATACCTTATGCACGAATTTCTAGATATGAAAATAGGAATAGATATTTGGACTTCATGTCCTCTTGATCTTCTCAAGTAGCCTCTTACACACTGTGGTTCCTCTATAGAACCTTTACCAAAGCTATGTCCTTGGTCAGCAATAAATGAACCTGCCGATCCAAGATTTCAATAGGGATCTCCTCATAAAATAGAGAATCTGAAATACCAATATCCTTGATAGATATAATTTGCGACGGATTACCCACACACTTTCTCAACATGGAAACATAGAATGCCGAGTGAATGGAGCTCAAACTAGAAGGCAACTCTAACTTATACGCAACATTGCTAGCTCTTCTCAAAACTAAGTAAAGACCAATATGCCGGGGACTAAGCTTCCCCTTCTTCCCAGACTGCATTCTTCCCTTCATGGGAGACACCTTCAAGAAAACCCTATCCCTAACCTCAAACTCTAACTTCTTATGCCTCATAGCTGCATACGACTTTTGGCGACTTTGGGTAACTTTAATCCTATCTTGAATCACCTTCACCTTCTCCATATATCAGTGAACCAAATTTGGGCCAAACATCTCCACCTCACAAACCTCGAACCACCGAATAGGAGACCTACACCTTCGACCATACAAGGCCTTGAACAGAGCCATTCCAATGCTAGAGTGGTAGCTATTTTTGTATGCAAACTCTATAAGAGTAAAATGCTCAACCCAACTACCACCATAGTCAATCACATATGCTCTAAGCATGTCCTCTAATGTCTGAATGGTCCTTTCTTCTTTTCCATCCGACTATGGGTGGAAAGCAGTACTAAGACTCACTTTGTCCACAAACCTTTCTGAAACAATCACCAAAAGTGCAATAAAATTGCGTACCACAATCAGAGATGATAGAAATAAGTACCCCATGTAACTTCAAAATATCTTAGAGATACAACCTTGCATAGTTCTCAATAGAGAAATTTGTCCGCACTAGCAAGAAGTTAGTGAACTTTGTCATCCTATCCCTGATTACCCAAGCCAAATCAAACTGATTCTGAGATAGAGGAAAACCGGTGACAAAATTTATATTAATTATCTCCTATTTCCAAATAGTCAACTCAATTTCTTGATACAATCCTTTGGGCCTCATGTTCTCAACCTTCACCTGTTTGCACACCATCCACTTATCTACCAAACTAGCCACATCCTGCTACATCTTTTTCAACTAATACATCTCCTTAAGTTTATGATATATTTTCGTCAAACCAGGATGGATCGTATAGAGAAAATCATGTGTCTCAACCAATATCCTCTCTCACAAACTGAGGGTATACATGACATAATCTAAATTTAGCTGATTATTAGGAGAGTAGCATGAGTACGGGAATTGAACATACTATAAAGCATGAGTACATGAGTCATGAGCGGTATGACCTGAGTTTGGAGTTTCTGTATTCGTGGAACATGATTTGTAACACTAAGTGATCTGGAACTCCTTATACTAGGAATTGTAAGCATACATGATTTTCGTTAATGTGCACGAATATGAACTATGATCATAGAGCTGACGTGTAAGGTAAGAGTAGATATCGGGATAGCTGAAGTATAAGACTTTGCACTGAGTTAAAGATGGGTTGACATCATCTTCTCCCACTGCTTTTCTACACATACTGATATAAATACTAAAATCTAAAAGTCTGACTCGGTTACTTGTTCTACCATCTCCCCCTTAGCTTAAAGCCATTATTCTAAAACTGTGAACCAATTAATCAACAACCCTAAACTGAACTGTCACCACTTTACTCTAGAGTTTGGGGTATAACAATACTTATAAACACTAAACTCATTCTAAAGGACTATACCTGATAACGAAAGGCTCACTGCTAGTACTTTATTCTGATACATAATTATTAGCTTTCTATAGCCCCAACAATCATCATATAGAAACCTCAACATTGACTAGCTTAGAATTCTCACTCTTCTTTCTACTAGCTCAATCTAGAGATTCAAACTTAGATCAATTGAAACTGAGGTAATACCCCTCACCTTCATTCAATGATTAGTCAGTTAGGAAACTAGAACGTAATGACTCTGTTACTAAAATCAACTAAAGGGATTTTCTGGAATACTGTAACTGAGGAATTTCTGCATACTCGCCTGGATGGAATGGGTTGACCTACTATGGTAGGAACTAAGAAAGGTTCTGTTAAGATTTGATCTGACCTTAATATTGACTGCTATGCAAAGAGATACAAAAGACAAAGAAGCTCCTGGATTTGATGAGGTATAAACATGTAAATAGAAGATTTGTAAAGTATCGGTGGCTACATCAGGAGAACTTTCCTGATCTTGTCTGGACTAAAGTTCATAAAGCCTATTTGGGCATTTCCCATTGGCGGCACTAGTAATGCCACCTTGCTGGGTTGGGCAACCAGACTAACCTGAAGAACAGTTGGATTGACCCCTGAGGACCTGGCTGAGGACAATCTCTGACTCTGTGGACTGTCTTGCCATACCTGAAACAAACATCACTGCCAGCTCTACGGACACCCTAATGGTTTCTTTCATATTTCTGACAAAGAGGGTGGGTACGACCGCTTTTGATGATACCCTGAGGCTTAGAGCCTGACGTGCTACCTTTAGTCTTATTTCTAACTTTGGCACTGGCGCACTAGCAACAGAAGGATTTGGGGAGGAGAATTTTTGACGGAACTGGAAGCGGTTACCACCTTTTGACCTTGGCTAAAACCACTTGTTTTGACTTTTTTATTCTCTTTATCATCCCTCCTATGCTTCTCCCTCTTACTCTGTTGAGCATAAGCCCCAATCCTGGATAGGACATTAGCCTGTAGGTCATTTTGAGCAACTACTAATTAGGCTAAAGTAGTGAAGGTAGCTCTGAATTCTGCATGAGAGACATGCTCATCTAGGGGATCTACCTTAACGGGCTGAGGTGCTGACTGATTTTTGGTTCTACTTTCATTAGTCTTTTTGGGAGGCATGTTTTGTAAACAAAAAGGAGAGAACGGATTAGACTGAGAGTTTTACTTGAGCTCACACTCACTCACACGACATGAATACTGAAAGAAGGAAAACTTTTCCAAAAATATCTCATAGCGTCTTTTCCATAAGTGTGGTGCGCTACACACCCATGCACAAGACTTTACTAGATGCGGCTTTCAGACTTCCTAGGAATCTATTGAACCTTAGGATCTGATACTAAGTTTGTATTGACCCGGAACCCCCTAGTCATTACATAATGCTCACGACCTCGATGGACCATAAGCTAACCCTTGAATGATATCTTCTATGAGCACTGAATAATAACACTATAATTAATAAGGAAAATAGGCTGAAATTCCCTAAGGTTTAAAATATCTGAAATACTAATAAATAAAAACATCTAATAAAAATTGAACACTGTTTGAAAACTAGTATGAAAAGCCTCTAACTGAATTTGTCTGAAAGTGGAGTTGATGGGATAATCCCCCAACTAACTCCATCCAATGAACTAATACATTTACTGAAAATATACAATTGTATAATATCCTTAAATAATGAGGACTCACTGCTAAATCTACTACTGTTGTCTAAACCTGAATCTACTATAAGTGATCGAGAACCTGAGCATCTGAACCTATGATATGAAATATCATAGCATAGAAAAGTATGCGTCAGTACGTGGGAATGTACTGGTATGCTAGATGAGGTAAGGATGAATGCAAGGGTTCACATGCATAAGGATATAACTAACTGAATGAGAATAACTGAACATGAGAGTACATGGAGAATATGAGAATACTGTAAATATTGAGGATGTGATTTGTACATATACATATATAAATATAAACTATAACTAAGATTTTCTAAAGTTAAGTATTGAATTTTGATAACTAATTAACTTATATGGATTGACTGTATCTGACAGTCCTGATTCTGTAAATTGAGTTGAGTTCTGAATAGAAGAAAAAAAACTGAAATTGAAACTGTAGGAGGTAATCATCTAACAGTCATGTCCCTCTCTTAAATGATTAGGGTCCAACCTGTAACCCCAGCTGAAGGGTGCTAATACCGTGATATTGGTACTAACACTAGAAAACCAGGATGTCAAGCCTAACTGACGGGTGACACCTAGGTGAAGCCAAGCCTAATCTGATGGGTGACCCCTGGGAGATAGTCAAGACTAGACTGATAGGTGACTCTTTATCCTGTGCTGGCTACATAGTTATAGAGTACAGGGATTGCTACTAACGACTCTGCCTATCTTACGGGGAAGCCATCATCCCTGCTCTCGCTCGGCGATGAATCCTATTCCCAATTGAAAGACACTAAACTCAGTATACTGGACTGGACTGGACTGGACTGAGACTGAGTTTACTGAGTTTTCCTAAGTTTAGTAATTGACTGAGTTCTATGACAGACTGAGAGTACTGATCGTGACATAACTGATACTATTCTGTAACTAACACTGGCTCTAGTTAAATAGCTAAATTGTTGGGTATTAAAAACCCCCAGGACTCGATTGCATGAGAAGTAAAGAAAAGCATAATCTTAAATAATATAACAATGTTTACTTGGTCATAATTTATTCATAGTAACATTTCATCAAACACTTGTAATGCATTAACTTGTACATGAATGGGATAACATAATAACATGTCATGCCTTCACTAGTCAATTCACATAAGAATTTTATCAAAAACTTGTAGGGCATAAGCTTGTACATGATTAAGATCTCATAATAACATCTCAGGATTCCTCGATCTACTTCACATAGGCATTATAGAAAATGCTTGGGGAGCATGAGCATTTCACATGATAATGGTCATCACATAAACATCATGAATACTATTACTTAATTACAAATTCAAGGGTTTAGCATGTAATTCATATAATTCCCCCTAGATACTATTCTATTTTTCATGAATCTTATCATAATCATGGATTGAAAATCAAATCAACATCATAGATGTATCAATCACTTTATAAATTTAAGGGTCTATCAAGATAATCACATATTTGTTATACATGTTTTTTAATTCCATGAAGCTTGCATTTAAATCATGGATTGGAACCCAACTAATATTATAAACATGAATTCAATATAATTTAAACATGGAAATCATAAATACATCATCCCTGTACTTTGAAAAAGGATTCTTGGACTTCATGGGTGAAAGACACCCATGAATCAACATCTAACATACCTTGGACTATTCTTTCTTGAAGGTTCTTAGAGGAAATCCTTAGGATTGTTCTTGATTTCTTGAACTAGGATTTAGCCCCTTTGAGGGAGAATGTTTTAAATTTTTTGAGAGAAAGTGAGAAATAATAAGATAATGGGGTATTTAGGGTTTAAATTTCGTGTTTAGACTGACTAGGGCCATGGAAAAATACCAACTTACCCCTGCACGGATTTAAAAATCATCACTGAAAAATCCTGATTTTAGGCCCTGGCGCGACATGGCGCTATCGTGCCATGTCACTGGAAACTGATGATTGGGAACTAGGTTGATGGTGCAACGCGGCGCCATTGCGGTGCCTCATTGGTTGTGAATTTTCTCTTTGCTATGATGCGCCAGGATCGTGTTGGAACATTAGAAAAAGAAGATTCCAAAATTGAGCCTTGGAGCGATGTCCCAATATTGTGGAGGCTCACTGGTTTTTGATGATTGCCATTTTGGTTGGCTCCGCGATGTGCTGATGGATCAGGTGATACATTCTCTTACTAAAATGGCCATAACTCTTCGCACGGGTGTCGGATTTGGGTGAATTTTATATCTATGGAAAGCTTATTCAATTTCCCAAACAATAAAAGGTCAAAATTTTGAAAATTCTACATGTATAAAAGTGTATTCATCTTTAAAGAAAGTCTTTGGATATTTTTGGGATCAATTTAATCTAGGTAAAAGTACTTGGTGTTACAGTAATACAATCAAATCTCAAGCATGTAAATCATGAACCGTAGATCTTGAAGTTTTAAAAGTGGATTCGTGGACTCTATGGGTGAAAGAGACACATAGATGAACACCTAACATACCTTGGAATATTTGTTCTTGAAGGTGCTTGAAGGAATTCTTGAGTTTTGACCTTGATCTTGAAGCTAGGATTTTGTATTTTTAGAGAGAAATCTTTAATTTCTTGAGAAGAGTAAGTAAATAATGTCATAATAGGGTATTTAGGGATTTAATCCCGTGTTTAGGCTGACTGGAATGAGGGAAAAAAAACCTAAAAACCCTTGGAAATAAAATCTCAGAATTAACTGAAAATTCCCAATTTTCACCCTTGGCGTGACGCGGCTCTATCTCGCCGTGTCTCTGGAAAATGACAACTGGGAACTGAGGGCTTGGAGCGATGCGGTGGGATCGCGGCGCCCCTTTGGTTTTGAAATCTGGACTCATCGCGATGCGGTGGGATTGTATTGATACATTGGAAAGTGAAAAATGTGAAAAATGTGAAAATGAAGGCGCGACACACTAATATCACGGAGCAACACTAGAAACTGAAAATTCTCATTTTGACATACTCCATGACGCGCTACTAGCCTGAATGACGGTGTTTAAGGTTTGAAACTTAAAATAGCCATAACTTCTCACCCGATTATTGAATTTAGGAAAATTTCATATCGTTGGAAAGCTAATTCAATTTCCTACGCAATGGCAGGATCTAAACTGAAAAATAAGGAGTATTTCAAAAAAATTATATTAGATAACTCATTAACTGAGAGTTAAGTTAAGCTTGAAAAATACGGGGTATGACAATATCTTCCCCTTGGGAACATTTATCCCCGAATAAAGCTGACTAAGCTGAGACACTGATAGACTGAGTTTACACACTGAACATGCATATATAATGCATGACTACATGACTAAACAGATTCACGAATTCATGGCTGAATATACAACGGTAATGAATACCAAGTTTATAATTATATCTAAACAAGGATCTGAGTAAATCTAAGAAAGACTATTACCTTAAGATAGATCTGAGTTTGTGGATAAGAGGTGAGGATACTTGCTCTGCATATCTACTTTTGTTTCCCAAGTATCTCCCTCAATGGACTGATTCTGCCAAAGAACTTTGACTAAGGGAACTTCTTTATTCCTTAGTCTGCGAATTTGATGATCAAAGATCTAGACTAGAACCTCTTCAAAAGAAAGATCATTTTGAATATTTACATCCTGTAAAAAACTATGACTGCTGGGTCACAAATGCATTTCTTTAGCAAGTATACGTGGAATACTGGGTGCGCTGAAGCTAGATCTGAAGGCAACTCAAGCTCATAAGCCACCTTTCCAAAATAGCTAAGAATTCTATAAGGACCTACATATCGGGGAATGAGCTTTACCTTCTTGCCGAACCTCTTTACCCTCTTTATGGGAGAGATTTTCAAGAATATAGAATCACCGATCTCTACTCGAGATCATTTACTAAACACGCATGAATGGGAACGTGAGAATGGAAATAATCCTAAAACGTGATACATGAACTGGATATCATGAACTTAACTGACCCCTGAATAAATGGTTTACGGCTGAGATTTGGACTTTAGGGTCAACTTGGGAATACCCACTACTCCAAACTGGATTCGTTATGTGAAAAGAACATGGAAGTTTTAGGTCATGAAAACTTGAGGGTTTATAGTGCATCTCCCCCTTGGAACTTTATGTCCCCCCGAAAAATGTTGACTTGACTGGGATTCTAAAGAAAAACTGAGACAATACATGGGGCACCTACGAACTAATTCATGACTGAATATGTAGGATCTGAAAGTGAGGTATGACACATGAACTGGGATGAATACGTAACTACCTAGTTTCTCTATCTTGGAATGGTTACATTCACGAGACTTCAGATAGTACGATTAGATAGAAAGATGGGAAAACATACGAACTTGTCCGCCTTACAACTAAACTGAAATGTTGGCTGTACGGACTATCTCATGCTAAAATTTATACTCAATTGGAGTGTTTCTTGAAACTCTTTCTATAAAGTTCTACTGACTTTAGGAAGCAAGAAAATCTTGGCATGGTCTGAATAAGACATCTGAATAAGGAATATATAAGGCAAGGCCTACAAAACATCATCTAAGATAGGGTGACTAAGCCTTATGCACTGCAACTACAAATTTTTTTAAGCTTAGAAATATTACTCAAATACTCTCTCAACTATACTCTCTACCTTAGTACGACACTTCATCTGAGACTACTGAAAATGTCCACATAGACACTGAGCGTGAATGCATAAACATACTAACTTATCTAATTAACTGAATGACTGATAGATGGATGTTGGTTATGTAAGATTGAACTTTACTTAACCCAAATAACTAGACTAAAACTATAGAGTAATATGTATCTGAGGTAAGGACTGACTGAGAAACATGAGGTAATTGAGCATGAATTCGTGGAAACGGTATTATCTAGGAATGCAAGACTAAGCGCATGACATGATTCTAAAATACTGAGATACTGACAACTGAATAACTGATAATTGTACGCGTTGGTTAAGCAAAACTTAAACTAGACTGAGTCTAGAACTGAATGCTGAACTAAGTGCACTGTAAAGCATGAGTACATGAGTCATGAGTTGCATGACCTGAGTTTGGAGTTTCTGTTTTCATGGAACATGATTCAAAACACTGAGTGAACTGAAACTCCTTATACTAGGAACTATAAGTGTACATGATATTCGTTGATGTGCATGACTATGGGCTTGGATTGAAGACCTGAGATGTACTGTGTAAGTAGACATTATGATAACTAGAGTGCAAAAGTTTGCACTGAGGTAAGGATGGGTTGGGCATCAACCTCTCCCACTTCTTTTCTATACATACCGGCATTACTACTAAAATCTGAAAGCCTCACTTGGTTACCTGTTCTACCATCTTCCCCTTAGCTTAAAGCCATTATTCTAAGATCGTGAGGCACTTAATAAACTCTAAATCAAAGTAAAACCATTTTAATCTGAAGTCTAAGATATAACAATACTCGTAAACACTAAACTTATTCTGAATGACTACTCCTGATGATGTAAGGTCTATTTCTAGTACATCATCCTGATATATGATTCTTACCTTTCTATTGCCTCAAAAATCATTGTATAGCAACCCCAACACTGAATAACTTACAATTCTCAACTTACCTTTATACTAGTTCAATCTAGAGATTTAAACTTAGATTAACTAAAACTGAGGTACTACCACTTCATTCAATGATTTGTCCATCTGGAAACTAAAACAAAACAACTCTATTACTGAAATTAGCTGAGGAGATTTTCTAAATTACTGTAATCGAGCAATTTTTGTATACTCGTCTTGTTAGTATGGATTTATCTACTGAGGTAAGCACTAAGAAAGTTCCTACTAAGATTTTCTAGTCTGACTTAAAGTTGACTGCCATGCAAGGAGTTACCAAAGAAAGAGAAGCTCATGGATATAATAAAGCATAAATATATAAATGGAAGATCTATAATGTACCAGTGACCACATCCTCCTGATCTTGTCTGGACTGAAGTGCATAAAGACTATTTGGGTGCTTCCCACTAGTGGCACTGAAAGCGGCACTCTGCTAATTCGGGCGACCTGACTGGGCTGAAGGATAATTATACTAACCTTGAGAACTTGACTAAGGATAATATCTGACTATGTGGCCTAGCTTTCCACACCCAACTACAAACACCCTTATGGTTTTTGCAACATTGCTGACATAGAGGATTTATTCGAGCACTGCTGACACTACCTTGAGATTTATAGCCTGGCGCCCTTTCAATGTTACTGTCTCTAAACTTAGGAACTGGAGCACTGTCTAAGGATGGACCTAGAACTGAAGATTTTAGATAAAACTGGGAATGGTTATAGCCCTCTGGCTTAGACTGATTGAAATTAAAGCTATCTTTTCTATCTTTCTTGTTTTACCTCTCTCTCTCTAATCATAGACTCTTCTATCCTCTGAGCATGGACCATAAGCCTGGATATGTCCATCTCCTTAATTAACATCATTGTTCTGCACTCCTTAACCATACTATCTGACACCCCAGATATGAACTTTCTCATTTTGGACCTACTGTCGACTACAACATGAGGAGCATACCTGGATAACTAAATAAACTTAAGGGAATACTTTCTCATGCTCATACTATCTTGCCTTAGGTTGATGAACTCTAACACCTTGGCTTCTCGCAAGACATGAATATTGAAAAAAGGGAAACTATTTCCCTATCTTTTCTAGTCTTTTTGAGAGGCATGTTCTGTAAACAAAAAGGAAAAAAAGGATTAGACTGAGATTTTAACTTGTGCTTATGCTCACTCGTACGATATGAATACTGAAAAAAGGGAAACTATTTCATAAAACATCTCATAGCCTCTTGTCCATAAGTGTGGCGCGCCATACACCCATGTATAGACTCGACTAGATACGACTTTTAGACTTACTAGGACACTGTTGAACCTTAGGATCTGATACCAAGTTTGTAAAGCCCCGAGTCTATACCTCGGATAATACACGGTGCTTATGACCCCGAAGGACCACAAGCTAACCCATGGCTAATATCTATTGTGAGCACTGAAACATGATACTATAATAAATATGGAAAAATAGGCTAAAACACCATAAGGTTCAAAATCTATAAATACTGATAAAATATATCATCTATGATAATATCTGCAAAATTAAATACTGACCGAAAACTAGTCTTAAAAGCCTCTAATCTAAAATTTTCTGAAAGTAAAGTTTATGGGACAATCCCCAACTAACTCCATCTACTGAAATAATGAAATAAAAGAATATCCTCAAATGATGAGGACTCATTGCTAATCTACTGTTGTTGGCTAAATCTGAATCTATCTATGCGCAATCGAGAACCTGAGCCTCCAAACCTATGATATGAGACATCATAGCATAAAGAAAGAGTATGCATTAGTACGTCGAATGTACTAGTATGCTAGATGAGGTAAGACTAAATGCAAGGGTTCATATACATGAACAATAACTGACTGTATGATATAGAGTGACTAAACATGAAAGTACATGGATAACTGATACTACTGTAAATATTGAGTGTGCACTAATGTTCATATAGATAAATATTGTGACTAAGATTGTCTGAATCTAAGTCCTGAATTTTGATACTGAGTAACTGATATTTGAAGTTACTGATAATTGATTTACTGATATTGATTGACTATATCTGACTGTCCTGATTTGGTAAAACTGAACTGAGTTCTATTCTGAAGACTGAAACTGAGACTGTGGGAGGTAATCATCTAACCAACATGCCCTAAATAAGACAATATAACTGAGTTGGGGTCCAACCTGAGACCCCAGTTTGAAGAGAGTCAGTACCATGCCACGAGTAAAGATAAGTTGAAGAGTTACTCTCATCTGGTAGGTACTCTAATGAGAACAGTGGAACCCTCATCTGTCAGGCTAAAACACCTCATCAATCCTCAACTGTCAGGTTAGATGTCTCAACCTACGCTGGCTACGTAGTTCTGGAATACAAGGATTTCTTCTAAGGATCACACCTTTTATTGGCAGGTGATCCCTCATCCTTGGGTTCACTCAGTGCTGAATCCTACTTCCAACTGAAAGACACTAAATTGATTGTACTGAACTGATACTGAGTTTACTAAATTTTACTGAGTTCTGTAACTGATTGAGTTCTGTAACTGACTGAGAGTACTACTGATCATGACATGACTAAGGTTCTATAACTGACACTGGCTCTAGTCACACAGCTAAATTATCGGGTATTAAATACCCTCAGGACTCGATAGCATAAAAATAAAGCATAATATACTCTTAAAAATCATAATCATTCATAGAGACATTTTCTCAAACACTTGTAGGGCATAAGCTTATACATATACTAACATACCATGATTTTATTAATTCATTCCCATGAAAATTCTTTCAAACACCTAGAGAGCATAACTTTATGCACATAATCATGGTTAACACATAAGCATGGCAAATACAATGCTGTAACCTGCAAATTCATGGATTATGATATGGGAATTTCAAAATTTAATGTACATGTTATTCAAACCTTATGGAGTCTATAATTAATCATGAATTGGAACTCATTTAATATCAAGAACACTAATACAATCAAATTTCAAGCATATAAATTATGAATCGTAGATCTTAAAGTTTTTAAAGTGGATTCGTGGACTCTATGGGTGAAAGGTACCCATAGATGAACACCTAACATACCTTGAAATATTTGTTTTTGAAGGTGCTTGAAGAAATTCTTGAGTTTTGACCTTGATTATTGAAGCTAGGGTTTTGTATATTTAGAGAGAAAGCTTTAATTTCTTGAGAAGAGTAAGTAAATAATGTCATAATAGGGTATTTAGGGCTTTAATCCCATGTTTATGCTGACTGGAATGAGGAAAAAAGACCTAAAATCCCTTGGAAAATAAATCTCAGAATTAATTGAAAATTACCCATTTTCACCCTTGGAGCAACGCAGAGCTATCACGCCATGTCTCTGGAAAATGACAACTGCAAACTGAGGTCTTGGCGTGATGTTGTGGGATCGCGGTGCTCCTTTAGTTCTAAAATCTGGACTAATCGCAATGCGGTGGGATCATGTTGATACACTGGAAAGTGACAAACGTGAAAATGAGCCTTGGTGCAATGTGCCAATATCGCACAGCAACACTAGAAACTGACAATTGTCATTTCGACATACTCCACGAGGCACTACTGTCCTAAATGATGGTGTTTAATGATTGAAACTTAAAATAGCCATAACTTCTTACCCGGTTATCAAATTTAGGTGAATTTTATATCGTTCGAAAGATAATTCAATTTTTTAAGCAATTCCAGGCTCTAAAATGAAAAATACGGAGTATTTCAAAAAATTTATATTAGATAACTCGTGAACTGAGGGTTAAGTTAGGCTTGAGAAATACGGGGTATTACAGATGATGTTCTTAAATTTACTATTAGTAAGTTCAGAAGTCACACAAGGGGCTTGAGAGGAGCTAGCTAGTGTGTTATAAGTCCCTTAAGTTGAATGGTTATGTATTCATCCATATGAGTTGTGTAGTTAAGACAAAATATGTTATGTATTCAGATTCGTCGCTAACCCTTCAATCCAGATAGTGCTCATGAGAAGAGATAATATGAACCTAGATTATTAAATAGTGTTCGCATTCCAGGGATATTATGACCTGAAGTATTATAATTCATAAGTAGTAGAACCTTCTTATAGTTAGAAGTATATGTTTAGAAGTGTAGTGATAAGAAAAGTGGTAATAGCGATTGATCAAATGTATATAGATGAACTTTTGTATACGATCTAGTATAGAGGTGATATGTCCTCATGTATTAGTTTAGTGAAAGGTAAAGAAAGAGTAATTACTTAAGGTGAATTATTGTTTGCTTAAAGTAGGAAAGGAGTTATCAATGGTATTTATTATGTTAGAAAAGTATAGGTTATTAATAAAAGTATTTGGTGATTGAGTATTGTTAATTTAGGCTTCCCTTGAGGTTTTTAGTTGAAACTTATAGAGCTATGAAAGAAATTTAGGTGTATAGACGGGTGAATGGTAGTGAGGTGTAGAGGCAGGATGTGCTAATGGATTACAATAAGATAGGCCATACGATCACATGGTCAATTATTATTATTATGAGGTTCGAGTGGACTAGTATTTCTTGATGCTTTATCTTATAGATTCCAAGCGAGAATAGTATGTGAGGTTGGGTTGTAAATCATGTTTAGCACTAGACACTAAGTTTGAATAATTGATGATCATCAAGGTAGAAATAATGATTGCTTGGTTCATGATACTAGTTCTATGGAAGTGATCTAGTATGCTTGAACAATATATGCAAGATTTTAAGTTCATTTATTCATAATTAAGTATGATGTTGTAAGTATGATGTAGAGTTGTGCCCAAGGTTATATGGGGTTATATTATTTTCTAGGGTTATTATGTGCTGTGTGTGGTTATTAGTACCCTTGTGTTGCTAAGTGGAAGAAGTCTAGTTATATAGTATATGGTGTTCTTAATAGCTAAGTTAAGGAGTTATGGATGGATGATATTGAGCCTTTTTGGTATGATTTTGATTCTCATGATTGGGGAAAAACATAAGTTTAGAGATATGATATTAGTAGGCTATGCTGAAAGTAGTATAGTTCATTAATGGTTTGGGGATATCCATGTTGTGTTAAATCTAAGTTTGAATCTTTGAAGATTGAGCTAATAGAGATAAAAGTTAAAGCTCTAGATGGTGTGAACTCTGGGTGTGGTGATACTCATGAAGATTATAAGTTAGTAAGTGCTCAAGTTATTATATGATGACTATTGGGGCTATAGAAAGATAGAGTTGTATCTAAAAAGAAAGTATTAAAAGTGGGTTTTACACTTTCAAGTGTAGTCTTTTAGAGTAGGTTTACTATTTATGTGTATAGTTATATCCCAGACTCTAGAGTACAGTGATTGTAGTCCATTTTAGAGTTTAGAAAAGGGTTCCACAAACTTAGAATGATGTCTTAAAGATAAGGGGGAGATGATAGAACAAGTAACCAAGTCAATCTCTCAGCTTCTAGTAGGGATGTCAGTATGTTGTAGAATAGCAGTAAAGGAGGATGATGCCTAACCCATTCTTATTTCAGTATTTTTTTCAGTCATCACAATATCTACTCATGTATTAAATATCATCTCCATGATCGTAGTTCATATTCATACACATAATAGAGAATCATGCACTCTCCCAGTTCCAAGTATGAGAAGTTCTAGTCCATTCAGTAATACGAATCATGTTCCAGGAATTTATGAACTCCAACCACAAGTCATGTAGCTCATGACTCATGTACTCATACTTTACAGTATGTTCAGTTCCAAGTACTCATGTTACACTTTTAATGATCAGCGAAATGGATATTTTTCCATGTATATCCTCAGTTTTGATCTCTACAATAAATCCATGTCATGGATAATCTATTCCTCAGGCCTCAGTAAAGTGTCAAACTATGCTTAGTATCTCTTCATGTTTTAGGTCCTCATATTCTAACCTTTCAGTGACCTCCCCTTAGGTCAAGTTAGTGATGATGAATAACTGTGTCAATGGGAGGGAGTAAATATTTCATGTTGGGAAAGACTGTTGTGTGCTTGTTTTATGTATGTCTATAAGTTTGAAGGAATATTGAGGTGAAGCTTTTTGTGTATGTCTTGGTTAGTTGAGAAACTTTATGTGTGTCTTTATAAGAATAATACATGGAAGTTGTTATTGAAAGAGGTATTAGAGAATATGAGAAATATGCTTTTTATGGGAGTTTGTTTAGAAGTGCATAGGTGGTTATGATGATAAGCTTGAATGTCATGTTTATATATATGTCGATGGATGCATTGCACATCAGTGAATCTCTAGTAGGGGTTGAATATAGTTATTGAAGTTGTAATAAGAGTTATTCATGAGATGAGAAGTTGTGAAAATGTAGGGTGTATTGAATTCATGATTTAGACTAGTATTATAGTGTGATATGTGCACTTTGTAGATTCAGGTAGGCTTGAACATAGTGAGAGAATTTAGTTCAGCTCAGACTTTAGTAGGTAGAGTTATTAGTGCCCATGTGAATATTTGCAGTAGTCTCAAGTGAAGTGCAATTTTGAACTAGAATGTATAGTTGAGTATAAGCTTTCGGTATAATTTAGTCCATATAACCAGTAATCCAGTTTAGCAGTTAGACAGACAAATTTCTATAGTTTTTCCATCTTTCGATCTAGTCTTACTATTTGAAGTTTCATGAATATGGTCATTCTAAGAGGTAGTTTGTTCAAATCAAAGTAAATTATGAATCTAGTTCAGTCCATGCATCATGTCTCGGATTCAGATATTCAATGATGATTCAATTCGTAAGTGTCCCGTGCATCGTCTGAGTCTTTCCTTAGTATTTCAGTCAAGCCAGTCTCATTCGAGGACAAATTTTTCCAAAGGGGATATATTGTAATACCCCGTACTAATCCTATCTTGATTCAACAATTAGTTGCATGCTTAAGAGGCTTAAGGCCTAAAAATTTTAGCGAAGTGTTGGGGACTTAGCCATTTTAAGACCTCCTTACTTCAGGGATTTTTAAGTTGACCTTCCAGACTTCGAGATAATGGTTTTTGAGTTAATTCATGTTCAGGGGTGTAAGGAGCATGTCTTGGGAAAGTTTTAAATTTTTCAGACGAGAATTGAGGAACGTTTGAATTTTTATTCCAGAACCTCACCGTGATAGTGGCGCGTTGCGGTGGGTATAGCAATGAGTGCATCACCAAGACTCGGTGAAGGTGTTTTTTTCCAAATCATGATTTATAATTTGAGTGTATCTGTCATGAACTTTAGTATGTGAAGTTCTTATTAGGTAAAAAATGTTCATAGAAACTACTTAGAGCAAAGTTGAGCTAAGAACCTTTGATTCGTCCAAAGTTTGATATTCGATTCTACAATCGTCAACTTTCAAAGTGTATAACTTTTGATGTATGTGGAATTTTTTAGATCAAGACTCACCAAATTGTAGATAATTGAGTTAGTTTTCCAGCTATACCAATTTCTCCTTAATTCGATACCTGAGCAAAACGCTATGATCATTTTCGTCAGGACCAGTAAGCCACTGCGATTAGACCGTATCGCGATGAGCCTTTAAAACATAATCCGGGTATGAATTTAAATGTCAAAGGGGCAGTTAAGTCATTTCCCCTCATGACAAGTCGTAAAAACATGACTTAATATGCCTGTTTAAGCATTATTTTCCCATTCTCCTTCACTTTTCTCTCCAAGAAACCCTAACCTAATCCCAAAAACATCAAATTCAATTCATCCTCTTCAAGAAAAAATCAAGAATTAAGTTTCCTAATCCAAGAATCTTAAGAAAAGCTTTCAAGATCATTTTCAAGGCTTTCAAGGTCAAGCTTTCTTCATCAAATCAATCCTATTAAGGTATGTGGAGTTATGAAGAAGGATATCCTTTCACCTTTGTGCCCAAATTGCATAATTTTAAGATTTAATTCACTTGTTTTGAATTAGCATTTATACCCAAGTTTGTATCTTCTTAAAGCATGTGATTATCATAAGATTTAAAGCTTTAAGTAGATCAAGATGTGATTATGTTTATGTTTGTACCTTACAAGATTTATATTTTAATAAGATTACACTATCTTGACTTGTTGTGGTTGAAGTATTTTAAGAATTATATTGAGGATGAAGTTTTGGTATGAATTACCATGAGTTTATAGATTGAATTTTAAGCCCTCGGTTTTAATGTTGATATTTCAAGAAGACTATGTTTTTAAGCACTCTATGACAAGTTATTAGCAAGATTTAAAAAAAGAATTGATCTTTCGGTCCTCAGCTACTAGATGGAATCCACATTTATTCATTCTAATTACAGTTTAAAGCAAAGAGAAGCATAACTGGTTTTCATTATAAATCATTATGTTATTTTAAGGTGGATTTCCTACAGTATGAGCATATAGGTAATATGGGATTAGTATTTAGCACTGAGTGGGAAGTGTGAGTTTAGCACATCCTACTTCCCTAGAACTACGTGCCACTGTAGGATTTTAATACCTATAGCGGGTTTAGTAGAGTTATCACTCTAGCTTAGGTTCTATTTCAATGACAAGGGTAGAATAGCCCTCCTCAACGTGGGTTAGACATTGGAATCCATGTAGCCCACATGGTTTATGTCGGTTAGAAGAACTTTCCTAAGAAAATGTAAAAGTAAAGTTTCTTATAAACTAAGTGTGTGACACACAAGATATATACAGTATGCTTTATTATTCATGATTTATGATTTTCAGCTTTCATTTTTATTCAAGCTCAAGGTGATTCATCTACACTTAGCATACATTACAGCTTACAAAACTAAGTGTTGTGGATCACAAAGTTTGTCATTATGCATTATTATTCATGTTTACGATTTCATAGTTCTTGTTTTATATAAGCTCAAGGTGAGCCATTTACACTTAGCATGCATTGTTTGAAAATCTAAGTATACATTGAGTTATTGTTTTGCTTATGCATTTACCCCCACATACCCAGTAAATTCCAGAAGTACTGATCCACATATATGTCTATGTGCTACATTATCTTATAATATGGTACAAGTTATAGCGCGCACATCATAATCAAACAATTTGCAGCTTCCAATCAGCAGATGATAAGTCCTTTTAATTTGAGGGATCGAGTTAATCATAGTTTGAGTAGCATCTTATTTTCTTTATTCATTCGTATTGATTCGGGATAGATGGGGGTTATGTCCCGGCTACCTATAGTCAATACTAGTAGAGGCTTCATAGACAGTCAGTATAGTTAGTGTATTTAATTTCAGTTTTGTTTTGTATAACCAAAGTTGTAATCATTTTATACCATATTTTATTGAATCTACTTAGTAAAGACATATCTTCCGCTTATTTCTTTAAGATTAATGTATCTTATTTAGTTTCTTATGAGTTATGCTAGTATAAGGGTTAGCTTGGGATCACTTGTGGTCCTAAGAACCGTGTGATGTCCTGGGGTGGTCTCGGTGCATTACATATGGTGTCGATGAATTATTCATATTAATGACTCTGTACAGAGAAGTTAAAACTTAAAAAAGCTTCTAAAAATGATTTGGATTATGTTATTACAACTTAGTAAATGGTCACAGAGACACATCTTTTTTATTTCATATTATATGTTCAATCATTGGAATATAAAATATATTTTCATGTTTGAGATTATTGGTATGTTGATGTGCAGTTATATAAACTAAAAACATCATATCATAATTTGGAATTTGTAGGAATTCTTTGATGATGAAATTGACAGAACTCAAAAATCTAATATCTATTTTAGGGTGCTTTCATTTTACAAGTCCTTTCGAAAGAATATCTAGGTGTTAAACTACTTTGTTGATAAGTTAAGATGTCCATCAGGAGATCAAATTATTGTAATATTTGCTTCTAGATATGTCTCTCTTGCATACTCAGTTTGTCCAAAAAGTCTTATTTTTATTTTGTCTAAATAAGTTGATCTTCTCTGTACTTAGTTAGCAGATTTACTTGAAACTGTGGTTGTGGGTTTAGTCAAAAAACTTGGAGGATTAGTGCGTGCAAACTGACTTTGGTACCATCATCACAAAATGTAGAAAGTGGATACTTATTTTAAGTTCCTAAGAATGGGTCTTCTTTGGCTCACAACCTTTGGGGTGGGTTCTTTTCCTGAGGCTATGCGCGAATACAAGATGCTTCAGTACTGGTCTGCCTTTTTCTTTTCTTTGGCTCATATACAAACTCTAGCTAATTTTGGTTTCTAATTAAATCCCTGACTCAGTGAAGGATGTCCTTGTACTTGGTAATTAACCATGACTCTTCTTATCAGTTCTTACGATAAATTTTAAGCCATGTAAATACTAAGACAACTTGGTCACTACATGAATAATTTCCAACAACTCTTTATCATTGATATACATTACAATATGTTTAAGTGATAATTAGTGATTTCTTATGCCTATACTATGTATTTTGGACTATTTTCTATCTTGAGTCGGGGGTCTATTAAAACAACCTCTATATCTCACCTTTGAAATCCAAAGACGAGCTAGTTCTCACGAAAAGTACTTTTGAAAAAGCACTTCTCAAAATAAGTTGATTTTGCTTAGTATGCTGAGTATACAATTTGTTTATTTTTGTTGATACTTAAGTTGATTTCATCTGTTGTTCAACAACAACAACATACCCAGTGTGTTTTCTTTAACTCATTTAATGTGTTTGTGTTGATGGTTATGTGGATTAGTCAAAAAGACTGGTAATTTCTTCATAATTTGTGATGTGAATGTGTTGCATCAATTATACATTTTGGTTTATTTTGTTAGTACTTATTCTAAGTTTGTGTTTATCAACTTTTGTTCTACACCTTTACTATAATTCTTTTATTGTTTATGTGGTGTAAGTAGAAAAGATTTGTACTTTATTCATAGTTTCTAGTGTGAATACATTAGACCAATGTCCACTACACGTACTTTTGTATTCTTATTTTTCTTTATGGTTAAACTTCTGTTGAACACCTTACTTCAAATTATATGTAAAGTTTTGAGCTAAGTGATCTACATACAACCAAGAAAAAGAAAGGAATGGATTGTTGAGGGTGATGGAGCTTTTTTCAGATTGTTTAGGGTAATGGAGCTTCTTTTAAATATCCTTTAATATTTTCCTTTATCAAAGATTGTTTAGCTGGGATAAATGTGAGTCAAAGTTTGATTTTCGATTGTTTCATGTTGTTTATATCTTTGTGAGAGCATGGGAAATTATAGGTATCGTGGTCTTAATCATTACAAAATATTAGCGATTTCTGGTAAAAGTTGAGGGAACTTACGTTGGTGCTACATTGTGCTAGGTTCAAGACTATTATGAACTTTGTGTTTAATACGAAGAGAAGCATGACCCATCAAAGTTGGAATAGCTTGGGAGTATTCTTACCAGTTTGGATGCTTGGGATTCCATCGTAGTCACCAAATCCTTTTCTAACATGCTTAACTTGGCAAACCATGACTAAGAGGTCATATAGCTTACAGACGAATAAGTAAGATAAAAAGTCATGATTTTTTGGATGAGGCTTCTACATCAACTGAATCAGGCAGCTAAACAAATCACCAGAAGAAGTTTTTGATGCTTTGAAGAATCAGACCATGGATTTGGTGCTAACATCACATCCTAATCAATTTTTTCATAGGTCGTTGCTTCAAAAGAATGCAAGGTAAATTATGATTGTTGAAGTTAACTGAAAATGAGTGATGAATAGCAGTATACCCTACTTAATCTGTTTGTGGGGCTGTGCTAGCACAAGCTGCATACTTCGTGTAGGTTATCTAACTATAACTCTATTTATGAAGATGTAAAAAGAAGATGAAAGGAAAGAAGACATTACTTTTTGTTCAGTTCATCTATGTTTTCATCTGGAGAGCAGCTCTTTTTTTCTACCCAATTTCTTTATTCTTAACTGGATAAGATTTGATTCTAATTTCCCACTTATTGTCTAGGTTTTGTGATTTTCTGACGCAGTTGTATACCAAAGATATTATTCCTGCTGATAAGAAGGAGCTAGACGAGGATCTACAAAGAGAGGTATAAGGTTCATTGCATGGTTTTATTGTCATATTCCTCTTCTCTATCATTCCAATTCTCCCCATTTCATCAAGGGTATAATTTTAAGTTTTAAGAAAGGATTAAATTTTATTTAGTATATGGAGTCGGTGTATAGAAATGTTGTTTAGCGAACCTGTTCAATGCTAAAATGGATGTAAGGAAAAACTTTCAAGAACACTACTTTAGTAAATCTCTATTGGTTGTAGAGCGTTCTCTAAGTGCTATTTCACTCCCCTGGTGTATAAATATTGATATTGGGGCATCTTTCTTTATATTTGGAGCATTTAACCAAACTCGAATAGCAAAATCATTTGTGCACAGTGAGAAATATAGGTTGCACTTTTTAGGGAAGCTATTCCTTTCAAGAACCATATCATAGCTTTTAAACAGAGAGAAAGATATTTACCTCCGCAAAGGTTTTTAAGTAGCCAGATTACCTTTATTTTTTGTGCATCAAAAGGTTGTAAGTTGTTACACACACAAAAGCAAAGCTCCATAAATGGAAAAAAACTAAGAAGAACTAAAGTACCTGCATTAGTATTGATAATAAGAAAGATAGTTGGAAGGTATATTAAAAAATGAATACATAATGGGGGAATCTTCTAGAGTCTTCACTATTTCATTTTTACAATTTTGCAACTCACTTCTTACCCTGAACGTGATTTTTGGTACTAAGCATTGCCAGAATACCAAGTTATTCCTAAATCCTCTACATAAAGAATATAAATAACTATAAATTCAGTGTAAAAGTACTCTTATTTGTGCCACCATTGAGTTCAAATCCCAAATAAGAGAAGATCAATCAAAGTTCTACAAATAACAAAGGCAAAATGATGTCAATAGAAATCAACGTATTGCACAAAAATTATAATTAGACGATAAAAAAAAGCACTATGCAAACAAAAGATACCAAGACTTGGTATCAAATAAATATCCTTTAAGTTGTATAATAGTTGTAGCAACCAAGATGATGCCACTAGTGAGTTCGAATCATAGGATTCTCTTCCCTCTCGAATTACCCTTAGCAGTAGTTTGAAACAAAGATGAATTATGTAATATATAATAACCTTAATTAGGGAAAAAAGAGTAAAAAGTTATTAGACATTTAATTTCTCAAATTATGAGAAATTTAAAAGTGTAAATGATTAAGAATAAGATACATAACCATATAGGAAAAGATCAAAGAAAGATGTATAAACAACGAAGGCTAAATGAAGTCAATAGAAATCAACCTATTGCACAAAAATTATAAGAAGATTAACAAAAAGCACTATTTAAAAAGAATATACCAAGTCTTGGTATCAACTAAATATCCTTTAAGTCCCGCACTTGGGCGCGGTCCCGATCTTGGGAGGGGGTGTCCTGGGCTTAGGCACGATCCTGGGAGGTAGGGGTCCTGGGCTTGGGCGCACTCCCAGAGTGGGGATTCATGACCATAGCTTATTTATTTCCAATGATATGGACCATCTTGATTGGGGGAGGTAATTAACCATGAAATAAAACAACTTCATCTTACTAAGGATGGACATGACCCTAGATACAAAGCTGTAAAGGTTGATAATTAGGTTAGAAGGTTAGTAGGTCAGTCGCCTATTAGGTGGGAGAGGCAGGGGCTAGCAATTGCATAGTTATTTTTCTTCAATTTGTTTGCTATCTATTGGTGTTTTTTCTCCGTATCTTGATATTTGCAGTCATTTCTTTTTCAAAATAACTTCTGTTTTTCAGAAGTCTGTGTACATCTTACACTTAAATGATATTCTTTGTATCCCTTCACCACTCTGCCCACGATTGTCCCATGCATTACCAATGATAGATATAGATGGAGATGGAGATAATGAAGATCCAACTGCTTTATATTTGGTAAGTTGGCTATGTTAGTTTTCTTGGTCCTGTATTGAGTAATAATACAGGAATCTTCCTTGAGACTGTTTTAGTGAAATCCAGATAAACAGTACATGGTTAATCTGTATATACAAGTCTCATTAACCCAATTCTAGAACAACCATAGTTGTACATATTCTGGTGTTGAATGTTTCTATAGCTTCTTTACTGCAACAACCATATTCTAGCGGGAGTATCAATTTTTTTTAAAAATGTCAATACAAGAAGGTACTAAAAAACCTAGCACTCCTGTTTAATATGCAAGTCTTTTGGGTTAGGTTCTCCTGTTCCATCTATAACACTGGCCAACAAAGATGTTACTATAACTCTACACCATAGTACAATTGTTTAGAAAAGATGCACCACACTACCACAAAACAATGTCTTGTTATTCTCTTTGTTTTACCTCTTTATAAGCCTACCTTACTTAGTTAACACATAGCCTATTCTTGCTAAACTTGACATTCTAGTGATGTTTTGTAGTACAAATATCTATCTAGCTTTATAGTTTTTAGTTAATTTATGTAAGAACATTAGCTTACTGATGTGTTGTTAACAATGATTGGACAATTTCCCAAGATCAATTTTTTTATCATCTGGACTAACCTTCTGCATTTTGGAATTATATGGTGCTCTTGTTTAGGTCACTAACCTTTGCAATCACTAACCTTTGTTTCTTACATATATTATATTTTATACCAATAGTTATTAATTGTCTTTTCAAAATTTTATTCTTACAGATTATTAAAGATTGAAGTTACAAGTGAAGATGCAAGTTCAGAGAATGCACAAGCTCATTATGATTTTGCTAAAAACATTATGTAAACTTGACATAAAATTCTAGCTCGGAATGTTTATTGGTTAATTATTTTTAGCAAATATTAAAACTATTAACATCACATTCTAGCTCGGGATATTAATTGGCTAAGTGTTTTTGTTCTTTGCAAATATTAAAACTATATTTATCAGTCTTTGACATTTTCAGTAGCAATTTTATATTTAGCAATGAAATATATAAATAATATGATTTCAGTAGCAATGTAGGATGAGTTAGTTGCTCGTCTCTAAAGGTTAATCGAAGGTTAATCAAGGACAAGTTAGTTGCTCGTCTCTAAAGGTTAATTTAGGATGAGGCAGTCCCTCATCTGTAAAGATTATTCTAGGACGAGTTATTTGTTCATCGTGATAGAGTAATTTAGGAGCAGGTAGTTACTCGTCGCAAAAATATTTAGCGACCAGAAAATAAATACTTTTTTAAAATAAAAATCATATATTTGGGACAAGATATATTGTCACTAAAAGTATTTTTGAGATCGGATATGTTACCATCTCTAATGCCATTTAACGACCAGCTAGAGTACCTCATTGAAATTGACCTTTAGCGAAGGAGGCTAATAGAACGAGCCGCGACCAGCATTTTTCCGTCCTAAAAGATCATTTGGGACAAAAATTGAACTTTTAGGGACGGGAATTCCCTTCCCTAGAGGTTGTTTTTCCTATAGTGTGAGGTGAGGAAGTTCTTTTAGGATGATTTGTACCTGTTTAGGGTTTGTACTGATGGTGTGATTCGGAGGTGTATCACAGAGGTGGATATGATAAGCATTCTATAAGTTTGTCATTCATCACCAGTTAGGGGTCACAATAGTGGTAGTCGCACAACCCAAAAAATTCTGCAGTACGGGTTTTACTAGCCTATAATCTACAACGATGTTCATGATTTTTCCTAAGCCTATGACCAATGCCAGCATCAAGGCAATGTTTCACGGTGCAATGAACTGCCTATGACACCTATTCTGGAGTTAAAGTTATTTGGTGTGTAGGAAATTGATTTCATAAGGCCATTTGTGAGATCCTATGGCATCATATATATTCTAGTAGTGGTTTACTTTGTGTTGAAATAGATGGAGGTAGTTGCACTTCCAGACAATGAAGGTAGAAGTGTCACCACCTTTTTGATGAAAAATATCTTTTCATGATTTGGCACTCCACGTGCAATTATTAGTGATGGTGGGTCTCACTTTTTCAACTTCCTATTTAGATCCCTTCTTGATAGATATGGTGCAATAAATCAGGTGGAAACACCTTACAATCCTCAGACGAGCAGGCAAGTTGAGGTTTCCAATAGAGAGATAAATTTCATCTTCGCGAAAACTGTGAATGCCAATAGGACTGATTGGCCTAGAAAATTAGATGATGAATTGTGTGACTAAAATATAGCCTATAATACCCCCATAGGTGCCTCCCCATATCATCTTGTACACCGCAAGGCATGCTATGTACCAATTGAGATTAAGCATAAGGAACTATGGGCATTGAAATGGCTAAATTTTGAGTGGCGTGACGCAACAAACTTGAGGTTGAGCAAGGTGAATGAGTTGGATAAATTTCGACTCCGTGCATATGAGAGCTCGTCCAAATACAAGGAAAGAATGAATATATATCATGACAGGAAAATCGAGAAAAGGGTATTTGAACCCGGTGATTTGATCTTGTTGTATAATTCAAGACTCCGCTTATTCCCTGGCAAAGCTGAAATCTAGGTGGACTAGACCATTCATTGTGGTTAAGGTATTCCCACATGGTTCTATATAAATAAGGAGTGATGGCAAAATCCTATTCAAGGTAAACGGGCAGCGAGTAAAGCACTACATAGGAAATCTCGAGAAAGTAAAAGTCTGTCTTGATCTAGACTTTGACAAAGTTTGGTAACCAAGGGAATTGTGTCGTGCCGTGACTGTAAATCAAGCATTTCTTGGGAGGCAACCCAAGGTACAAGGACGCGTAGTGCATCCCAGGTATCCTGTCATTCCCTTTGTTTTATATTATTTAGCACATTGGGGATAGTGCGTAGTTTTTAGTTGTGGGTGGGTTATACCATAGCCGCTGCGGGTTTTTATTATCATGCTTCTTTTCCTGTTAACCATGGTATGGTTATAGAATTGGCATGTCTAGGTTAAAATTAGTTTTATATTGTGTTTTGTTTTGTATTATCTGTGTTTTGCGTAATTAGGAGATTTTTAAGTACTTAAGGCAGTTGTCATATTTTTTATTAATTTTTTAGAAAAATGATTGATAACGCCCACTGATACCATTGCATTTGGTAGAGGATGGTCATTGTCAATAGCTCAACTTATGTTGAGGTCGAATCAATGAGGAGAGAAATTATCTTTCTAGTCCTGTAAGTGTTAATAGTTACTACAAAGACACCTATAATGTAAACAAAGTGAAATACAAGATTTAAAATGGAGGGTGGTTTGGAATGTGGTTTTATCAACATCTAATCAAATTACAAACTAAAGGCAACAATTGTGATTTGAAATTCAATATAAGAATGATTTTGGGATTATTTCTACCTAAGTGCAAGCTATTCATGGTTGCGTGATGATTTGATGCAAATTCTAGTCATTAATGATATGGTAGGCTAGGTGGAAGGTCCTTGAGGCTATTTTATCAACAAAACCTCATGAAAATCCATCATTGACCCTTTAGAGTACCTAATGATTATATCAATTAAAACAACCTACTACCACAATTGGGCATCCCTATTTCTAAGAAGATTCCCAAGACATAGCTAACTCTCTACTGACCTTTATTTCTATGATATTGAAAAGATAGCAAACTCTATCCATTATTGTCCACTATTGCTTTGGTACCCATATCCCTCTTTCAAGAATGATATGGATTTCAAAGGTGGACCCACATCCCTCTTTAAAGGATGACGTGAGCTTTGAAGAATTTGGGGTTTTCACCCACAAACCCCAACTAATTCAAACATGCAATAGTGAAACCCATCATCAACAAACTAGAATCCACACAAATACATCACAACCCCTACATAGTTGCACCTTAGTTCAACATAATCCAACGATAATGAAATTTAGCTACTCATGAAGTAAAGAGGAAGAAATATGCCAAAAGTTTCATTCAAGATATTCATGGCAATGGAAAATAAGATGATTCTTCAATTTCACCAAACTCAAATTGGAAAATTCAATCACAAAAGTTTCCCCTATTAATAGGGTTAGGAATTCTCCAAAATTCAATTGTTCCAAATGTGATATCTCAAATGGGAAAGGGTTTTAGCATTCTAAGGGATTTGGGGTCAGTTAGGCAAAATGAAAGAATTGCCCCTGGGTATAAACCCACCTAGAAGAGATCGCTGCAACTTGTCCACGATCACGGTTGTCGCGATCGCACTAAGAATACTGTGATTGCGGACATTGACCAATCTTGATTGACTGCAATCGTGGCCCTCAGACTGTGATCGCAGTAACTGAGACCAAATTTTGCTTCAGGTCTTTTAGTTTCATTTCTCTTCTCTTTTTGATCCTTTTCTGCTCAAATATTCATGTTTCTTTCTCATCACCTGTAAGCCTACAAAATGTGGAAATTAGAGTATTCAATCAATAATTTTTCTCATTCATACATTCAAATCACAGTAGTGTGCATGAATTTTGAATGCAAATAAGTGGTAAATTCAACACTCATCAACCCCCCAACTTAAACCTTTGCTTGTCCTCAAACAACACTACTTCTCACTTAATTAGACAATGCAAATTTAAGCCCATTTATACAACCCAATGATCACAATGACCTCACACTTGACTGTTACCATAAGTGGCTCTTCAAACATGGGCAAAGCTATTCTCACGAGGCTCCTCAACACGAAATACAATTTTCAAGGATGTGAAGGACTTTAAAGAACAACAATGCAACAATCACTAATACTCTAGAAGTTACTCTCTATTGACCTCAACTCCACTATACTCCTCTTCTCTCATTTTTTGGAAGATGACAGTATCGCCCACCTCAAATTTTTTACATGCCTCATCACAAGAAGGAATATTCCACACACACCAAATTATCAAATATGCAACAAGGTATTTAAGTACGAAACTCTATCTCTCTCATAAAGACTTTTGATACTAACAAGTATCATACTATAGGCTTGCCCTTATTTTCCCTCACTACTACAATGAATACACTTGGTTGGAGATCTCGAAGGTATTTTTGAGCTTGTAACTTAGGTCAAGGGAAGGGTAGGACATTGTTTAGGAACAAAGTGGATACACCCTCCTTGAACATCTACATCACACTATTTCATCCAAATTTTGACCATGGTCCACTTCTTTTGATTTCACACTTTACACATGCCTATTATAGCTACCTTGATTTTCCCAACGTTTTGAAGGGATCTTTCATTCTCTTATATCTTTTGCAATCTATGCCTCATTTTTCTTTTCATTATACCTTTGTTTTTCACCTTTTCATTGCTTAGATCATAGGCATCCACTTACACTACTTTTCCCCAAGGTCATCTCTTCCAATATTACTACCCCCAACTTAGGATTTTAACCTCACTTTTTATTTTTTTATGTTCAAGGAGGGTATGGTTCAAGAGAGGTAAAAACTTTGAATAGATCAAGGATTGTAACATGGTTACAAAAGAACGGCTTGAAGGCTCGAATTGGGTGACTAAGGGTACTATCCTAAGAATGGGTAGGCTATTTAGGTTAAAGTGGGTTCCTATATTTCCAAAGATGGCCTAGGATCATTTCACCAACCAAGCATAATCAAAATTAGCCTTGAGAGACTAACGGGGCAAGTTCTATATGGTACAAGTAGGCATGACATTTAGACCAAAATGATCACCACACACGATATGTAAACTCCTCAAAGGGGCTCAATTTCCCCTTGGAGTATCTACCAATTTTTACAAGCCAAAGCATTGGAGTCACTAAAAGAGGTAAAGTTTTGTTAGAAGGTCACTAACGTTTGTGCCCTTGATTTTTGAAAAATTTTTGGATGGAGGGTGTTTGCTTCACATTTGCACCATACATAATTTTCCATTTATGGAACCAAACTAAGTTGACATCTCACCTTTTGGCTTTCATATGGGAAAAATATATGGCTACTCAGACTTTTCCATAGGTATAAGTGCGATTCCAAATCCAAAATGCTACAGATACTTAAATTTCCCTTACATTTATAGCTTCGATGCTACGGTTACTCAGATTTCCCTGCATCCATGGCTCAAAACCCAATCATGAAAATTTTCCCTTAAGAATGTCATCACTCAATCTATCATATGGAAAGGCTCATCCTATATCACCATAAACAAAATAAAGATAAAGTAAAATCTAACAATGAAACAAAAGGACTAATCCATGATAATGTGGGCACCATCAGAGTGCCCAAATATTACAACCCAACAAAAAATAAAAATCATCCGAAATATCATCAAACTATCTAAATAATACAGGTCAAATAAAATGAATATGGAGACAGGCACCCCTAACTAAGAAACCTGCAGTGTCCTCACTGCATAAACAATAAATCACAAAGAGAGATAAGTGTGCTCCCTAAAATTGCATTAAAAGTTGTTCTCGCCCTCGGACTCTGCATCATCTCCTGTATCGTAAGGATCAGACCACTCAGTTGGGGCCTCATTATTTCTCTCAACTCTAGAATAAGGTAATCTATCTTGGGTTTTAGGACCTTTACGAGTCCCTTTACCCCCTTCTACATCTTGCTAAAGAATTTATCCCGCTTCTTCTCCCTTCTCACCATCTTTTCATGTGGGTGTCGGAGCTCTCTGTGAGACTCTACCAAAGATGAGTGGGATCTCTCAAGCCTATAAATGGTAGTTCCCTACATTCATAGGTCCTCCTGATACTTCTCATAATCAAATCGAGACATATATGCATGGAAGGTGGCGAAGGGCTCTCTTGTCCCTTGGGGAAATCCTGACACAAGCTCCTAAATAGCCCTTAAATCAACACTAATATCCTCAAGAGGCTCAGCTGTGGATGGTACAAGACTTAGGCTCCTTATATGTTGACTTTTCCAAGTCGATCTTCCTCTTTTTACTTTTGCTCGGTGCACCCTCACTCTAAATTTGAGAAAATTAATGGGGGTGCCAGGGCGCACCTAAGTGTCTCAAGGGTACCAGCTCTCCTGCACAACTCAGTAATCAAGAAAGGGAATAAGATATGCATAACATCATGAATCCTGAAGAATTTTATGTGTAACACCACAAACTGACCAACATTCAAAGGGATGTTGTCTAGTATGCAAGCAACATCCAAGCAAGCAAATCTAGAATGGTTATTATTTAGGAGAAAGAGGAGACTTAACTACAGATAATGTTCAACCAAATTTGGGACTCAACAGTGGAATCATTCACTGATATGTTTCTTTTGGAAGCCGCCTGAGAGAGCTCATTTATCGGACACAACCTCTCCACCATCAAGCTACCTGGCTCACACCCCTTTCTTCAAATTCAGCCATATCTATATTTGGGAACCCACACAGGTCATTAATTTTCTATTCCCCAAAATTCACATTCTTCTCTAGATCCTAATGGTTGGGTCGGTGAGAGATACTATGCTAATATTAGCATAGAACTCCCGTACCCACTGCTCATCACCTTGCACAGATCCAAGGCAAAACATCTCCACCCGATGGCTACATTCCTATCATAAAATGTCGAAAGTTTTTCCAGTACTTTCTTTAAGTAAATAACCTTTTTCTAGAGTAGTTTTGTCCGTGGTAGATCACCATAGTAAGGTTGTAGTCTCCCATGATATCAATTACACTGATGATGCAAATGAATGTTATGATGATTTTAGATAACCAAAATATGCCCAAAAGTAGGTACAAATTGAGAGAGAATTTGACAATGGAGTATGAGGTAAATGGTCATTTAAACTAATTTGACCACGATCGCGATCTAAGTTTTGTAATCACGAACAAGCAGTGACCGCGATTGTGGAGGCTTGAGGCCCATTATTGCAGAGGCTTAGGGCCTACGATTGTGGTAACTGAGGGCCTTTCTACACCTCTATTTTCCCCAGTTCATCTTGTTTCTCTATTTTGACACACTTTCCCCTTCTCAAACTCATTCAACATAATACATAGTGCCATAAATGCATGGATTAATCAAATGAAGACATTAAAATCTACACTACTAAATTAAAAACAATGGATACGAGCCATTTTCATGGAAATTGTGGGTTTCCTCCCACATAGCACCTTAGTTATAAATTGGGAACGGCGTCCTTCATCTTTTTCAAATTGGATCCTCAAGGAAACCATGATCTAATTACCCATCTTCAACATCAATAACTGACATCACTTGAAGCTCCATGGGTTATTTCTTCATTTGGCATACCCAGAAGGACACGTCAACATCATAACCCTAAACTTTATTTCCCAAGCTCTAAATCAACAATGGGTCTTCTGGTTGCAAGGAAAGTTTGACCAAGGATAATAGTCACCTCTTGGTCTATCTCGCAATCAAGCACCAAAAAATCTTCTAGAAGGATGAATCTATCAACTTTCACCAACACATCGAACAAATCATAACCAATTTCTAGATAGATAGGTCCACCATCAGAAGTCTCATCGATGTTTGAGTAGGGGTACTCAAGACAGGACTCTGATATATTGAAAAGGGCATGATATTAATCACATAAAGTTTTTTCAAACTTATACTTTCCATTGGTGCATGGAATTGTAAAAGCCCCGAGGTCCTCTTTTTTTCCGCTATTGCGCTACTCATGATAGCGCTAAAACCATGGGTGACTTCAATGGTGTCACCTTAAACAAGATTCTTATTTAAAATCAATGTCTTTATAAGCTTAGCATGCCCCAAAATCTCTTGGATAGCCTTGAGTAATAGGATATTGATAGTGAGGTTACTAAGCTTAGCCATGAATTTCTTGAGCTTTTTGTCCTCCTCTTTTGTCTTAAGCCTTTGTATAAATGAAGGAGGGATTTTCATAGAGGGAAATGTATCACTTCGTGGTTCCTCATTTTTTACCACAACCTTATCAATTTCCACCGGTTCTTTTTCATTCCCTTTTTCTTGAGATTTTGGGGTTTCTTTCTCTTTGCTCAACCACAACCAATTTCTTAACTTTCATGTTCTCAATGTTGGGATATTTTGTACCCACACTTTCTCCCTCAACTTCCCTCAAATGATCCCCGAGGTTATTCCCACTCCTAGTTACTATGCCTAAAACTTGAGCATCATTTTTTGGGTTCATAATAGTGTCACTAGAAAGGCCTCCTTTTTGACTTACATTAAGTTGACTGGATATTTGCTCGATTTGAGTCTCTAATTATTTAATCAAAGTGTAGTGGAATAAAATATTTGGGCTATTTAAGAAGAATCACCTTTTAATTCACAGACCATCTTGTCCGTTCTCTCCACTTTCAACAAAATTATTGCCAAGACATCTTTGGTTTTTTATTTGTCAGGGTCAATGGGATTTGCATCTTTGTTCTTTCCCCGGTCATGAGGGGGCACATAATGATCATACTTTTGGTCTTTATCCCTCCTATCATGATCACGATCCATCCAACCTTGGTTCCCACTTTGTTTTTGATAGAACGGGAGGGAACCTCCCGAATAGTTAGCCAAATACTGAATCTCTTCATCAAGCCTCTTGTCCTATACATAATCATAGGCCTTAGATTCCTCAGTATTTATTGTTTTTATGGGTGCACCTATCACATGATTAGTTAAAAGCTCTAATTACATCATCATTTTAGCCATGTTTTTCTCCCTCTCTTCATCTCTCTTCTTTTGCTCTTTATCAACAAATGAGGTAGTAGGGGAGCCTTTTGGTACCTCAACATCACGGGTATGCCACCCCTAATTTTTCTTGGTCACTTCCTGAAGCAAGGTTGCAGTCGCATGATAAGTCAACTTCACAAGAGAGCCTCCTGCCTTATTGTCTACCATGGTTTTGTTGAGTTTATCTAAGTCCCAAAGAAGATATGGAGAGGCTTCTTCTATGGGACCTCGTGATTGGGGAATTTCATGAACTTCCCTTTGAATCCTTCTCATACCTCATAAAGAGGTTCTCCATTTAATTGATGAAAGTTGATGATTTCATCATACAGTTGTAGCATCTTGGATGGTGGTAAATACCAGTCAAGGAAGGCAATGGTAAGTTCATCCCATGAAGTAATTGACCCGGAGGGGTGAGATCGAAGCCACAATGTTGCCTCTCTCATTAAATAGAATGGGAAGATATGCAACTGGATGGACTCTTGGGTTATGTGTCCAATATCAAAGGGTGCACACAGTTCTACAAAGTTCTTCAAATGCAAGTTGGGGTCCTCATAAGCTTTCCTCCCAAAAAGTCCCTTCATTTGTAGCATATGCAATAGACACTCATAACATGGAATACCCAGTTCCCATGTGTAGGTGGGATATGGATGGTTCTTGTACATCCAACGTTATTGAGTTGCTCCTCGTTATCAAGAGGACCATTGAAAGACCCCACAATACTTATATTGTAACTCATAGTTCCGTGAAAACTATAGAGATCACCTAAAAGGAAACAAAAACAACAACCGAAATAAATAATCACCACATTAGATAAACTCAAAGAAACACTCAACAACGCGTAAGTGAAAATTAAATTTCACTCTTCAACAACGGTACTATTTTAATAATGCTCGCCTATACCATTGTACTTGGTAGAGCACGGTCATCATCAATAGCTCAACTTATGTTGAGGTAGAATCCACGAGGAGCGAAATTAGATTACTAGTCCTATGGGTGTTAATAGTTACTACAAAGATACCCATAATGTAAACAAAGTGAAATACAAAAATTAAAATAGGGGGGTTGGTTTAGAATGCGGTTTTATCAATGTGTAATCAAATTAAAAAACTAAAGGCAACAATTGTAATTTGAAATTCAATATGATAACAATCTTTGGATTATATCTACCTAAGGGAAAGCTATGTCTTGGTTCATAATCATCTGATGCAAATTCTAGTCATTAACAATATGGTAGGCTACGTTGAAGGTCCTTGACGCTAGTTTGTCAACAAAACCTAATGAATATAACTTATTGACCCTTTTGAATACCTAATGAGTGTGCCAATTAAAACCACCTACTACCTCTATTGGGCATCCATATTTCGAGGAAGATGCCCCAGACATAGCTAGCTCTTTACTCATCCTTATTATTAAGATAGTGAAATGATTGCAAACTGTATCCATTATTGTCCACTATTGCTTTGGTACCCATATCCTTTTTTTAAGGAAGATATGGGTTCCAAAGATTCACCCACGTCAATCTTTCAAGGATGACGTGACCTTTCAAGAATTTGGGGTTTTCACCCACAAATCCATTTTGGGCATTTGGGGTTTTTACCCACAAACCCAACTAATTCAAACAAGCAATAGTGAAACCCATCATCAATAAACTAGAATCTACACAAATACATCACAACCCACACATATTTTCACCTTAGTTCAATATAATCTCAAGATAATAAAATTTAGCTACTCATGAAGTAAAGAGGAATAAATATACCTTAAGTTTCATTCAAGATATCCATGGCAATGGAAAACAAGAGGATTCTTCAATTTAACTTCAATTTCACAAAACTCAAATTGGAAAATTCAAGGAAAAAAGTTTCCCTAATTAGTAGGGTTACAGATTCTCCAAAATTCAATTGTTCCAAGTGTGATATCTCAAATAGGAAAGGGTTTTAGCATTATAAGGGATTTGGGGTCAGCTGGGCAAAATGACAAAAATGCCCCTGGGCATAACCCCACCTAACTGCAATCGCTGCAGCTTATCCGTGATCATGGTTGCTATGACCACACTAAGAATATTGTACTCTCATACATTTGACCAATCTTGACTAACCGCCGTGACTGTATCCCTCAGATCGTGGTCACGGTAACTGAGACCAAATTCTGCTTCAGGTCTTTGAGCTGTATTTTCTTCTATTTTTGATCTTTTTTTGCTCAAATCCACATCTTTATTTCTCATCACCTGTAAGGCTACAAAATGTGGAAATTAGTTCATTTGATCACCAATTTATCTTATTCATATGTTCAAATCGTAATAGAGTGCAACAATTTTGAATGCAAATGAATGGTAAATTAACCACTCATCAACGATACCCCTCTAAAAAAGCTAAGTTTTAGAACATTTTGAATATATATATATGTGAGAATTGTGGATCTTGTTATGGAATTAGGATTAGGGACATGATAATTACTTGCAAACAATTTCATTAACCGGATAAGTAGTACCTTGTAATGTTGACTTTGTGTGTGTACGTGAGATGCTACTTAGTTCACTTTGTGTGTGGAATTCAAAACTTGCACAGTTAGTGTTGCCTAGGTTGTAGGATAGTAAATTCGGAAAGTATCATAAGCCACTTTTAATTTTTGTCCACTTTTAGCCTAAATGACCTTCCATGTGTTAAATAGTATCCCTAGATCCCTATTTTGAGCCTTATAGACTATTTTTATTTTTTCACCTTTTCACCTTCCTATTTGTGTTATAGTAACTTGTTTTGGCCCATTCCTCTTTGGATGTTGTGCACCTCAACTCAGGAAAATTGCCTAAGTTGAGGGTGGCGATCATAGGGGCATGTGATGTAAAGTGGGTATACAGAAGGGTAAAATTAGAGAAAAAGTTAGTAGGGTTGGGTGTGGTAGCAAAAGAAAAAGGAAAAGAAACAAATTGAGAAAAAGTAGAAAAAAAATTGAAGACCACACCCAATCTGAATATGCAATATATAATAAAAGGGGACAAATAAAGGTGGAATAAAAAAGAAATTGGCTAATGAGTGAGACCCCAAGGTTAGTGTATTGCTAAGTAGGCTTAGTCACTTAATATATCCATCTATACTATACCATCCTCCAAGCCTACATTACAAGTTGAGAAAAGTCCTTTACTGGTCCTAGCCTGACTGTCTGAAAACTAAAGTAAAATAATAAGGGCAAGCCTATGGTATTTGATGACCATTGATTGGAACTTCTCTTCTGAGTGTGAGTGTCTCTTAACTATCCCTTCATTCACATGCATTATTTCATATGAGTGAGTGGGACATCCTTGTTGTGAGGTCACATGAGTCATATTGCTTGTTGTCTACATTCTTGGGTAGTGTAACTCATATATATGTATTGTTGTCTATTGCTAATGTAATGTCATACATTGATCCCATTGTATCAAATTGTTGTGCTTCATGTTTATACACAATTGGTTTTGAAAAGTGAGATACAAGGAGGTGTTGTGATTTAAGATTAAAGTGTTGATTGACTGTCTTGAATATCTTAGATTCTCCTAATTAAGCATCATGTTTTGTTTTGTTGTGTTGTGTTTCCTGATGACATGCAAACGTTCTAAGTTGTAGGTGTTGATGTGCTATAGAAATATTGCACTTTCGATGCATAAAACAAGAAAAATATTCTAGTTTATTAGGTTGTTTTGTTAGATACAATAAGTTTTGAGAAAGTTTTGAAGAAATCTAGGTTTTGGATGCTAAGTTAATGAAAAATATGAAAATAGTGTTTTGGCTACTTATTTGACCAATTATGGGTATTTATGACACTTGCCGAATTGTTTATGACCAAAGCATATGATGAAAGTTAAAGATTTAAAGCTTGGTTTCAAGTGTTGGAAGGCCCGACACATACCTATGTCTACATGTGGACCACATGTAGAACATGTGGTCTGTATAAGACTAAGGTAAGTACCAGAAGTGAGATCTCAAGAGTAAAAGATCTGAAAAATAACTTTTGGCACTTATCTATGTCAACATGTGGACCACATGTGGATAAGGTAAGTGCCGGAAGTCCAAAATCCCGAGAGCAGAGTTGAAGGACTTTTTGTTCTACCACATGTAGGTTTCTACATACATCCAGCCTCAGGCCGTATGTAGACACCACATATGACCACCAACCCTTTTTTCTCCTTTTTTATCCAGGCTTTGATTTTACGGTTTCCTCATGTATTATAAATACCCCTTATGTGTTTTTAAGTAGAAGTTAAGCACTCTTGATACTTATAAACATGTTATGATTCTGAGATTTGTTTTTGGTATTGGCATTTTTTTGTATTGATTTCGCTTGATTAATTCAGTTACGATTTTGGGTTTTTTATTGAGATTATTGTGATTTCTCTTATGCTTTCAATCATGAATGTTGTTGATTACTTCACAAGCACGAGAGGATAAAAACCCTTAGCTAGGGTAATGGACACCCTAGCGGATTAACGAAGTAGGGAAAATGTTATTGTTGTTTTGAACCGATACCCATGCATGCATTGTATTATCTTCACATTAATAGTAATCTTAATGGTTGCAAACATTAGGATCGCGCCTAGATTACTGCTACTCACTCCAAAAGAGGAGTAGTGACTAGAAAAAGATAGTTACCACATTAATTTAGAGTTTAGCTGTTGATCCACGCTATTAAGTATTATCTAAGTAAAATGGTTAGGTTTCATTTAATAACTAGAGACTCAAAAGGTAATAGTTTACTAGGATCAAGATAGGGGTTAGTAAGGCGACCTCCTGAGAATCAAAAGTTAAAGGGTGAAATCTTTCAGCTCATCCAAAAGACTATTGATGGTACATATCTTATTCATTCTACATGCAAGGTATCGTATTGGTTCAATAAAGCATGATAAGCCTACGGAGATGTGAATCCAGGGGGAACACAATCCTAGTGTTCACCTACGACTTATTACAACCTAATTTGATAATTGCCATTTGTTTGATATTGCTACTCATAACCCACCATTTACTTTTCTAGTTCTGCCCGTTGATTACAACAGCTGAGAGCCATGATTCCACGTATTCCCTTGGGATTTAAACCCAATCTTTTTGGGGTTACTATATTTGACAGCGACCGCATAACCTTCGGAATAAAGGTGTGGCTTGGGTATTATCAATTAGATCTAGTGAGGCTAGAGATATAAAGCCATTATTCAATGAGAGAGCCCATTCTATGGGAGAGTTGTGGGTCATAGACAGGACCAAGTTAGATGGCGGCCATAAGGATCAACCCCATCTAGAGGTAGTACTAAAGGAATCTCCCATGAGCCTCAGGTTGAGCACATTAGAGATAAAGGGCCTACTCTGATCCTACGGAGTTCTTCTACCTCGGTATTAGAGGGGATATTGATTCATCTACTAACACATTTGGATGGTTCTCCTTTGAGTGAACATGATGTTCCTCTAACTTTAAGTATTGTACCTCCTCTAATGCCAGAGTCTGCTTATGGTGTTCGTCTAATTTCATGTGTAGATCCTCCAGTGGTATCGATATCTACTTATGGTACTCCACAGATTTCGAGTGTTGTTCCTTAATCTATACCAATATCTGATTATGGTATTTAGAGAATAGTGGTTCAACCTTCATCTATGTTATCTCCCTCAATTGGGATCTCATCCAGCTATTTTTACTATGTCTCATATTTTTAAGAGTACAGTTACGTCTTCTAAGGATCTGAAGAGGTTTGAGATATTCACTCCTTTAGGTACACCTAGGTTTAATGGTGTTGTGGACGAGGAACCCTATGACTTGTTGGAACTATCAGTTCGATTATCAGACAGTTTGTTTTTATTGTAGGCTCATTTTGATGTTTTAGAGCTTTCACTACTTAAGATTTGGCCTAGGACCAAAACTCCTAGTGGATGACCTCAAATGAGAATTCCAACAGTGCCATCAGCTCCAAAATTTTGATTCTAGGCTAGAGAGACCCTTGGTTAAAGTCCTGAGACTTTTGGACTCATTTTGGGCAATTGGGCAGATTATGTGGAAAATGGAACTATAGGATTGGACACCACACTTGGTCAAAATAATCTCAGATGAAAGTTTTAATAGTCCAATATGTCTAGAATATTGAATTCCGTATAGTAGCATATTTTTTTTGCGCACATTGGGTTTTGAATGAATCTCGAGCACCCAATCAAAGTCCATTTTAGATTAGCAAAATTTAGTGCATCAGGTTGCTGATGTGATCGCTTATAGAATCATATAATTGTTTATGCGGTCGTCGCATATACGACACTGTATTTCTTAAGAGACATTGACCAACTATTCATTGGCCTCTTAAGCGATGATTTTTCTGCTTAAGCGAGCATTACTTAAGTGGACTACGGGTCGCCTAAGAGATACCGACCTCAATTGCCAAATCGCCTAAATGATAGGTGAGCCTCTTAAGCGACTGTCACTTAAGCGATATGATGACTGCTTAAGCGGTACCTGGTGTCTTTAAATGCCTTTTTCTCTATCCGATTTTCTACCATTTCTTTCACCATTTTTACACCAAGTTGAGAGCTCAATGAAAGGAAAAAGGGTGAAATCATCCATATAAGTTAAGCTAAGCTAACCTAACTCTTATTGGTCATTTCCCAATAATTTTCCCTTCAATTTCCATCCTTATTCATGGTAAAATTCTTAGTAATTAGGTTTTAAATTCCTAAATTTTGAGAGTTAATTTGAGACCTGATTTGTGCTCTGTTTGTGCTCACTTTTGAGCACATATTCCTTGTCCTTTGAGGGACTTTGTGATGGATTGAATTTTAGATTTTGTTTGCAGGCGCCACGAGCCCATTCTTTACCTAAAATTCAACACGACCCTTATTATATAAATATGGATCTCATTTTACTCCAAATGACATGTAGATTATTAGTTTGATAGTGTGATTTCATTTTATGATCGTGGAGTGAAGACGGACAATTCATGGATGATTCAAGGGTTGTGGTTCAGCATTGAGATAGGTTTTTGTCTACTCTTCTTCATTAGATTGTGTTTTATATATGTTTTATTTTAGATAGGGATGTTGGATGTGATTATGGGTAGAGCACTATGACTTAGCCTAATTTATGAGTTTAGGGGCTGGAAGGGTAATTAACCCTTAAGGTGAATACTTATTATACTTCTGTGATCCTATTACCTACTTTTTAGATTAAACTGATTCATAGTATGATTATGATATTATCCTAGATATGGTATGGAATTTAGGTATTGGGAGTGTGATGGTTATGATTAGTCTTGTTTGGACTATTTAGACCACCTCAAAATAGTAATTTAGGTGGAATGGACTTAGTTGATCATGTTTTATGTGGAATGCCTATCTTAGGGATAACCATGGCTTATCTAACATGTAGAAGTGACTGTAGATACCTTAACCTAGCCTAGTCCATGGTAGAAGCTTGTCTAAAAATGGATTTCAAAGATTAGAAGTGGGCCCTTCTAGCCTACCTTAGACTAAGACCTATGTTAGATTTTCTAGATTTATATACGCATGCTAGCATGATATACATAGTTGAGACTAATGAACCTTTAGTATAAGGTTACTATATTACTCTGTGGATTGTGATGGTTTTTCTTGGATTAATATGGTATGGTTATGTTGGATATATATTATTGGGCTCAAAGCCATGTTTGTTATATTTGGTTGGATTCTGCGAAGTGTTTTATCCTTGTAAAGGATGTGTCCATAGTTTATAGATGTTTTGATTCTTATGATCATATTATATGGATACTGGTGACGACATGCATAAATTCGGTACATTCACGATCACTAAAATAGTAAATGGTGTGATTCCAACTAAGAATATAATTTTATTACTCTTTTTTCCTATAAAAAGATTTATTCCCAGTTTTCACTTTTAAAATGGATTTCTTCATAATGAAATCGTACTATGTTAATGCATAAGTTATGAGCCTTTGACACTAAAAATGATGTCTTATAGGTTTGACCAAGATAAAATTTGGTCTACAAGTTTGTTACTACTATTTACCTCGATCGAGAGAGATTTTGACCCTTTCTACACTCTTATGATGATTTAGTCTCAGAGTTTACCCTGGGTAATAGAGTTATGGACTTACACTCTTTTAGCTATGGTTTTATCTAGTGTATTTTATATGTGTATATATATATCTAGTACTGGATAGAGTGGATTCATGATGATGATGGTAATTAGAAATCCTAGATTAAGACCAGGTAGATGTATATAGGTACTTCCAAACCCCCTAGGGGCCCCTTCATCTGTGAGTCATCATGTTGAAAAGAGAGAGGTCGATGTAGGTTCTATCTTTGCTAATTGTCGAGCTGGAGGTGGTGTATACATTAGGTTACATCATGGTACTTGGATCAACATGGTATTATGGATCCTCTTTGCATTCATCCTTGCATACACATTACCTACCACCAGTATGAACCTATATTTATCAGCCTTATGGGGGTTACATAGGTATAGGTGATGAGTATTGCATGTTGTATGTTGTACGTGTTGGTAGGACCTTTCGAGTTATGGGGCCCAATTTCGGTATCATTTGTTCGGGCTAGCCCATTACTTTATATTGTTATTATTATTATGATTATCTTGTGATAAGTTTATTATTGGGCTAGTATTGATAATTGAGGTATGATTTTGATTCTTTTATCTTATGGTTATTTTATTATGCATAATTATACCATGGTTGGGTATTGTTGTTTTGGACCCTGATTATGTTAGTACTAGTTCCTACTTTGATTTGAAGGTCTTGAGATGTTAGTGTGACTACTTAGGTTGCACCTTTGGGTTATCCTTGTTTATATATATGTATATCTATCTAATTGTAGTTATGATATTACCATATATCCCTTCCTTCCTTTATTTATTCATTTTGTATATCCATCCCTTGGCCCTGTATACATACACACACATAAATAAATGCACACACACATATATATATCCTTCTTCTATTCTTTATTCGAGTGATACACGGTATGGTGTTTAGATTCCTGAGTATGGCTAAAATAGGATAGTTTATCCTTATTGTCTCCTTAGCTTTACTATGTAGTTTGTGGATATTTTGGTGTAGTTGTATAGGATAGCTTAGTCTTATTGTCTCCTTAGCTTTATTATGTAGTTTACTGGATATTTGGGTGTAGTTTACATTCCTGATTACATGCTATTTATATTCGTATTATCTTGGGAGCTCATATGGCAGTTGCCTACTGAGTACCATGCGTTTGGTACCCATACTATAGTTTTGCAACCTACATATCATAGTATGGATTCTCATCGTTGTTTTGTGCATCGTGCGGAATAACTATGGTTTAGAGATGTAAGGTAAGATCCAGGCATTCGGAGTATTTCTATTCCCTCTCTTATGTACTAGACTAATATCTATGTTATATTCAGAGATGGGTTGTATAAATATATTCTTTCATTACATCATTTATAAATCTTATTACATTAGAAGCTCTTGTACTAATTCCATAAAGTTTTGGGACTATCTTGTGTATTTTAGCCTTTGTACTATATTTGTTATGTATTCTTCCTTCTTTTCTCTTCGAAGTCCATTACTTGTAGCTACGGACTATGAGTTGGCTTATCTACTTGTGGATTATAGTAGGTGTCATCATGACCTAAGAAATTAGATTGCGACAAATTGAGACTTAAAGCTTTCGATACTTTGAAGATAGCTTTTTAAACATGGTACGGTCATTATGAGTTCTTGGTCATATACTTTGGGCTGACCAATACACCAGCCGTGTTCATGAAGTTTATGAATTGGGTATTTTAATCATATCTTGACTTTTTTCTCATTGTATTTATAGATGATATCCTTATTTATTCCAAGAGTGAGGTCGGTCATAAGGAGAATTTGCGGATTTTACTTCAGATATTGAGGGAGGAGAAGTTGTATGGAAAGTTCTCCAAGTGTGAGTTTTGGTTGGTGTTTATCTTTTTCTTGGTTCATGTGGTGACTAAGGATGGAATTATGGTCGATTTGACCAAGATTATAGTGATTTGTGATTGGGCTAGGCCTACTTCTCCCACTGAGATTTAGAGTTTTATTGGGTTGGCAGGTAACTATTGGTGCTTTGTTTAGGGTTTTTTATTTATTGCGGCTCTATTGACCAAGTTAACTCAGAAGGATTTCCTTTCAGTGGTCTGATGCTTATGAGGCGAGCTTTGAAAAGCTCAAGAATTTACTGACATCATTTCCTATCATGACTTTACCCAAGGAGGGCGTGGGTTTTACCATTTTCTATGATGCTTCAGATTTTGGGTTAGGTATTGTGTTGATGTAGGAAGGTAAGGTGATTGTGTATTCTTCTCTTCATTTGAATACCCATGAGAGAAATTACCCTACCCATGATTTAGAGTTATGTGCGGTTGTTTTTGCTTTAAATATGTGGAGGACTACTTGCATGGAGTCCGTTGTGAGATCTTCTCACATCACCATAGCCTTTAATATTTCTTCACCCAGTAGGATCTTAATATGAGAAAGTGGTATTGTCTTGAGTTTCTTAAGGACTATGATCTTATTATTTCTTATTATCTGGGAAAGCTTAACACGGTTGCGCATGCCTTAAGCTAAAAGTCTACAAGTATGGGTAGCTTGGCACATCTTTTGACCCAGAAGTGACCTTTGGCCATAGAGGTTCAGTCTTTTGCTAGACAGATAGTTAGGCTTGATATTTCAACACTTAGGTGTGTTTTGGCATTTATTGAGGCAAGGTCTTCCTTGATAGAGTAGATTTAAGCTCATCAGTTTGATGTTGTTGGGTTTAGAGTTATTTGGAATAAGGTATTGAGTGGTGATTCTAAGGAAGCCTCGCTTGATCTAGATGGTGTTTTAAGGATTGGAGGTCATTTTTATTTGTCAAGAGTAGGAGATTAGACTAGATCTACTTTTTAGGAGGCTCATTTTTCTTGGTATTCCATTAATCCAGGAGTGACTAAGATGTATCATAACTTGAGATATTACTACTTGTGGGGAGGTATAAGAAGGGATATAGCAGATTTTCTAGCCCATTTCCTTTGTTTTCAGTAGGTGAAGGCCAAGTATTTGAGGCTTGGTGGTTTGCTTCAGAGGTTACCCATTCCTGAGTGAAAATAGGAATGGATCACTATGGACTTCGAGACTGGGTTGCCTCATACTTCTCATAGTTCTAATAATATTTGGGTCATCATTGATGATTAACCAAATCTGCTCATTTAATTTTGGTTTGGATTTTCTTTAGTGATGAGAGGTTGGCTCGTATATATATTCATGAGATAGTTCACCTTCATGGTGTACCAGAGTCTATTATCTTAGATAGAGGTTCAGTGTTCACATCTCACTTTTGAAAGACTTTTCAGGAAGATTTGGGTACCCGAGTTTATCTTAGTGCAGATTTTCACCTGGAGACCGATGCTCAGTTGGAGCGGACTGTTCATGTTTTGGAAGATATGCTCCATGCTTGTGTCAAGGACTTTAGAGGTTAGTGGGAGCAGCATCTAGCTTTGGTGGAGTTTGCATATAATAATAGCTACCATTCTAGTATTGAGATGTCTCCTTTCGAGGATTTGTATGGTAGATATTGCCGCTCTCCAGATGGTTAGTTTGAGGTTTTTGAGATTAGATCTCAAGGTATAGACTTGCTTCATGAATCCTCAGATAGAATTCGAGTCATTTAGGATAGATTTTGAGTTGCTCAGAATAGGTAGAAGTGCTATGCGGATCATAGATTTCTTGCTATAAGATTTAGTTTTGGTAATCAAGTCTTTCTTTGTGTGTCACCCTTAAAGGGCATGATGAGGTTTGGGAAGAGGGTCAATCTTAGCCCTGGGTATATTAGACCATTTGAGATTTTTCGAACAATTGGGGATGTTTCTTGTGAGTTAGTATTACCCCTAGATTTATCAGTTGTTCATCTAGTTTTTTATTTTTCCTTGCTTCGATGTTACATTATGGATGAGTCTTATGTCCTTAGTTAATATTCAATCCAATTAGATGAGATCTTATCTTTTGTTGAAGAGTCATCTCTATTCTAGCTAGGGATGTTAGACAGTTGTATTTTAGAGATATTTCAGTAGTTAAGGTCTAATTGAGACATCGACCTGTAGATAATGCTACTTGGGAGGTTAACTTTGATATGCATGGTAGTTATCCCCACTTTTTAATGATTCAGTTATTCTTTAGTGTTTAGTTCGAAGACGAACTAGATTTTTAGTGATAGATGATGTAATAATTTAATTTTTGGTAATTTTTATGAATTATTCATTTCTCTGTGATTTGACTATTTTACCCCTTAATAAGGTTGCTTTATTGTATTTCTGGGGTATAAAAATAATTGACATGGTTCCCAATGAATTTCGGTGTGAGTTGTGCGAGTTTGCGATTTTTGGTGGTTAAAAAGGCTTTATAGTTGACTTTAGTTAATATTTTTTATTTTGTGCATCGGATGGAAAAGCGGACAGTTCTAGTAAATCCAGAAAGTCAATATTAGGTTGGTAACATAATTGTGTGGTTTTACGGCTTTTGTATCTCATTTCGACTCGTGGTTCAAAAATAGTGTAAATAGGGTTCTGCGGGGTCAATTTTGTGAAAATATCCTTTTTTTTGTAAATTTGATGATTCCATTGGATCGGGAATGTCTTTTACAATAAAATTTCACTATTGGACCATATTTATAGGGTTTCAAATGAGTTTTGGGGATCAAAAATAAGTTTTGAAGGTTGCGCTTTAGTGGTCAAAGTGTCGCTTTAGTGGACTTCGCTCATGGTTAAGACCAAAGTTAACCCCATTTCGTATTTTTCACATTTTTAGAGCTAGGAAACTTCGATTTTGATGATTTTCAATTTGTTTTTTTTGTATAATCATTGTCTATCAATTTATAACTCCATTTCTCCCATTTACCAAGAACTTCTATTTTATTTTTCGTGATTTCTACCCAAGTTGAGTATCAAAATCTAATTTTAACAATTTGTGGGTCTTAGGAGCTCGAATTTGGATGATTCCAAAGGGGTTTGTGAGATTTCTTCCATGGGTAAGTTTCTAGTTTTGTAATTATCGTTTTTCCTCTTGATTTTATCTTCAAAACAACTTTAAATTCTTGATTTCAAAATGGATTTAGGGGGGTTTTGCCGGTAAAACTTCAATAATTTTTCTTTGATTTGAACCTCATTTTTAACTCATTTTTGCATGATTTTTCAGTTGTAGACTCCTATGAGTATGGAGAACGTATTTCTAAAATAAAATTACAATTTTACTGTTCTTTTTGGAAAACCCATCCCAGAGGTTTATTTTAAGCCTGATCTAGAAATGGTCAATATGGGTATCATTGTCTTCCTTTTGATGCATAGATTCTATATTTGTATGTCTTAGTTAATTTTAAGCCCGTTCGTAAGAGAAAGGCTTTGTGTTGAAGGCTTTCAAACCTAATTTTCTTCTTTCGAGGTAGGTTATGGTACAACTTTCTTCAGACTGACTAGGTAGTTAATATTGGTATAAAATCATATTATAGGTGTCGGATCTAATCATAGAAATGGATTTGTTATTATTTTGTGCTCATGTGGGGGGCTATGTTGTTATTTGGTCGCTTTGAGACATTATTTATTTTGTGTGACCATGTAGGGTCTTATTTGATGTTACTGGCCTGGTAATTATATAATTGGTTATTTTGTTGGTGAAAATGGCTAAGTTGGTATTTATGTGGTATCAAGTGGCATATTTTTGGTATATCTTTCTCTATTGGTTTATGGACTATATTGGATTCATGGATGGTTGGCATATTGAATGGATTTTGGCTCACATGGTTGGTGTATTGGTTGGATTTGGAAATTCCCATTCTGGTTGGTTGTGAGCATTTTATCCTCATATCATATGCATTTATGAAACATTGGTACTACCTTTTAAATACTGGCTTTTTCTGACAAAAAATGTGAAATCTTTAAAAACCCTCTATCGATGTAAGTGCCAGAGAGGAGTTATGGACATTGAATTGGTATTGGTTATTGTATCGTATATGGATCGACGAACCCTCCATGGGTCCTACCTTTGAAGCATAGCTTGGTAGGTGTATATTGAGATTGTGCGACGACCTCTTGCATCACATCGTCATCATCTTCATTGCATTCCATATATTGTGCACATTCTGTGTTATATTTGTGCTCTTGACTTGATATTTATTAATTTTTGTTTTTTCTCGTGCTTCTATTTGGTATATGTGTATATTGTTGAACTGTAAGCAGAGGCGGTGCAGGATACTATTTGGGATATTTTCTAATAGAAGATGGCTTGCCCATAGTGTGTATTTTATATACCTTATTTTTTACTTTGCTCAGTCAGCCTATGATACCAACTGAGTACAAGTGGACAATGCTCAGCCCTGCTGCGCCCTTTCGATGCAGATCCAACTACGAGTGTACCACATGGTAGCTGATTCGAGTGGTGTTTAGAGTATTTTTGAGGTAGCGGTCGGTCTATGTTTCCAGAGGTTATCTACTACCTCCTCTCGTTTAGTTTTATGTCTTGTTTTTGTATTCAGAGATAAATTATGTTCCTTTTGGAATATTAGTTGTATATTTTGACTTCGACGTGTACTTAGTTAGTTCTTATACTGTGACACTAAATTTTTGGGTGATTTATGGTATTGTTGTTATGTATTTTTTGCTATTATTGTAATTGTGTGATTTGGCTTCATTCTAGAAGCCTTACCTTGGGATTTGGTATTTTTTCTCATTTCATATCAATTTGGGTGATAGGCTTATTTGTCAAGGCTTACTTCAACAAGTGTCATCATGATCCTTAGTTTTTGGGTTATGATAAGTTTCTCTCAATTTTTACACAAGTTCAGGAGTGAAAAGCCTAAAGAGTGTGGAAAATTGGGAAAAATATTATTAGATGATTTTCGGGTGTTTGTGAGCTCGGATTTCTCATTTCTTCATCAAAATCTTGGTAAATTTTCATTAAATTCATGGTTAATTTTTCAATTTAATCTAGAAATTCCTAGATTCTTGTTGCGTAGATTCAAGCATCATTTAAGATCCGAGTTTGCTCATTCTTGAGAGTAAATGTTCCTTGATCATAGAGGAATGTGTTGACAATTTTTAAAGTGTGATTCCGCAAGCGGGTCACATGTGGAATTTTTTGCTTGATTTGGACCCAAAGCTTAAAAATACAATATGGGTCTTGTTGTTCTCATATTGATGAGTAGATTATCATTTTTATAGAGTGACATCATGCAAAAGCTTCTCGAAAGGAGAAATCACTGATTTAGCAGATTTTACCGAGCTTTCTTCGACGTGCAGGTAGGCTAGATTTTCTTTTCTCACATATTGGGATAAATAATAGTATATTTATGATAATGTTCTATATGTGGGTTCAAAATTAGGACTTAAAGGTATATTTATCACGAATTGGATTATTTAATGTGCGATATGTGGGTTCAAAATTAGGACTTGGAGGTATATTTAGCACGAATTGGATTATTTAACAATTTATGAAATCATAAATTAGGCATAATTAAGTTAGTTACTCATTCTCTAGATAGAATTGCTATCTTAGAACTAAATTGTGGCTTCATTAACATCTATTAGTAAATTTAGATACCTTAGCCTAGTTTGGAAAAAAAAATTCCATTAGAATGGATTTTTAGGGTTTAGTAGTGAGCCTCTCTGACCCACCTTAGGCCAAGATTGATATTATTTCCTTGTAGAATTTATAGGCCTTGCGCATTATTTTAATTACATTCTAGGGCCCGAGGACGTTTAGATTCATGATGATTTATTACTTATTGGTACTTGGAAGAGTATATTAGTTCTGGTTCAAGTCCAATAATTTATGATTCTATGACTGATTTAATTCTAGCACTATTCATGACTTGAGTTTCGGTTCAAGTCCGGTAAATAATAATATTAGTTCTGGTTCAAGTTCGGCATTAAGAGGTTATTTATGATGGTTATGGAGCCAATTTGAGTCCAGTATTTTATTATATAGAAGGATCGATCATTATGATTTTGAGATATGACTAATTCATATAATTTTGGTCATTACTTCTCTTTGATTGCACCGTCCGCACTTATTGGGGTCCACATTGGGTTATTTACTTTATTGTACTTCCTGGCTTATGGGGGCCAGTTTTCTAGTGATTGTTATGTTTTCTTTAATACTACTCTTTTTGTTATTTATTACAGTATTTGAAGCGTTATTATAGATTTGCCCCCTTACCTTGACTTAGAATTAATCATACTATACTTTTGTACCTTTTTATGCAGATCTGAGTACTAGTTGTCATTGCTGATATTGTGATCATGCGATCCAGTGTTCGTAGATAGGGTGAGCTCTTAGAACTAGAGTTGACCTTTTCTCCATCTTTTATATTTTGCATAGTCTTTTCATTGTAGAGACTGATGTATATTTGACTATGATATTACTCATATTCTTTTGGATTAGTGGATCTTGTACCGATACTACTAGGTTTTGGGATATTTTTATTTCTCTTAATTATCTACCATTTTATAATTATTCCATGATTTATTAATTGTAAGCTTTTTACTCGCATAATTTCAGCATTTATGCCATTTTCCACCAAACTAGCCCATTGCTTATAGCTCTGGGCTACGGTTTAGCTTACCTATTGGTAGAATAAAGTAGGTGCTATCATGTCTCAAAATTAGGTCATCACACTTCAACTGGAAAAAAAATTCAACCTAAAAAAGGGTGTGATTGTGAATAGCATGTTTTAGGATACAATGCGGCTAGAAGGAAATCAAAATGATAGGAAAAGCATGCATGAGCATGATATAAGATACAAGGGCAGTCCTGTAGCAAAAGAAAGCATCGAGTGGCGCAGCTAGGCTTCTTGGAGATAGGCTCACGTTGTGCAGCTTGTGTCTATGCAATGGACGGTGCACTTAGAGATCTTACCATCGACGGAGTTTCATACAAATTTAGCAAACTTCTAATGGACTTGGGTTTTAAAGGGGCCCACCTCTAAAAATACCCCAAGGATTACCTGCAGTGATGAGTTTACCCTTTTTGATAGAAAAATTGAGAGCGCAAAGGTTATTACCATGGTTCTTTATCTTGTAACTCAACTACTTCATATTTTAGTATGATTAACATTGATTCTTGTGTTTTTCTTCAGACTATGAGTAGCTAAAACCTGTGTTCTGGGGTTACAGATAGAACATAATTGTTTGGTATTTTATTTAGATCAACGAACTTTATTTCTCATTCAATTGTGCTCATGTTCTTGAATTCACTATTTTAATGTTTGTCCAACATTATAATAAATGGGTAATTCTTGCATGAATTGACCATGGGAATGTAAGATAGAACAAAGAACATGAGAAATAAGATCATATCTTACTAAAGTTAGGGTTGGTTTGCAATTAGGATAGCAATACACCTAGTTTGCCTTATTTGGTTATAAAAGATATGAAAACATTAAAGCATTTGAATTAGAGACTCACATCCTCACTCAATGATGTAGCTATGAGACTAATCCGAATAGAGAATTTAGAGGATGACCATTCTTGGATCGTACATTTAACCCTGAAATCCATTGTTCGAGAAATAAAATTCATTGATATGAATAAATTCTAAACATGATTATGGTAAATGGGATAGCCTTGTAATTTCTCTCAATATTGTTTACAACTTTGCTCAAAATCATGATTTTCATATTTTATTCTTTTTTGCACATTATTAAAAAACTATAATTTCACAAACCCTCTTGATAAAACACACTACTTGTCTGAAATACTATTAAAAATTGAATGTAGTAAATTGCTAAGTGCATAGTCCCTGTGGGTTCGATATCTGGCTCCTAAAGAGCTACAATACTACTTGCTAGACCACGTACACTTGTGTGTGTGGTAGTTCGCAAAATATACCATTGACATTCCCCTTTTACCTTTCACACTTAAGCTCACTAATCATACATCAACTTTCACATTAAATGTCATCCATCACAACTCTTACTTGTTTAATCCCAACAATTATTATAAGACAATCTATTTCAATTAACCCTATGAATTGAGCACAATAATGATAACCTTATAACAAGTACAATCATGAACACTTAACAATTACTTCAATTATATATACCATTTAGCGTTTCTCATACAACACCCAATAGTTTTGTCAAGTGCAGCCAAAAAAGACATTAAACCAAGTCAAGACCCTGGCTATCAATCATTAACCCAGTCCATAACCATGACTCAGCAACAATATCTAAGTCACCAATCCATGACTCTAATAATATTCATACCTCAAATCAAATATGGGAATAACAAAAACAAATATGCTAAGAACTTGTCAATTTAACCTACATCAACATAAGAATCTGTCACAATCATAAATACCTTATACAGACAGGCTAGTGGTCTTATGATCACCCACTAGCCATGTTCTGCAGGGAATAAGCTCTTATCCATGCATGTACTAATGTAGTACCCGATCCAGTCTATGAACCATATTAATAAATCTTATAAATATGTCCAAATACTTGTACATCCTACAATAATAACATATATCACAATAATCACCACCATAATGAGAATACACAATCATATTTGTACAGTCAGCAAGCCTTTAATATAATCTCATTATATGTGATCAACCCTTAGGCTATTATTTAAAAATTACATTCCTTAAGTATTTATTAAAAAAATAGACAATCACCCAAACACTTGATTAACTTGAGTTAATCAATTCATGCAAACAACAATCATACTTTAATATACCAAATCACAAGCAAATTAGAATCACTGGTTTCATCTATTATACCATGTCCGAAGACCAATCCCTGACTTATTCAAGTAGGCATTATCAATCCATATTCATTAAATTCAGGTAGTCATTTTAGGAGCGCAAATTCAATCAAATGGAGTCTAAACTCTAGTAATTCATTCATTAATCCAATCTAAATTTATTCATACCAAAATTGGTGATTCCTTTATTATCTAACAACCGTTACATTCAAGTCATTGCTAGGTTCATGACCTTACTCAATTAACTAATCATTTTACTCTATTCAACTTATAATCTAGTTTAGTCATACACCTTTATACCTTTTACCTTTTAACCATTATCCTAACTTGACTTTAGGCACTTAAGTTATGCCACTACCTCTTATTATAATCCATTCTTATAACTATACTCTGGCAAGCATATTTATGTTCCAAACATACATAATAACAAATTTACCCTTTTGTGGTAATTAAACTAAATCTTTAGATTATAAGATCACACAATCTCCTTATCACCTATATTCACAAATTCACATTACAATCCATCATGAAGCCATATCAACATAAAATACCCATCAAGGATTTATACATTAATATGATAATATATAATTTGGTCTATATTACATTAGATTCATGTTTTATCCACCCAAATTCCATGTCTGCAGGCCTAAGCATGATTTCTCCTATCAAATCTATATTATGAATACAATTACTAACTATATTCTACTACTCATAAATCATAATCTACCTGAGCACCAAGCTACTACAACAAATAAGTTATACCATGGATGGTGTTCCTTCTTCTTTTCATGTCCAAAGTCTAAGTCATCTAATAATTAACAATTACAAGAGTAATTAATAAACTACTCCTCCAACAAATACCTTATGAATTCTAACCCACTAATTTTATCCTTATTCACGGCCGACAAACTTATCCAAAGGTCAATTAATCATCAACTTAGATCCATCAAGCTCAACTCAATTTCATTAATGCAATTCTAAAGCTAAAGGCCCCACCTTTACTGAATTTAAGGTCCCCAACTATCAACTTTCATGTTTCAGAACCACAATTTCATACTAGAAAGAGTTAATTTAAAAACTAAAATCAATTTTAGGTGAAAATACATATATCCATGGGTTTTCTCCATAATTTTATGAACCTAGGATTCTAAACCATGAGAATTTTACCATATATTCTCCATTCTAACGATTCTAGAAGATAAATGGATTAATCAATGTTAAAAAGGATAAAAATCATATGTCAATGAAGGGTTTCCACCCAAATCAAGAGAAATCGCCTATCTAGAGCTTATGGATGAAATTTTTAAAGTTTAGGCAAAATAAGGTTAGAAACTATTTTTACGTTGCTATAGGGACGTGCATGTCACTATAGTGACCTTAACCTGCTACAGCGCTCTTTTTTCTTTTAGCATGGGATGTCTTCAGTACAACAGTCATAACTTTGTACTTAGAAAGCATATTGATAACGGTTGGTTGCACTGGAAAAAAGACTAATATATATTTAATATGATTGATATTAGGACCCATAACTCCTTATATTTTAGGATAACTGCTAATTTAAAGTTGACCCTAGTTTTGACTTAGCCTAAAACTAAATTGGTAAAAATACTTTCAACTTAACTTTGCATTAGGAGTATTATATGACCTTAATACATAACATTTACACTTCCATACTAAAAACTGATTCTAACAAAAATGAGGAATGAGATTTATATACCTTTAACGTAGATATTTTCAGTAACAACGGAACCGGTTGTTACACTATCTAACTATGGATCCAGAATTAAGCCTCTTAGTCTCAAGGAATCTTTGACTTGTGCTTCGAACCATATCCCATGGTGATAACATAGTTTTGGAATATGTGATATCTAGAAATCATGTCCACTTGATTCTAAATAATCATCTTAAAACTATCTTCATAATTATATAAGCTCATAGTATATCTTATAAAGCTATCTAAAATCACATCACGAGTCTTGCTCGAACTATCTTTTAAGAAATCATATCAAGATCCTGTACTAAACTATTTCTTCTAAAATCATACTTGTATGAGATTAATATAACATCATGTATCGTAAATCATATGATAAAATCTTTGATCATAAATCGTATACTCTTGAAACTATATTTTTGCATAAGCTGAGGAAATTTTCATTAAAACATGTTGTAGCTATAAGTTCTTTAAATAAGATTTCAATCTCATAAAAAGAGAGTCTTTAGCATAATATAGATATCATAATCACATTTCTCTTGAAAAACTCTATAAATTTTACATAGTTCATCTTTCCCAAAAATCAATATAAAGAAGGAGAAGTTAAAACTGAAAATTTTGGTTAAATCCCTAGCTTTGAACATAATTTCTTAACAACTTAAAAATACTTAGGGTGAGGATGAAATGCTTGCATATCTATTGAAGCAAATAACAATTTACAAGATAACACTTGACTTGATTGAAACATAAATCCTAGATACCTGATTTTTCCTTAGAACTTTCTCTTGTCTTCTTTGGAGAGAGACAACAGTGATGATAGGTTAAAGATCCAATATTTATACTTTTTGTTAATTGATATATCATAAGATAGGGTAAAAAGATAAGTAAAAGTTGAAAATATATTTTTTAAAATGTTGCTGAAAATTATTAGGATGATTAGTAGAATCATTTCACAATTAGAAGAATTATTATATAAATCGTTGTTTTATTCTATAAATTATGGTTTTATTGTACGAATCAATCAGGGTTAAAAACAAAAATTATCAACATACTCCATCACAAAAATTAAAAGGATCCATTCATCATGAAGACAAGGGTCTCATACAATATTTAATTTTGCCAACAAGAGCTGTAGATCTACAAATTTAAAATGTCTGGCTAGATAAGCATACCTGGAGTCTTTTGGGGGGACCCATTGACTATGTATCCTTTCTTTTAAAGTGGTATTAGATTTGTTGAAGCTCAATATATTGACGGAGGCTAATAGCATTTTGGTCAATAGGAAGACGATAATAGAATATACAATCTAGGATTTGGTTAAAGCTAATACTAAAGGAGGATTATGAAATGGGATACACACCAGCAAGGTGTGAAAGAAGTCTTTATTACACTTGATATCACGATGTAAGTGAGATTTTTTTGACATATAAAGTTAAATTGATCAAACACTTGCTGATTATTGCCTATATATATTCATCCAAGGTAGAAGCTCAATTTATCTTCAGGTCCTTCAACCTTGATGCTAAAATCAAAGTTCTTCGACAAAGTTTGGTGATTATATTAGAGCTTTGGGGAAGCTCCAAGAGTTTTTGGTTGAGCCTATGTGAATTATTTTTGCTTTCTATTTTGTTATTTTAATTTGCTTTTGATTTGTTTTCTTCTTATTTTTGTTTTTTTCCTATTCTAATCGGTCCCAGTTGGACCAAAAAAATATTGCCTTGTACATATTACCTCTTGATTTTTATAGAAGTGACTCATTCCATGAATTAGCTTAAAATCATGTTTCATCTTTTAGGTTATTCATTTCATTTGATTTCACTTGTTATTAATAGTTATACATATTTAATGACTCTCCATGTTATTTTCTTTCCTTTCGTGCATTTTCTATGTTTCAAATTTTTTTATAGCTGACCCAAGTTATTTATGACTTGCTGGTACCAGTGGCTTGGTTCTCGAGTAGTTCATTTGGATTTTAAGTCAATTTTCCTAATTTGGAGCTTTTGAAGTTGAGAAATTGATCTTGAGCTACAAATTCTAGTAAATGTCCTTGGATGAAAATTTTAACAAGTCAATTAGCTTCAAAATATGGATTTTAGGTTAGGAAGACCTTTGATTCCGGTCTCGAGATTTATGAGTTTGTTTTGGACTATCGGATAGAATTTGGTTGAAACATAAAGAGTGTGTGGGCCATACATTTCATTGAAATTTTCTTTTGTTAGGAATTTTATCACTACGTTAAGTCCAGAATATCATTAATAGTAGGGTAGCACATTTTATTTTTTGAGTTTTTGAAAGAATTTCGAGAACCCATTCGAAGAAAATTCCAACTTAAAATTTTGTTGGTGCAACAACACTTGGTGCATGAAACAATCTCTACGCATTTGCAAAGAGTTAGCCGTATTCACGAAGGACCAAGTTTCTTGACCATCGCATTAGAAAGCCTACCCTTATATTCATGATGAAGGAATGGTCTGGCCTGATCTAGTTTGTTCTATGCATTTGTGGGGAATCGACTGCCTTTGTAACTGACAGGTGGACCACCGTGTTCATGATAGAGGGTCCATATTCGTGAAGGACCCTTGGGAATGACTATAAATACTTCCTCACTTTGTTTTTCCTTCATTATTCATAGGATTTACACCATTGTTATACTTGGGATCTTAGAAAATTGTGGTATAATCGTATTGAGCTCAGGTATGATAGTTGTTCCATCCTCGACCATTTTCCCTATCAATATTTTGTTGATTTCTTCTAATTTTCAATAAGTTTTTGGTTTTGGGGTTTAGTTTATTTTGATTTTGGGGGCTAATTAGAGCTCTAATTTAGGATCCAATCTTGCTCAAATTTTGAACAAATATTCCGTGTCCTACAACAACAATACTAACAACGTACCCAGTGTATTTCCACCTAGTGAGGTCTGGGAAGGATAAAATGTACGCAGTCCATACCACTATCTCCGAAGAAGTATAGAGGATATTTCTGAGGAACAGCCTCGGAACATAATTGCTGATTCAAGTTTTGAATTATATATATAGGCCCCACGGGTTGATTTTTGACCTAATCTTTAGCCCAAAGTTTAAGATAGCAATATGGGTCTTGTTTTACCCTTATTGATGTGTAGATTGCATTTTGCAAGAGCAACAGATTTTTTGAGGTCGTATTGAAGGGACGAGCAGCTCACGAATTAGCCAAGACTATTGTTCGACTTTGAGGTAGGCTATAATCTATTCTGTTATAGACTTTTCTCTAAGAGATTGTGTATAGTATAAATTGTATGTGGGGTTGGAGTTTTTAGGATAGGCTTAAGATTATTTTACCATTTCTGTCATTCTTGACTTCTTTTGAGGGATCCTAGTGTAGAATACTAGCTTGAACCTTTGTTAGAATACCTTTTGTAATGTTAAGATTAGGTTTAGAATACCTGTTTACTTGATATAACCTTAGGGTTAAATTATTGATCCTTAGCTAGGTTTGAGGTAGTATCTTGCAATAAGGTTGATATTCCTTGGTCAACTATTCTAGTATCATGTTTTATCTTTGTCACGATCCAAACCAGGGCTTGGTCGTGACGGGTATCTCAAGTCTACCATGGACAAGAGACCAGTACCTAGACAAAATGATCACATACTACCTAATAGTGGATGAATTCCAAACATAACAAGATAGCATAAGATAAGCTCACAGAATTTAAGACATGTCTATAACCGATAATCGATAACTGACCAAAAACAACCAACCAAAATCATCCAACTCCACAAGAATCTACAAAGCCTTCTAACAAAACAAAAATCAATAAAGTGTTGGGGCATGCCCCCGACCCTAACAATGATAATGACAATGGTTAACGATAATGTGAACTCTCAATTCTAATCTATGAATGGAAACTGATGAAATATCAGTCTTTCAGAGAATGGAATCTCACCAATTCACCACCAACAACTAATGAACCGAGCCGATCCACCTAACACTGTGCAGGAAAAGTAGAAGTATCTTCAATGCCTACATCATGTAGTGATACAACATTCGAAGACAATTAGTGGGTTGATCACTAGCATGTAACTCAGGGATAGGGGATAAAATAAAGTCAAGTAATATTCAGTTCAAACCATGTGAACATCATCATATACATACATAAATAATATGTCGGGAAAGGGAACAAGGCTTAGCATGCTCTTTAAAACTTTAGCCTGGATTTTATAGATCAACCATCATAACATAAAAAGGCACCCACGAGCTATATACGTCCAGCTCTCCCCTAGCAGAAAGGGCCCTAATGCGTGTAGACGCATGAACTAGAGGATGTACATATGCACCATGAGGAGACTTGAACCTCCCGACACACCAAGGTGACTTAAGCACCAATCATGTAGTATAATGTTGGGGACTCGAACCTCCTAATCAAATAATAAGAAGGACTCGAACCACCCAATCATTTAGAACCCCACATCGGCAACCATGGTTTCCAGTATTGGTCCCTTGGGACATCCACTTTCATGACTCATCTACACAACCCTCATTAAAGCCCAATTAAAATATTTATCAAATATTCCCATTCATTGGACCATATTACACATTTAGGCATACACTGTTGGTCTCGTCATACCAACTACACTTGCAAGGTAACATAAACATGCCATCACAACTCCATTAACTTGGGAAAATGACTCCCTTTGTTCATTAAATCAAACCACATGTTTCAATAATCTCCTTATATCATGCAATTATTTCTAAAATAGTTCTATGCAACTTTATTCGTACTCAAAACCACTCACAAAATTTGGGTTAGGGTTATTACAAATTAAATTGTCAATATTCACAAAATTTGGGGAAATCACAATCCCCTAGTTTATTCACCATGGTCATGGATCAAATTTATTTAAAAACCATTATTTACAACATAAACAATGCATATGAAAACATAAAACATCATATAAAAATAATCATTCAAAACCATCAACTTATGTTAAAAACCGACATTCAAAACCATCCAATAAAACCATTCAAATATATCCTTTTCATAAATTAAGGATAAGGGAAGAGTAGCATGCCCGAAACACCAAGTTTTTCAGATAGAAATCAACCCTTGAGCCCTTGGATGACAAACTTCTTAGAAACCCTAAGTATCTTGCTTGAGGGAATTTTAAAGAGTTTGAGAGAGTGTTTTGATTGGGAATATGTTAATGAAGTCCCAAAGAGGGTTTTAAGTCATGGGTTCTAAGTTAAGAAAGAGGGAAATCGCCTGGATCCCTTTATTAAAAAAACTAGAAACCAACACCCAGCCGGTACAGGTGACCACACAACTCATAGGGTCACCCTACGACTCGTTTAGTCCAGTCGTAGTCTAAGCACTGTCCAGGGCTACCCCACACTAGTCTGGTTATGAGTAAAACAATACAAATTGTATCCAGTCCTTACAACTCATAACATTCTAGTCATAGTCACAACATGAACCTAGGTTAGTACACTGGTTTCCCTATGATCGAAACAATACGACTCATTATGAGTCTTGACGATTCATTAGGTGCTAGTGGTGATTAACTCAGAAACTTAGCCAAGCACACTGTTCAGGCTACGATTAGGGTCCTTACAACCCGTAATGACACCCTACAACTCCCAGGGTGAGTCGTAATAAGGACAGTGAGGATAATATTTCAAAAAATTTCAAGGGCTAAAAATCCAGGGTATTACATTCTCTCCCCTTAGGATCATTCATCCCTAAATGATGAGACCGAATGATGAGATGAGGTATCCCTTAGCAGGATTTAACAAAGAAACATGCCCACTCTTACCTTTAACAAAGATAGAAAACAAAGATACTAAGAATTACACATACCTCATGCATAATTATTCAAAGTTGGAAACAAGAATAGGTATTTGAACTTCATGTCCTCTTTAGCTTCCCAAGTAGCTTCTTCATACTTTTGGTTTCTCCATAGAACCTTTATTGAATCCACATCCTTTGTTCGCAACCGGAAAACTTGCCGATCCAAAATCTCAATCGGGACTTCCTCATTGGATAAGGAATCTGAGACACCCACACTTTCCAAAGAAACGACCAAGGAAGGATCGCCTATACATTTTTTCAACATCGACACCTGGAAGACAGAATGAATAGAACTCAAACTCGGAGGAAATTCCAACACATAAGACACCTTCCCAACTCTTCTTAAACACGATACTGGCTAACACAATGGTGACTGAGCTTCCTCGTTTTTCCAAACTGTATCACTCCATTCATGGGAGACACCTTCAAGAATACCAAATCTTCCACATTAAACTCTAAGTCCCTTTCCCTTACATCATAGGACTTTTGGCGACTTTGGGCAATCTCAAAGAACCCAATGGGAGATCTACATCTTCTACCATACAAAGCCTCAAATATCCCATCCCAATACTCAGGTGATAATTATTATCATACGCAAACTCAATGAGAATTAAGTGGTCAACCCAACAATCACCAAAATCGATCACACAAGATCTCAACATATTTTCTAAAGTTTGTATCATCCTCTCCGCTTGTCCATCTTTCTGAGGATGGAAAATGGAGCTAAGGTTCACCTTAGTCCCCAAACCTCTCTAAAAGAAGTGCCAAAAGTGAGATAAAAACTGAGTACCTAAATCACATATAATGGAAATTGGAGCACCATGAAACTTCACGATCTCCTCAATGAAGAGCTTGGCATAATCCTCTGTCGAATAATTAGTCCTCACTAGAAAGAAGCGAGCGGACTTAGTAATCCTTTCCACAATGACCCAAATCGAATCAAACTAATGACGGGACCATGGAATTCCAGTAACCAAATCCACATTAATTACCTTCTATTTCCATACAGGCAATTCAATCTCTTAAGATAACCCAACAGGCCTCAAGTGCTCCGACTTCACTTGCTGACAAACCAAACACTTAGCTACAAAATTTTTCACATCCCTATTCAAGTTATTCAACCAATAAATTTCTCTTAAGTCCTGATACATCTTCGTCAAACCAGGATGAAAAATGTACCTCGACTCATGAGCTTCAGCCTAAATCCTCTCTCGCAGCCCATCAATAACTGGAACATATAACCTGTCTTGGTGATCACCACCAATCTTGAAAGACATCACCTTTTGGTGATCCATATCATCATTAGTTTGCATCAAGATAGGGTTCGAGACTTATTTCTCTGTCACCTCAGCACTTAGAGATGACTTCACTACCTCTTACGCAATTACACCACCAGTCTCAGAGTCCAAGAGACAAACTCCAAAATTAGCCAAATGATGAATATCCTTTACCAATCCTCGTTTCTCCTTATCTACATTAGATAAACTTCCCATGGACAACCTGCTAAGAGCATCAGCAACTACGTTATCTTTACCTGGATGATAATAAAGACTCGTGTAGTGGTCTTTAAGCAACTCAAGCCATATCATTTTCCTGAGGTTCAACTCCTTCTGGGTGAACACATACTGCAAACTCTTATGGTCCGAGAAGATGTCAACATGGACTCCATAAAAATAGTGATGTCAAATCTTCAAAAAAAAAACCATAGCCAACAACACCAAATCATGAGTTGGTTAGTTCTTCTCAAGTAACTTAGACTTCCTAGAAGCATATGCAACCACCTTGTCATGCTGCATCAACACACAACCCAGTCCCATTTGAGACACATCATAATAAACAAGAAACCCATCGGTACCCTTGGGTAGAGTCAAAATTGGAGATAGAGTTAACTTATCTTTCAACATCTTAAAGCTACCCCACAAACGTCTGACTATAAGAACTTCACCTTCTTTTGAATTAGCTTAGTCAATGTGGCAATAATAAAAGAGAAGCATTCCACAAACCTTCTATAATAACCGGCTAAACCCAAGAAGCTCCGAATATCGATTGGAGTCATGGGTCTAGGCCACTTCTTAATAACCGCAACTTCTTGTGGATCCATCATGATCCCTTATCTAGAAATAACATGACCCATATAGGTTACAGTATTTAACCAAAACTCACACTTAGAGAACTTTTCATACCACTGTTGATCTTTCAAGGTTTGTAACACCAGGCGGGGGTGATTGGTATGATCTGCCTCACTCTTGGATTACACCAAAATATCATTAATAAACATAATTATGAACAAATCTAAGAATTGATAGAATACTAGATTCATAAGATCTATAAATGTCGTCGGGGCATTAGTCAAACCAAAGGATATCACCAAAAACTCAAAATGACCATACCAACTTCGAAAGGCAGTCTTAGGGATATTCACTTCCCTAGTCTTCAAATAATAGCAACCCAGCCTAAGATCAATCTTAAAAAAGTACTTAGCACCCTGAAGTTAATCAAAGAGATCATAAATCCTCGAAAGCAGATACTTATTCTTCACAGTCACCCAATTTAATTGGCGATAATCTATACATATCCGAAGGTTCCCATCCTTCTTACACACAAAGAGAATCGAAGCACCCCAAGGAGAAATACTAGGATGGAATAACCCTTGTCAAGAAGATCTTTCAACTGCTCATTGAGTTCTTTCTGCTTAGCGGTGCCATTCAATAGAAAAGGACAGAAATACGATGAGTGTTTGAAAGAAGATCAATCCCAAAATTAATTTCCCTATCAGGAGGACCACCAGGAAGATCATCAGGGAACACCTCAAGAAATTCACAGACCATAAGGACAGACTACAAAAAAGGACATTCGGATCTAGAATCTTTAGCATGCACTAGATGGTAGAGGTGCCCCTTGAAAATCAATCTTTGTGATCTAAGATACGAAATTAACCTTCCCTTAAGCACTAGGGAACTGCCTTCCTATTCGATCACCGGCTCATTAGGGAAGTAGAAACTGACCCTTCGGGTCCAACAGTCAAGAGATGCATAGGACAAATGCATTTAATCCATCCTAAAATCATATCAAAGTCTAACATGTCTAACTCTATCAGATCCACCAAGGCCTCTCTACCACAAATACACACCACACAACCCCTATAGACTCTCCTAGATGCAATAAAGTCACCAACTGGGGTAGACAAAGAAAAGAGATCTAAATGCACTCAGGATCAAAACCAAAATGAATAGCCACATAAAAGGTCACATAAGAAAGAGTAGACCCGAGATCAAGTAGACAATATACATCATGAGAGAAAAGTTTAAGCATACCAGCAATAATATTGTGGGACAACTCAAAATCATGGTAGGTGGTTAGAGTGTACAGACAGTTTTGACCAGTATCGAATCCAGTAGCAGAAGTTGGTGCAGGAGCTGATGAAGTAGCAAAAGGTATCTTATTTTCCCAGAAGCAATCCTAGAAGGACAATCCCTCTGTATATGACCAATCTGACCATATTTACAACACTTGTCCCTCCCCTCTTCATAAATACCATGATGCACCTGACCATAAAATCTACAAAGGGGATATGATGAAGCTGAATAGGACCTACTAGCCTGAGGCTAGGCAACCTGTGCCCTGGGACCAATACTATTCTGAAAACAAGAATCAATCGACGACTTCGGATAAGGAGCACTAGCATAAAGTAGGAACCAGAATTGCCTCCACTTCTTCTTAGACTATTTTCCACCATGTCTACCACTCTATTGCTGACCTCCACCCTAATATGAATACCAAAAATTTTTATTCTTCCTTTTACTCATCTCTGACTACTTTTTTTTTCTCTTTCCCTCATGCTCTTTTTTTTAGTGATTCTGGGTTTGATCCTGATTTGGAGATCTTTTGGTTTTCATTCAAAAGGAAAATATTTGTTGCATATATACACAAGTCTAGAGATATCCATATTTTTGTTCAACAAGGTAGCCTTGCTCTCCAAGATCAAATCACAGGACAACCCGAATGCAAACTTCCTCATTTTATCCCTCATGCTAGACACTAATTCTAGAGCATATTGCAATAGCTGATAAACCTCCAATACATACTTCCTTACTGACATCCAACCTTATTTTAAATTCAAAAACTCCTCAGCCTTCACCTCTCTCAACTTCTGAGGAAATAAGCGATTAAGAAAAGCACTAGAGAAGTCATCCCATAAAAAAGACTCAGTATCATCACCCATAGATTGGTATCATTCCTCATACCAGTGATACACCATATCCTTTAACTAATAAGTAATGAACTCCACACTTTCCACATTAGTAGCATGCATCACACGAAATATCTTTTCTATCTCATCAATGAAATTGTAAAGATCTTCCTCAAATTTAAAACCAATAAAATTCAGAGGACTAAACCTCATAAACTGGACAACTCTAGAGGCCTCAAAAAAACTAACAACAGCACCAATAGGACCCAACTGACATGACTGAAATGTTACTAGTTGGGATAACAGATGAATAGAATAGCAAAACTCAGCATTAGACATATCTTGAGGTATCCGAAGAGGGATAGAGAGAACTGGTGGAACTCCACTAGGGCAATCAGAAGTTGCAACCCCAGATCGGGTCTAAAATCCTTGAGTAGAATGAGGTCCATCCATATTTTCCTCAAGCGGGACAAAGAAGTTTTGTACAAATATCAGATCTTCCGGGGGGAATGATCTAAAAAGTGAATATACAGGAATTAGAGGAGATTCAAGATCTTAGATTCTATAGCCCAAAATAGAACAACAAGAAAGGGGAAACATTCCTAAATTCCTTGTAGACCCTCCCTTATAATAGTGTCATACTACACACCCATTAAAGATACTCTACTTGATACGACTTTGTAGACACCCAATGACACCAAACCTAGGCTCTGAAACCAACTTTGTCATGACCCAAACTAGGGCCTGGCTATGACGGGTATCTCTAGTCTACCGTGGACCGGAGACCACCCCCTGTACCTAGCCAAAAAAGAATACACACTACCTAACAGTGGTTGAATTCTGAACGTATAACAAGATAGCATAAGATAAGCTCAAAGAATTTAAGGCATGTCTATAACCGATAA